>OZ007591.1:305991793-306341793 GCA_963931845.1 Maratus michaelseni | reverse complement strand
AATTTTTACGTATGTTTTTTTTTTTTTTCCTTCAAAACACTGAAAATTCAAGAAACGAAGGTCAAATTTTCCTGAAATCCCCCAGTTACAAGACAGAACTTTTTTCAAATAACAGAAAAATCTCTTACAATCACAGGGGTGTATTTTTTACGCTTTTTAATGAAATTTATTTTGAGAGTGCAATGTGGGTGTCAAGATTTTTAAATTTTAATTATTCAATTTGTTCAGTTATCTATTAGTTCCTGTAATTGTTCGGCATAAATGTAATAAAATGTCGTCCCGAAGAGTCTTTTGACACATATGTGAACCATCTGTATTAGGAACTACCCAATCTTTTTCAGATTTTTTTTTTTTTAAATGCATTGATATATTGAAATGTATTGATCTCTAATGACGCCATTTATTAGTTTATTATCATAAAAAAACATTTATTCAGATCAAAAATACCAGAATATAGAAATTCATAACTTTGAGTTTATAATTTTGACCAGGTCTTTTTTTAAATTATGCATTTTTTTATTTAAATTATTTGCTTCATTTTATTTGAGTTATATTAAATTTAGATGTCTTTTTATAAATATTCAACTTTATTTTATTATTGTAAAGCTAAGCTTATTTATATACTGATTTAAACAAATTCTCTCATAATTTTGGCTAGGAGTGTATATATTCATACAAATTGCATTAAAATATGTTTAACTACTTGGATTCTTAACAGATTTTTCACTTAGTACTTTTTTTTTAATGTAGTATACTATAAAACATGAAAATGAATTAATTCTTTAGCTAAATATTTCAGTGTACGAACAGTATTAAAAAAATAAAAATCTTGTAAGAAAGTTGACTTAACCGTGTGTTTAATTAAATGAGTCGAAGTTGTTTATTAAATTAAAATTTTGTTTCGTACAATGTTTGAGCAAGTATATTGTAATAGAAGACCTATTTTATAGAAGACAAAGAACCCACATTTTATGGCAAACATATTTTACCTACTCCGTGAAATCTAATCACAGACATTCTGAAGTTAGCCAGAAAAATGTGTTTCTTTTGGTATGTAGCCAAAAAAAAAAACTCTTCTTCATTAAATTAGGTGAAATTATGTTGCATTTTTATAGTATAACCAACAACTTTTTTTAAAGTTATTGTACAGTTCATTAACGTTTAAACAAAATAGTATTAATGTTTCTAAGTTGCACATACAGGTATCTTTGCATTATAATATGTAAAAATGTTTCTTTAATTTTTTTTTAATTTCACTTTTGTATCTTACATATTTGAGACTAGTTTCTGGAGGCATTTTACATATTTTCATTTATGTATGGAAAATAAAAATCTGTCGAAAAATTATAAATATGTGAAAGCACACACATATATTTTATAAAGTAAAAACTTGTCCGTGAGTAAGGCTGACGTCATATTGAATACCTCTGTTCAATTTAAGTATCATTATATATTTTTTAAGTGTTTTGTTACAAGATCTACGAGTCTTAGTGACTATAAAAGTAACAACACATATTTGAATCAGAAATTTTATTCTATAAATGAAATCAAGCCAGCTCACTCTCCATACTTTAATCCGATAGAACATATTTGGGACTATCTTGAAACAAGGTTGCGGCTTTAAGTCCTCCTCCAAGGTCATTAAATGAGCTGGAACAAGGCTTACTCCAAGTCTGGTCAGCGTTACCTATTTCGATGTCCGACAATTCAATTGAGAGCATGGAAAGTCGATGCCGCCAATGCATTCAAGTCCGGGGTGGACATATTCCGTATTAGAATCAGATTTTTAATGTTTCTGTCACATTTTACTGCATAATATTGCGATGTACTGATTTCTCCAAGAATGTAATTTTCCACCATGAGTGCGTTTTTGTTGTAATTTCATTTATGTCGCATTTAATAAATAACAGTTTAGCGCACATTCCCTCCAAATTTGCTGTTTCTATATTCATTCATTTGCAAATTAGACGCAAAAAACTGCTGTACCTTAACTTTTGAAGGCCAGTGTACATATTTTAAGAGAACATTTGCCGTAGTTAACTTAAATGGCATGTAATATTAATAATTTTTTTAAAATATTTTAAAATATTTTTTCCGGTTTTCCTTATTTAATTTATAAAACATTTAAAATTACTTTTCACTTGTACTTTCACTTGTTTTTGTTACATCATTTTCCATTAACGATCCATTTGTTGTAAGATTTCATTGTCTTTTTGAGGTGTCAAAGAACTGATAACTAATTTGATATGCATTTAAAAAGGATTTTGTTTTAGTTAAGCGCCTTTTTTTTTACACACCACCTTTTTACACATTATCATGACTGTTACAATAAAATGTGCATCAGTCAAAAGAAAAAAAAAACATTCCATAAAATCTTACACCAAATTGTCGTCGAAAAAAATGACAATAGCCATTTGTTTATGTCTTCTTTTAATTTAAGTTGACAGAAAAAGTTTAGAGTGTTTCTCCATAATAAAAATGTAACAAAATTTAACATTTACATTACGAACATCCAATTTTTATTTAATATAAATTTTAACGTGGCGTGAAAAACTGGAAGTGATCAAATGAGGAAGTTTAGGAATTGTGCAGATGTAAAATTTTAAGTTCATGTTATTAAATTATTTTCCTAGTTGCTAAATAAATTGCAATGCGTGTAGTTTTTTTAGGATAACGCTTAACCCATTTTCGGCCAAAGGTGCGTAAACGCACCATTTCAATAAATGTATTTTTATTAACACTGTGACATATATTTTTCACTAATTTAATTTTTCTGCTATTTTTAAGGATTCTGGAGACATCTATAAAATATTAGTAATTCAATTGAAGTAATCACTTTCTGTTGAGAAATTTTCAAAATACGCTGGTTTTTTACTTGAAACGGTTATTGACAAATTCGACTTTTTGAAAATGTATAATTATTCCACTTGAGATTAATCATATGTTTTTATAATAGAGTAAAGTTGAAAGTTCTGTAAATAAAATAAAAATAAAACAAATGCCATAAGAAAACTTAATTTTTTTATTTAAATTTAATGGTAAATTAATAATGGTAATTTAATAATGGTAAATTAATAATGGTAATTTAATAATGGTAAATTAATAATGGTAACGTCAAATTAAATAAAATATTATTTTTCATGCACGAAACTTTTTTGGTATCTTAATGAATGTAATTTAAGCAAATTTCAATGCAAATAATACCACATTTTATAAAATTTCTATGCTTGGCCTAAAATGGGTTAAACTAATTTGCGAAATAGCAATTCTCTTGGATTCTTCTAGGTCTTCTAGAAATTGACTTCTGTTACAAATTTTGCAGAATTCAAACATATCATTTTTGGAATATTAATTTGTCATTATATAAATTATGAAATTAATAACCTGATAAAAAATAGTTCGTTATAAATATTAAATGTTCTTCGCTCTTTAAAAATGTAACTCAGAGTAAAATCTTTATATGATGTAATGTAATTAGGATAAACAAAGAAGCATTATTTTAACATCTCAGCAAATCTTTGAGGTTCTATCATGAATATGACTGTAAGATTCATCAAAATATGTTGATTAAACATCACACAAAAATAACAAATATTTATTCCCATTCTTAACAGTCTCTAGTTCAAATGCTGGCGACAAGTTGATAGCTGTCATGTTTGAATTATGATTCAGATTTGATATTCATAGTTTGTCAAAAACAAGATCTCTGTCTATTTTAGTTGTTTTTCGCACTGAATAACCACAGCCTCACCCAGAAAAAAGTTTTGTTGAATCAACAAAAATTTGGTTGACCCAACAAAACTTTTTGTTTAAATATAGGTCAATAAAAATTTTGTTTGAATCAACAAAAAAAAAAAAAAAAAAAAAAAAAAAAATCTGCAATTCCAAAAAAAAATTTTGTGTCGACACCAAAAATTGTTTTGTTAATTCAAGTAAAATGGTTCAATTTTACTTGAATTTTGCTAATGCAACCAAAATGTACTCAACAAAACATGTTTTGTAGTTTTAATGAGTTCCTTTTTCTGGGTGCTCTTTATAGTTCCACATTTTATAAATTTTTGTTAAACATTTCCATCTGTTCATAGTCCAACATTTTAGTTGTAAATAGTTGAATCTACACAATTTTAAACCGGAGAACAAAATATTTCAACAAGGTCTTATCTTAGAGTCACTGAAAAATATTGTAGGATTTCTTTAGAACCTGCAAGTGTAATTTGTATAACAATATTTTATAAAATTTAGGAATCATGTTTTTTTTTTTTATTAAAATCATGTGCTTCCATAAACAAATCTGTGATTGATGTCCATTTTCTACAGAAATATCTCGTCCACATTCCCAGTTTTCTAATGTATTATTCAGATAACATATTTATAGTGTTTTAAATATATACTTTCATACGCTTCATATCAAAAATGAGACTAATAATATATATAGAATTATTAAGAGGTTCAATACTTAACGGCAGAGAAATATTTGCAAAGTGAAAATAAATTAAGGATAAACGCAAATTTATACCTCAAAGAATCAGTAAAGATGCAGCTTGTGCGACTTTTACAAATTCAGCAAATCTAATGATAGTCACATCAAAATGCACGAACATTTGCCTAAATATTTGAATACAAATATGATTAAACTAATGTACACCTGCGCTTTCATAAGTGGACTTGCTCAATACTGTTTTACAAGATTAAAGCATTAAAGCAATTTAATAAGATATTTGAATTATTTAACTGGCTTTATGAATGTATTATTTATAAACTATAGTTAAATCTTTGATTAATAAAGTATTTTCTGTTGTCAAAGATACATTACGGTTAAAATATTTGTTTCCAGTATATTTTCTATCTTCTTTTTAAAGGGAATATTTAAATAAAGACGACAATGTAAAGATTTATAAAAAAATAAATATTTATAAATAAAAGAAAATTACCTTTTATATTTGTATAACTAAACAATTTTATATAATATAGCGCACATTTAATGACAAAATATCATAATCTATTGCAAAACTAAATTGTTTGCAGAAGAAGAAGATCTTACAGAACGAGACTCATCAATATGTTTGTACATTTTTGTTATTAAAAAAAAAAAAAAAAAAAAAAAAAAAAAAACTAGTTGGAAAATATATTCATGTGTACATAATAATAATAATAAATATATTTTTACTTTATCCTGCCATTTTTTAAATAAGTATTATTATTTTAAAATAAATGACATCTATATGTAATTAAAATTTCAATGTCTCTATAATTATACAAGGATTATACTAATATAAGAAATACTAATATAAATGCTAATATAAAAAATACTAATATAATTAAAATACTAATATAAGAAATAATTGATGAAGGCAGTTTGTAATTTTAGATCGAGTCAACACGAATTGGCTAATTCAACAATGCAAAATAATATTCTTTGACAGTAAAAAGATTAAAGATTAAAATATTTTATATAACATTTAAAGATAATCTCAGTTTTTCACGATTTTTTTTTTTTTACAATACATAATTGCAAGAAATGCTCATAATTAAATATGTCCAACGTTTTGAGTCATGTAATAGAATATTTACAGTACTCGTACAGTTATGAAACATTTTTAATTATGATGCAATACAACATTTCAATACTGAATTGACTGATGGACTGAAAAAAAACACGATTTAAAGAAATTTTAATTAACAACATTTGATATTGTTACCATATTTTTAAATGAATTGTATTGTTTTCGCTGTGATCAAGTTTTTTTAGGTGCGTTTATAATTATACGTTAATACGTAGAACCTACAGTCGTCGTCTGGTTCGTCCGTCAGCCCGAATATAACAGCGCAAAAAATACGCAACCAAATGGATTGAAATTAAATATATATAATCGTTGCAGAATGTTGTCGAGTCATTTTAAATTTCATGAAAATCGAATCAAAACTTAAATTGATGTTAATAAAAGTTTTCTTTAGTGTATTAAATCCTATCATAAGTAATCTTACTTATAATAAAATCCAAAGGCGAGAAAGTGTCTGTAACGGTACCGGGTTGTACCACTCTGCGATTCGACCGTAGTTAAACGCCATGTTAGGCTTACTGAAAAAGAAGTTATATTATCTTACTTTCGTCGTTTAAATATTTGTAAAAGCATATTCAAGCTTTTAAATCTTTTAATTTTGTTTAAAACCTTAAAAAACTATTTCATAAAAAAAAAAAAAAATGTATATTAACATTTCTGTAAAAAAAAAAAAAAAAAAAAAAAAAAAATTCTGTAAGCACTTTTTTTTTTCAGAATGCGGTGATTTATTTCCTTGGGAGAGATTTGAGGTTGATTCAGTATACTGTCGCCATCTACTGGAGGATTTTGAAATTGCTTCCATCGTTCCGGAATGCGGGTCCTCCCGAAATTCACGATTATTTGACAAAATTCATTTTTTTTTCGTGATTCTTTGACAAAATTTGCATTTTTTCTGCTGTTCTTGGACAAAATTTCATTTTTTCGTAGTCCTTTGAAGAAATTTGCGTTTTCTTTTTGCGATCCTTTGAGGAAATCTGCGTTTTTTGCTATTCTTTGACGAAATTTGCCTTTTATTCACGATCCTTTGACAGAATTCGTGTTTTTTCTGAGATTGACGAAATTAGCGGTTGTTTTTTTAGATCCTTTGACGAAATTTCACTTTTTTCGCGATCGCTTAACGAAATTAGACATTTTTTCGCAGTGCTTTGAAGAAATTTGTGTTTTTTTTTTTCTAGACCCTTTGAAGAAATTCATGTTTTTCCGCGATTATTTGACGAAATTCACAGTTTTTTTTTTTTTTTTGCGATCCTTGAACCAATTTTTTTTTGTGATCCCTTGATGAAATTTTACATTTTTTTCGGAGTCCTTGGAAGAAATTTTCGTCTTCTTCGTAAGCCTTTGACGGAAATCGCGTTTTTCTGCAATTTGTTAACAAATTTAGCGTTTTTTTTTTTTTTTTTTTTTTTTTTTTTCAATCCTGCAACGAAATTTGCGTTTTTATTTTCGGTACTTTGACGAAATTCACGTTGTTTCCACAATCCTTTGATGAAATTTTCTATTTTTTCTGCGAACGATAGACATAATTGATTTTTTTCGGCGACTATCGTTTAAAATTCGAGATAATTTTGGACTGAAGACTTAAATTTTCAAAATCGAATGCCTTAAATTTTTAGGAAAACTTGAACAGAACCACCCCTGATGAAATAAATACATAACTATTTTTTTTTTCTAACGAATCGTAATATAAATTAATTTTAAACTAAAATTTGAGAGAAAAATGATATGTTTTTAATTTCGGGAAGAGAAGGGGGGGGACCGTGTTCACCCGCCACTGAAGTAACAATATTTTAGTGATTAAACATTGAAACACAATGGACTGAAAAAAAAATTAGGAATCGGTAAAATTTTCGAATTTTTCTTTCCGGACTTCGGGTTTTTCCGGATTTTCGGATAATGGGTCATATACTGTAAAATGATTCTTTCTTATCAAACGTAATTAAAATATAAGAAATGCATAGTACGGCGTAATTTCCATTTAATTTTGCTTATGTAATCAAACAATGAGTTATATGGTAAGTCAAGCTGTTTAAAAACTCATTGATAACACTTTTTTACAAAAACTTTCGCACATGGATTATTTGTTAATATTTGATTTTGTCCAATCGTTGAACTATTTCAGAAATTTAATACTAAGTAAAAAAAAAAAAAAAAAAAAAAAAAAAAATATATATATATATATATATATATATATATATATATATATATATATCCTAATATATATATATATCCTTATTATTTTTATTTGTAGAAATCATTTGTCCTTTTTAAAATGTATTTTTCTACAATACAAACCTTTTAATAATAAATCTCCATGCTGTTTGTCTGTATGAAATCTTATGAAAATAAAACGCAGATCAACAATCCGTCATTTTTGACGGGGTTATATACTAGTCTATATAATGAAAGCGAAAGTCATGTGACTGAGGAAAAGAAATACAGGCTAACCACATTTTTTTTTCATATGCCAAGCGGCTATTTTTATTCAAAATTATTTTTTCGAATAAAATTGCATAAAAGTTACATTTTTAGAAAGATCATTCAATAAAATCGTTTGCTTGAGAGATGAGTTACATTAAAAAATATATAGATTATGATATAAATTCAGTGGAAATTAGGTTAACAGCCGAATATCTTAATACATTAAATTAAATAAACACAAGAGATTCATTCATCGTGAGTCATACAAATACTAAACCATGGAGGTAATCACTCTCAAAGCAAGAAATCCATATTGAATTTTGCAGCGCTGTCTAGTGTGGAGAAAAAAAATCGTATCTGTAAACATGGCATATGTAATAAGAAAATAAAAGCATGCTCGTTTCGATCATAGCAGACGATATAATTAATATCACTGAAATAATAACGAGGTTTTTTTTTTACATTGTAAAACTAGTTATAGTACGAAACTATAACTAGTTCCGTTACATAGTTAGTTCGTTTAGTTAGTTACTTGATTAGTAAAAGTTTGTCGCGTTTAACGTACAATTTCCAACTTTTTTCTGTTTAATGAAATAATCCGTCAAAGACAGATCTCGGCTTCATAGGTTTTATTGTGCAATATATATATATATATATACATATATATATATATATATATATATATATATATAGAATCAAGTCTTTAATTAAAATAGGAAGAAAATATGTCGACATATATCGAAATATCATTTAAAGGAAAGTTACTGGATATGCAGAAAGCATATTAGAAAGCATCTTTTTGTAGGGACAAATCGTGTGATTTGTTTTGAGGTCAAGAGAAAAATTTCACGCACTTACTCGATTGATATATATATATATATTAACTGAAAGCTATATATCCATATTTTAAATTGATCTCAATGTGTAAATGTGTGAGCGATATTCATGTTAAAGAGTTTATCCTAAAAAAAACAAAGTTAGCCGATAAATCGCTAACGTGACGTCAAATTAGCCACAAGTGATCAGAACATTGACTAAATGATAAATTCATTAATTTATTACTTTATAACTGTATGTTTATCGTGACTGCCTGATTCTGTCTTGAAATGAAAGAGGAATATTTTTAGTCATGTGTATTTCGTCACAAAGTGGTATATATCGACTTTACAATGACACAAATATAACACTTTTCTCGTCACGTGACAACATTTAAGACAAAATATTTTAGTCGTGGCCAAAGTCTTGTTGCTTAAGAAATTCCTGAAATTTGATTGTTTACTATTATGTAGTAATATGTTCAAATTTAAAAGGAACACATTACCAATTAAATAAACAATAATCTAAACATTTAAAAGGATAAAAGTAAAAAAAAAAGTAAAAAAAAATCAACCAATGTGTCTTAGTCAAAAATAAAAGATCAATACACCGAGTTGCTCCTTACTAAAAGTAAAATTAATTTACTTTAAATAGTTATAATTTTTCTATAAAATTCTCCTATATTGATCTACTTATGGAAATGCTGTTTCATTAGTTTGAAAATAAATAAGGCAACAAATGAATTCCACTCATTGTTTTTTTTTTCAGGAATGATATTCTCCCGAAAATACCCATAATTACAAGTGGATTTTTCTTGCTAAAGTGAGCGTTTAAGACGACAGAGGGGAAAATGTCCCAAGCCGGGAATCGAACCTGGAACCCCAGAATAGCGCTCTGAGGCTCTACGACTGAGCAAAAAGAAACGATATCCCAACTCAGCATCTTTCACTATTATGTATGTCAGAAAGGCTGCAACCGCAGCACCAGAAGGAATTCGGGCGAATGGAATAGTTTCGGGCGAATTTCACTCCCGGAAAAAAATGAAAAAATAATTGGAATTTACTTGTATGTGCTGTCTATGCTGGACTTCTTGTGAAAAAAAAAATGTCGTCTAAAATATGCCACAGGGCTGTGTGCTCTGGATGACAGTTTCCATCTTGTGTTTGTTTGTTTGTTTATTGAGAACATACATCTGACTTGTGTGCTTGAAATCAAGTGCCCACTTATAAGTCATCGTCAATATACAGGGACGAGATAGCCACAAGGAAATTTACAGCACCAGAGAGTTACATCCGGGAGCTCCAGAAAGTGTGTGCAATGGAGCTGGCGGGAGTCGAACCCGCCGACCTGACTCCTACGCTCTCAAGCGATTAGCGGAATGGTGTCTTAACCACTCGGCCACGGAGGCCCCTCATCTTGTGTTGCAGTTGCAGCCTTTCCGACATATATAAGAGTGAGAGATGTCGAGTTGGGCTAGCGTTCCTTGTAGCTCAGTGGTAAGGTCCCGGAGCACTGTTTTGGGGTCCCGTGTTCGAATCCGGCTTGGGACTTTTTTCACTCTGTCGGCTTAAACGCTCAATTTAGCAAGAAAAGTCCACTTGTAAGTGGTTACTCATAAATAAGGTAAAACTGAAATAAAACTTTTGTAATGTCTTTATAATATGATACACAAAGAAAACAAATTTTACCTATCTGCATATTCATATTATAGTTAATGTTTACGTACACTAACACATGTTTAGTTCAAAAATGCAGAATACTTGTTATACACATGTTTATTATACTTATGTATCTGTAATAGAAATTTTGCAGATGCCACGGGTGGTCGGTATATTATTGTGTGGTGAAATTTCTTCTTTCTAAAAGTGAAGAGATTTCAATTATTATAATAGTTATATTTTATTGAAAATTAATGATATAGGTTTCAATTATCATATTAATACGTTTGAAAAGATACAGGAAAATTAATTACAAAAATATATATGTGATTTAATTTTAAGATTGCAAAACAATTTATTATTTCAACAGTGAAATTTTTTTTTCGAAAAATTTAAATACTTTAATTATTATAATTTTTTTTTATTGGAAATTGGTCACTATTATTTTCAGTAATACGTTAAGAAGATTAAATAAACTGAAAACAAATTAACTACAAATATATAATTGTTTTAATTTTAATTTGATGGGATAAATTCGTTTTACATTTTAGTAAAATTTATATTTTCTAAAAAAAATCATATTTCTTCATTTATAATAAATCCTTTAAACTAAATTAATGATTAAGAATGATTTACATTAGAATAAATATGATTTACATTAATAATATAAGTTTCTTAACTGTGCAGTAAATTCCTTTTAAGTTATTAATATTTACAAAGAAACTTCATTTAAAATTCTAAATAATAAATTAGCCATTTTAATGTATAATATACATTATCTATTCGTAATATTAATTAGATTAAACTTCATATCTCGATGGCTTTTTGAAATATATAGCGTCCTAGTAAATATTAAATCGTAGAAAATATCATTTTCTATACTTAATATTTCAAAAGTTTCCGAAATTTTCCAAAACATCTTACACTGCAATCTTCATAAATCCTATATATTCATTAGCTAAAACGACACATGTCTAGATAAATATTTATAAGTCATAAATTGATTAAAATAGTTAACAAGATAAATCGTGCCTGAATCAATAAAATTGTAACTAGCTTTCAGTTTATGATATTTCCTTTATTCGGCGATATAACGACTAGAATATTCAAATAGAAGCCTAAATATATGAATATTATTAAACTTAATATAACGTTCAATTGCATATGAAAGAATCTATGTTATGTCAAGCAATATTATACGTTTAATAAAATGAAAAAAAAAAGTATTCGAAATCTAAATGCATGATATCGTTTGTTTCATAGAAATAATAAAAATATGAAAATAGAATAAAAAGTAACAGAGACCAATATTTAAACTTTTTGTTAAGATTGGAAACAGCATTTCTTTTCACTTTTGATTTACAATTCAAATTGTTTCAATTTGCTTCTTGCATATTATGTACATATTTTTTATTTGTTAGTTTTTCTTTAAATTTTTCAATACACTTAAAATATTAAAAGGAATTATATAAATGAAATGAAAATAAGTGAAGTTGACTTTTAATATTCTTCTTAAGATTGACACATGTATTGATTGACATTGGATTTAAATTCAAATGCATCATTTTTCTTTCACCCATCTTAAAAATGATTTTTGATGACTCAATGTAAGGTTTTTTTTTTTTTAAACATTCCCTATGCTTACCTAATAAAACAATTTTATGCAGTAATTTAATACTAATATCTGTCTTAAATTGTAACTCATAAATCGGCAAAATAATTTAAGCAAGATAAACTGTGAGCCAAACAATTTTCTTTTCGTTTACTGGAAAATACAAATGAATCTCTTCAAAATAAATTATATAAATATTAATAAATATATAAACGTTTATTTTCATATGAATGACTGTATGATGTGTGAACAATATTGCTAGGGACACTCTATCATTTCGTTCGTTCCGTAGGAATATATTATACTCCGTGTATTATAATCCGCAGGGTTATATTATACAGCAAAACAAGTCCGAGAGTAATGCTGACGTCAAAGTTTTGTTGACAAATTCTGACCAATATTCATTTTACTGCAATGTGTTTTATCATCTCAATTTTTATACCTTCAATTAGGCTGAGGGGAGTTTTTTTTATGTAATTTGTATGAAAGTGGTACCTGAGTTTGTTGGATTTTTATGGTTTTTAATTTTTTTCAAGCATATACATATTTGAAATCTATCGCTATTGCGTGCAGACGGATTATAAAAAAGATTAACCTATCTGCAATTAAAACAATATAAATAGTACAGCATCTGCTTCTTTTTATAATACTCCCTAACGAAATCAAAATTTTATCAATAAAGAAATAAAATAATATTAACTAAACACAAATTCAATCGGCATGTAATCGAACTAAGCTTTTTAAACCATTGAAATTATCAGAATTAAAAACGCTGCTGCAAGTTGCAAAATCTTTGAGGAGTTCTTTGGTAAATACTATTTACTCTTGTCATACGACAAATACGAAAATAATACCATTAACTCCTGGCATACGACTAATACGAAAATATTGCTTTTTAAAAATATCAAAACTTTATTTGAATACATTTATATTTTTATAGATAAAAACTTTTTGTTGTTATTAGGGCATAATCTGAAAGAATATATAGTAAATGTAAAAAATCTATTAGAATTTTCAATGTAAAAAATGGTTTACGTGCATTTTCTGTAACGTGGGAAGCCCAGGTTGGATCCCTTACTAATAAGAATGCATAAATAAAAGGGAAAAATGTAAAAGAAACATTTATGATTACTGTTAACAATTAAAAATAATTTGTATTTATTTCTTTTAGAGACAAAGGTGCTCCTTCAACACTTCGTTATTTTTAAAAATTAATTAGTCATATGTTTTAAATATTCACTGCGCAGTAATAAAACAGTTATAAAGAATAACAGTACCTTAAAAAACTGAGTAATTTTATGTGATTTTTTTCAAAAAGCATTAAAATGCATTTTTCTAAAAGATGGAAATAATACAATATTTCTGTAATTCTTGTATCAAAACATAATGATTAAACTTATTCCTACGAATAATTTCAGAAGTTTTACAATGCAGAAGAATATAATTATAAATATACATACGTATATATATGTATATACAGGGTGATTCATAATGAATGGGACAAAAAGAAAACATGATTGTGAACGTTGTAATTAATATATTTAGAAAATTCAAATTTACCTCAAAACTACATTTATTCAAGTTTCTACAGGTGTTCAATATGTGCCCCTCCGGTGACACGACAAATGTCTACACGGTAATCAAGCTCCTGCCACACTCGTGATAGCATATCCCCTGTGATGGAGTTCAACACTGCAGTTATCCGCTGCTTCAGTTCCTCTAAGTCCTGAGGAAGTGGAGGCACAACCACCTTGTCTTTAACGAAGCCCCAGAGAAAAAAAATCACAGGCGTTAGATCTGGTGGGTTTTGTTTCTTTTCGTCCTGGGCTTTTGTTCTTACATAAGTAGCCGGTATCCTGGAACTGCTTCACCCACTTGCTTATGTTATGCCGATGCGGTGGTTCTTTACGAAATTTCGTTCGAAAATGTCTTTGCACAACAGTTACCGAGTAGGTTTTGGCATATTTGAAAGCGCAGTACGCTTTCTCCTGCATGGACGACATTTTGTTTAACAGCGCCTCTAGCGGCGAGTTCGTCATTCGATGATTTTTCCTTGTTGCCAAATAAAACTTGTATAATTGTAGTTGCAGAATAAATTTGTTTCGGCTGAATAAATCCATTACAGCAGTCACACTGCGCTATTCTTTTTGGCCCATTCATTATGAATCACCCGGTATATATATATAGATATAGATATAGCTATTTGAATTAATGTTACGTTTCATTTATATCCCCATTTTTACTATTAAAATATTATTTCTTAAATATTATTTCTTATACTATATACATATTATTTCTTATACTTCACTTATTATGACTCTTTTAACATAAATTAATGATTAACAAAGATTACGATTACTAAGTAATAGTATACTTAACCTCACAGTGAATTAATATATAAGTCATTAATATTTACAATATAAATTCCTTTAATTTTTTTAATTGCTAATATGAATTTTAAATCATCCCTCATGAGGATATATGTAATGAGAATATATTTTTGATATATATTTTTTAAATATATACAAATCGACTAAATATGAAATCATAGAAAATACCATTTAGTCTTCAACTCCTCTCTAATCTTTATAAATCTTATATAGTCATTAAGCGAAAACGACACTTACCTTGATAAATATTTATCAGTGATAAACTGATTAAATAAATTACACGTGATAAGCCGTGACTGAATCAATAAATATATAACTTGCTTTCAGTATTTGACGATTCTCTTATATTAGATATATAATGGCAACAATATTCAAATGCAAATCTTCAAAATAAATACATAAATATTAATAATTTGAATCTAGAGTTCAACTGGGTATGGATTATTCTAAGTTATACCATGTTTTTAGTTTATTACAGATTTTATTAATTTAGCAAAATTTATTATTTTATTTTCTGCTTTTGAAATTTAAATCTTTATTTAAAAAATAGCAAAATATAATTGTGATTATAAAATTAATTTAGTTAACTTTTTATAATTCTATCAAAACATAATAATTAAGATTTCCATTAATGTCTTTAAATCTGTTAACATCGCAGTGAGTTCTTCATGAAATAATAACTTTAAAATCGAAAATCGAAAATTAGACATTTTTTTCGATTTTAAAAATTAAATAGTTCCGTACAATTATTCAAATTAAATTAAATTGGAAATATATTGCAATCCAGTAAATATGCAATTGTAGACAAATTTTTTAATATTTCAATTATATTGTCCAGAATTTCAAAAAATTTTAATCTTTTTCAGTTCCTACTATTAGCTCACAACTCTCTATATATTTATATATCTTGTTCAAATATTCAATCGTTAATAAAATATTTTCTATTCATCCTATCAAGTTCAAATATTTTTTTAAAACTTGTACTGGATGACAGTTGATGTTAATACAGTTTTTAAAAATATTAATTCATTAATTAAATTTAATTTTATATTTCATTTCTGTTCAAAAGTATAGACTCACTCCATATTTATAGTCTCACCTTCACACGTAAAAAGATAATGTGGCTGTTCACGTACGAAGATCAGGCGGCTCGCGGGCGAAGGAGACTATAAATTTGGAGTGAGTCTATACTTTTGAACAGAAATGAAGTATAAAACTAAAATTAAGTAATAAAATTTAATTAATTAATTAATATTTGAAAAAAAAACTGTATTATCGTTAACTGTAACATCGCTATGGCACTTTATTGTGAATTTTTTTAATTTTTGAAATTCAATATTTGAAAAACTTCATAATCATTAGATTTTTAATTTATATCAAGAAAAATACAATTTTTTTAACTTTCTAATGCAGTTTGTCTAACAATTTTGTGAGAAATACTGTTCGAGCTATTCATTTTTGGTATTTTAGCTATTTATTTTTTATTTAATTTTTAATACATTTCAAAAATTTCTTTTATGTAAGATATTCAGCAGGATATAAATTTAGGAATAAATACCGTCAGTGGCGAAGCGTGTAGATCGCTGGAAAAAAAAATTCTATTTGACCTAAGTAGGAATTGACTTAAAAAAAAAAAGTTTTTATATTACTTGTTTATGTTCATTACGAAAACTGATACTTCTCTACATTAATATTTATTTAAATGCATAAACTAATAAATCAGAAAATCAGGGCTTTAAACGTGAATTTTGAAAGTCACTATTTTAAATTAAAGTTATATTTATGATTTTTTTTATAATGTTATAAATCATACAGGGATTCATTATTTTTAATCTTTGTATTGTTTTGAATCTTAAGTAATTTTGTAATAACAACGAATGCAGATGTTTTGAGTGTTTTAAAGTTGTGTTATTTATTAATTTTTTTATTTTGAAATTTCGTAAATATCATTTAAAAAAATAAATAAAATAGAATTAAAAAAAAAAAAAAACATTATATATCGTTTTAGCACTTTAATATTTTAAGTACCATGTTGAATATTTAAAAACCTCTTACTCGATGATCTTCACAAATCGTATATCTTCATTTCCTAAAACGACTTTTATCTAGGTAAGTTCTTACAAGTCATAAATTTATGTTTAATGTTACACATGACGAATCGGAGCTGAATCAAGAAAAATGTTCCTTGATTTCCGTTTATGACGTTTCTATCATTCGAGTGATATAACTACTGGGAATTTCAAATGTGTACCATCAACGTACTACATAAATATTAATAAACTTAATATAGTGTTTAACTATATACGAATGGTTTTTATTAGTAGAAAATAGTACGATAGGCTTTAAATAAAGAGATATAACAAGCAGATAACATATTTTATTAGATTAACTAATATTCTTATATTGTTTTTACCAACGAAATTTTTATAATATATTAAGCAAAAGAGAGTAAATGAGATAGACGGTTAAGAATAACGTTGATTTTGTAAACGATGTTTGCTAGGTTTCATTTAGCAATGAAAATCTCTAAAATCTCTGCCGCACGTTGCATAATTATTTTAGATTTCGTAGCATGTACATTGTAGTATCACTTAATCGTGTTAAATTTATTAATTAGGAAATAAGTGAAACCACAATTTTAAATTTCTCTTATGATAAAAAATTTATCTTTGTAGATTTTACATGAATTGAGAATATATCGTTTTTTCTTCTTAGAGTTTATGCAATGCGTTTCATTTTACAAAATAAACAGAACACTTCATTATTATAATTCTTGTATTCAGCATAATAATTTCTTATTAATGTATTGTGTCTATTAATGTATTGTTAAGTCCTGTAAATACAGAAGTTCGTTTTTTTCGTTTTAAAATAACAAATACATTACTCATATGTATCGAAATACTTCCTTTATTATAATTCTTGTACCAAAATTTTATAAATAAGTATTTCCTTAATAACTTAAAGTTTTTAACTTGGCGATAAATTCCTTATAAGGTATTACTATGAATAAAATAATTTGATTTAAAATTCTAAATTGCAACATAGACATTTTAATTTACAGCAGTTATCGAAAAAAATAAAAAAAATATTTATATACCTACCATTATTCACAGATCTATCGCAATAACAACATAAGGAAATTTTCATTAGGCTGGAAATAACACCTTTTTTACTTTATTCTATATATAATAGATGAAAGTATTGTAAGCGAAATGTTTTTCCACATCCAGTATTAGACGGATTTAGGCGTTTCAGGGGTCATAGATCCAGGAAAACATATTTTTACAAAATGTCTGTCTGTCCGTGTATCTATGCCTGTGTGTGTATTCTCATTGAATCATCAAAAGGTCTAGGAAGTTATGCAGATATTTGAACAAATTATCGTATATACTTTTGCAAGAATATGCCCTACATTTTTACCATTAAATTAATGTATATTTGACACATGTTCCTATAAACTGCAGCATATTACAAACTATTTTATATTTATCAATGTAAACTAGCAACTTATATTATTTTTAATACTGAAAAAGTTATAAAATTAGCAGTTTTGTTTCTTTTATTATGAATTTTATATATTTAAAAAAACAATTAAAATTTTAAACGGCTTTTTTTCAAAATGACCTTTTTTACTCATCAACGCATGATATCTCCAAAACCGTTTGAAGTATAGCTTCAAAATTTTACCTTACCTAAATATTGATATAATCAGGAAAATGAGCTAGATTGGTGAAACTGTGTTTAGTATTAAAAAAAATTATGAGGTTGAATGCGAAATTTGTGGTTTTTCAAATTTTTCCATTTAAAAGTTAATTACTCGTTTACAAAAGTTTTAGTTCAAATTATAGTCCAGAGTATTATGTTTAATTTAAGATAACGTTTGTGCAAATTTTATGAAATCTGCATGAGTTATCGTCCGCGAAGCAAAATATTATCCAAATTAAATATTTTAAATATCACCTTTAAACTCACTCCCTCAAATTTCTGTTATGATATTATATCGAAATTAACATTTTTTAAACATAGTCCAACATTATCTAAATATACTTTGAAATTTTGATGCTTATAGAGTCGTTACCTTTCTTTAAAAAAATAATAGTCATGTCAAACTAGTAACAAATTTCACATGATTTGCCAGAGTTAAAGATTTACTGTCCCGTTAAATGCGCAGATGCAGGATAGCACTGAAGCACGGACCATGGCAAGAGGAATCTGTTGAATCTGACATCTGATGACACTTTTCAAATCAGTTGCAGTTTGCGGATTAATTGCATACACTTTGGATTTCAGTTATCCACACAGGCAGAAAAGCCATATGAGTGAGATCGAAGGACCTTGGCGGAAACATGAAATGGCGGAAGTTAAATATGTCACCATACTGTTGCATTAAGAACTGTTTGACAGAAAACCCCACACGTGTGGGAGCGCCATCTTGCATCCACACGACGTCAGAAAGAGTAATTCGCTGTTGCAAATTGGGAATTACATAATTAGTCAACATTTGTTGAAAACGAGTACTCGTTACCGTACACATTTGTAAACTTGCGGCAGTAACCTATTCAAAAAAGTAATGGTTGAGGATGAAGGTGTTTGTTATACCGCACCATTAACGTTACCAGTCAACGATAAATGGGCCTCGTCCGTCAAACAGAATGCGTAAAGGCCAACTGGCATCCTCTTTATACTGGATGAGGAATTCATCGCAAAATCTTGCCGTCGTTGCTTATCACCCGCATGCAACACCTGGGTACGCTGGAACCTATGCGGAAAAATGTGGAGAACAGAGTGTAAACTCTTGCGTACCGTAGAATTCGGCATCTTCAGAACGAATGAAACACCGCATGTACTTCTAAGTGGAAAATCGCTTATCGTTTCATGGACTTCTGCAACAACCTTGGCTGGAACGGAATGTTGTCCAGGCCGAAATCGATAACATGTGCAATAACTTTCCTCGAATTTGCGTATCAAGTACCGTACAGCTTTTACAGAAAACAGTCCTTGGCGTAGCCAATGGTTTCTGATGTAGACACGTAATGACTCTACGGCCTTTTACACTTTCAGGTAATAAATCTGTACAATTTTTCCACGTTCTTTACTTGTAAGCGGCATGTTGTCCAGAGTTCAAGAAAGCTTGATACACATTTCACAGTGCCTTTCCTTCCAATTATTGCTACGACATCAGTCATGACGTTGTCTTACGCCGAACCAGGAAATCTGCATACCTTTCTGTCTTATTCTTGTTTCAAATGGTATTCTGTAATCTGCGATCAGGACCGAAACACAAAGTGAAATGTGACTTCATTAGAAAGTCATTCTCTGGTGAACGCCACATTTCTTTCCTCTTTTTACCGCCGCGCCGGTAACTTTCGTGTTACAGGTACCGTTCCAACGCTTTTTACAGTTTTTCACTTAAAGAACACATTCCATTAAATAAAGGTAGGTGTTACCATTTGGAATTTTCGAATAGTTTTCTCTATAACTGTAACTGTTAGACTTTAACTGTTGTTTTTCATATGAGTCTTGAGCACATAGTTTAAATCAAAATTTCATTCCTTTTCTGTGAACGGTATGATAGTTAAATGTTCATATATCGGGTGAGGTTTTTTTTTTTTTTATAATCACCATGTATGTATTATATCATGGATTTTCTCCATATTAATTTGATAATAATTTTTATAATTAAATCATAATTTAATTTAAAATTTAAATTAAAATCATAATTTAAATTTTTTTAAACGCATAGATTATATTAGGGTTCATTCACTGTATCTCATTAAATAAATATAAATAATTTAGTCGGATTATATCGGATGAAAGAAAAGTTTGTTTCGTGTCTGTAACATTAGCATCCTGAACTTTTAATCCCTTCTAACTCTATGAAAATTAAAAAAAATAATTATAAACTATATAATTTTAAGGGTTGATTTAATACGGGGGATTTTTGAAAAAAGTGAGAAACTGAGTGTTATCATTCAAAAAATTAAAGTTAGTACAAATTTAATATGTAGACATCCCATTATGCCAAAATACATTCATATTTAAAAACAAAGGTATTATTCATTGTTTAATTATTTATTTGTTTTGATTTTACAGAAAGCAACGTGTGAAAAAACTGGCATCTTTTTTTTTATTATTATTTTTTACACAGATTGTACTCTAAAATTTATACCTACTGAGAAGTTTTTTAATTAGATATAATTACTCGATAGGTATTGAAAGTATATTCCTTACTAGTCCCCATGAAATACGTAATACCATTTAATGTCTTTAATAATCCAATAACTTTGCCAGTAATATATATTTCTCAGTTTTTAGCATTCATAAATCCTATATATTCATTAACTAAAAGAATATTTATCCAGATATATATTTATAAGTCATGAACTGATTAAATAATTCAACAAATAATAATTCATTAACATACAAGATAAATTGGGGCTGAATCAATAAAGATGTAACTCCGCTTTCCGCATATGATATTTCTGTTGCTCGAGACATATAACGACTGAAATATTCAAATACAAACCTTCAGAATAAAAACGCGATTCTTAATAAACTTAATTTAATGTTTAACTGAATATGAGTGATTGAAAGCTATTAAAAATAATATTATTTGCTTAATGTAGTAAAGGATATTTATTAGATTACCAACTTTTTTTAATTTGTTCGTTCCACAAAATTTTAGTAGTACATAAAGAAAAGGAAAATCAGCTAAACAAACATTTATATTATTGTTAATATTATTGAATATTATTGTTATATTTTCGACAACTACTTTTTTTAATATTTTTTTTTAAACCAAGATGTTTCATTTACCTCGTTACACATTTTGATATTTCTTTCAATATCTCAATAATATATATATATATATATATATATATATATATATATATATATATATATATGTGTGTGTGTGTGTGTGTATATATCAGTACAAAAACCCTTAACCGGTTAAAAGTGTTGACGCAGCACTTTCTTTTGGCTCTATGAATTTTAAATATGGGTCTTAAAAGCAATGATATCAAATTTAAGTGACGCTATGTTAATAATTTTTTTTAAATCCTAATTTTCTTTTTAGTTTTATTTATGTTCACAGGTGCAATTATTATCTTAATATGAAAAAATATATAAAATTTATTCGCTGATGCTTTTTCATTCACATCTCTCATGAATTCAAAATATGGGTTTTAAAAGAAATGATATCAAAATTTGAGTGACACGTTGACGTTAATTTAATAGGACTCTTTTAAAATTCAATTTAAATTATTTTTGGTTTGTCTTCTAAAGTACATTTACACATACAAACAATACTTTTAATTTTTCAATACACTTTTAAATATATTACTTTCAATGAGCCTATATTATGTATTGGAATGTATTTATTTCAATAAATTGATTTATCTTCTGGGCCACGCTATCCAAAATCATAAGTAAAATTTATGTAAATGATTATTTTGCGTCATATTATCCACTTGCATACATTTCCCTTTGTTTGGATACTATGACGCAAAATAATCATTGACATCATCTGAGTCAAATGAGCCATACATCGTCGTGATCGGTCCCATAGAACCCGATAGGGAAGTGCCCCTGGTGGTGAAACTTGGAACTAAAATCAATATATCATGTCAATGTCGAGTCGAATGAATCAAACTGCATTGTGATGGGACCCATAGGACTTGAGATAGCCGCAAAATCCGTTAGTTCCATCTTCCACCACCACGGGGCGGACTCTGTTCCATGCAAACATAGTTGAAATCTTTGAGGCTGTTGATTTCGAATCGAATGAGCCATACCTCGTCGTGATGGGGCGCATAGGACCCAAGATAAGAAAGCGCCCCCTGGTGGTGAGACTTGTAACTAAAATCTATATATCCTGTCGATGTCGAGTCGAATGAATCAAACTGCATTGTGATGGGACCCATAGAACTTGAGTTAGCTGCAAAATCCGTTAGTTCCATCTTCCACCACCAGGGGGCGCACTCTGTTCTATACAAACATAGCTGAAATCTTTCAGGCTGTCGATTTCGAGTCGAATGAGCCATACCTCATCGTAATCGGGCCCATAGAACACGAGATAGGATAGTGTCCCCTAGTGGTGAAACTTGGAACTAAAATCGATATATCCTGTCGATGTCGAGTCAAATGAATCAAAGTGCATTGTGATGGGACCCATAGAACTCAAGTTAGCTGCAAAATCTGTTAGTTCCATGTTCCACCACCAGGGGGCGCACTCTGTTCTATACAAACAGCTGAAATTGTTGAGGCTGTCGATTTCGAGTTGAGTGAGCCATACCTTGTCATGATCGGGGCCATAGAACCTGAGATAGGAATGCGGCCCCTGGTGGTCAAACTTGAAACTAAAATTGATATATCCTGTCAATGTCAAATTGAATTAATCAAACTGCATTGTGATGGGACCCATAGAACTCGAGTTAGCTGCAAAATCCGTTAGTTCCATCTTCCACCACCAGGGGGCGCACTCTGTTCTATACAAACATAGCTGAAATCTTTTAGGCTGTCGATTTCGAGTCGAATGAGCCATACCTCATCGTAATCGGGCCCATAGAACACGATATGATAGTGTCCCCTAGTGGTGAATCTTGGAACTAAAATCGATATATCCTGTCGATGTCGAGTCAAATGAATCAAACTGCATTGTGATGGGACCCACAGAACTCAAGTTAGCTGCAAAATCTGTTAGTTCCATGTTCCACCACCAGGGGGTGCACTCTGTTCTGTACAAACAGCTGAAATTGTTGAGGCTGTCGATTTCGAGTTGAGTGAGCCATACCTTGTCATGATCGGGGCCATAGAACCTGAGATAGGAATGCACCCCCTGGTGGTCAAACTTGAAACGAAAATTGATATATCCTGTCAATGTCAAATTGAATGAATCAAACCATGTTGTGATGGGAACCATAGAACTTGAGTTAGTTCCAAAATCCATTAATTTCCCCTTCCACTGCCAGGGGCGCACTCTGTTCTATATGAACATAACTGCCCCTGGTGGTGAAACTAAAATCAGTAAGTTCTATAGAGGTCGAGTCGAATGAGCTAAACTGCATCACGATTAGGAATGCACAACCTGTGGCCCGTGATGGGTAACTGGTGGCCCGCAGAGACCATACATGCCAACCTATCCAAAAATTTCGAATTTGCTTAATAATTCGTGAGAAAAATGCGCAAATTTTGTCCATAGATCGTAGGAAAATTTGAATTTCATCGATCAGGTGCATAAAATTATGAATTGCATCGACTGGATGCAAATTTTGTCGAATGGGCATGGAAAAATCACAAATTTCGCCATTTTGTCGCTAGAAAAAAAAACGCAAATTTCAATAATCGGTCAACAGAAACCAGAGATGCCAAAATCGGTAATTCTGGAGTTGTAAATTTCGTCAATCACTCAAAATCTTGAATTTTGTAAATCAGTTGAAAAAACCTGCAAATTTTGTCGATAAGGCACTTAAAATCGCAAATTTCATGGATCGAGCAACGAATTTCATCGAATGGCATGGAAAGATCGCGAATTTCAACGAACAGTCGCGGAAAAAATTTGCAAATTGTCCATAGATTGTGGGAAAACATTATGAAGTTTGTCTATCGGTTCTGCAAAATTATGAATTTTGTCGATAGGCATGGAAAGTCGCAAATTTCGTATATTGGGCGTGGAAAAATCAAGAATTCCATCGAATGTTTGTGAAAAAATTGTAAATTTCAACAAACGGTAAAAAAAAAAAAAAAAAAAAAAAAAAAAAAAAAAAAAAAAAAATGAAAATTTTGCCATTGTCTAGAGAAAAAAAATTGTGAATTTCATTAAATGGCCGACGGAAAACATATCAGTTGAAAATCGCGAATTTTGTCAATCAGGCACAGTAAAAACATAAATTTTGTGGATCGGGAGAAGGGAAATCATAAATTTTGTTGAACGCATGCATAAAAATCATGAATTTTGTTTATCGGGCATATAAAAATCATTAATTTTGTCAAACGGATCCATAAAAATCAAGAAAGTCATCAATCGGGTACGTAAAAAACTTGAATTTCATCGATCAGGCGTGTAAAAATATAGGACAAAATTGCCATTCGCCAATCGGCGAGTAATACTGAAAATTTGGCGACTGACTTTACTGCCACCACTGGTCAAACTTAATAGTCTCAATTGCGATGATTGAATGGAAAAAGATTTTTTCCCCGCTGTCGCTCGACAAATTTCGAAACCATTTGGCGAATTTCACGATTTTTTCCCCGAAATTATTTGACGGATTGTGACTTTTTTTCTTCTCGAAGCCATTCGACGATATTCGAAAAAATTTTCCCCTGAAACCAGTTGATGAATTTTGTGATTTTTCCACTATCAATGAATTTTGTGATTTTTCTGCTATCGATTGATGAATTTCGTGATTTATCGACTATCGATTAATGAATTTCACGACTTTTTCCATGAACAAACAAATTGTGCACTTTTTTTCCACTGCTATTCGGCGAATTTTGCAATTCTGTTCCGCGATTGTTAGACAAATTTCACTATTTTTCTCCCGAGATCATTTGATGAATTTTGTGATTTTTTTTCCCCCGAACGTATTTGACGAATTTCTCTAATTTTTTCACGACAGTTAGACATAATTAATTTTTTTCCTGCAATGCCTGATTTCTTTCCCGAGACCATTTGACGAATGTCGCGATTTCTTTCCCAACACTATTTGACAAATTTCGCCGTTTATTCCACAATCGTTTGACAAATTTCTTAAATTTTTTATCAAGTATTTGTAAATTTGGTATTGCTCATTTCTGAAAAACAGGAGTAAAAAAAATCCATGTACTGGCTAGTGGTCACTGAGAAAAAAGTTGAAACCTATACATAAAAGTTGAACCTATACATAAAAATCATGAATTTTTTAGAACGGGCACATAAAAATCACAATTTTGTCAAGTAGCCGCTTAAAATCACAAATCCATCTAGTGGGTGCATTCTTCCAAATTTTCAACCGAACAGTGCTGTATGTATGGATAATGCTAATTATCCCCCCCTACCCAACATCTCCTTGAAACAAAATTCTCTCTGTGCTACTGATGGTGGTCCTCGACAACCCAACAATTTTTTAAGTGGCCCTTCGCCTAAAAAGATTGGGCACCTCTACTATCAATTAACAATAAATTAACCTATCGCTTGTGTCATGTATTCATGAGCGGTGATTGCAATGCAAATTCTTGTTTACAAGAATAAGACTCATATTAGGTATTTTATTATTTATTTATTGTTTGTTTACTTATTTTGATTTGATTTTCTTGTCGTTTTAGAAATCGACTTTAGATTGTTACTTAAATGGTGAGATGATTGTCAATTACCTGTTTTATCGATAAAAATGATACAAGGTAAGGAAATTGCATCGTGTCGAGTGAATATTTAGGAAGTATTTTAAAACCCGCAGACTAAAGAAGATTTGTGTTTTACTTGTTAGCTATATTTTGCAACTCTCCAAATTACTGCAATGTAAATATAGTATGAAGTTAACTTTCCTCTGTTGTATAGCTAATTTTATTGGAAAATAACCCTGAAAATGCATTGTTGTAGTAATCAATTATTTTTGCAGTTGTGTAAATTCTGTCATAACAATTTTCAACTAAGGGAAATCTTACATTGGACATTTAATCACAGTATTTTAAATAAGAAAACTTAAAATATTTGCAAATTAAAGAAATGAAAAGAGATTTTGTTTAAAATTACATCTAAAGATTTTTTTTTTACAAAAAATGCAAAATTCGCCAGTCATTCGGGAAATTATCACAAAATTCTACTAATAAAATGGGACTGTAAACAAACCGGTTCAAAATGTGTCCTTTTTAAAAATTAAATTCCATCCCAGCGGCCCTGTTGTTATGTTAGTCGAGCACTAGCTGATCGACAAAATTTTTTAATATCGCCAACCTTTTTTTTCTGACCAATCTTTAACATAAGCTAATAAAGTATAGCCAACATTTTAACATTGCTATATAGTATCTTAAAAAACTTACTTAAAAATAGCTGAAATATAATCTTGATAAAATACGTAAACACAAACATATCAATACAAATAACATAATCACATGTAATCGGGTAGGGGAGACCGGTACACAGTGGACCACTTTTTCAGTTAATTTTTTTTTTTCTCTTTAACAGACTGACCAATCTGTATGAAAATATTTTTGAATATTCCTTAAACCTTCTTACATCCATCATAATTTTCTCACAACATAATTTTCAATACATTAAATATATATATATATATACACTGGTCCACCCACCAGGGTACAGTGGACCACTATTAGGTATTATCTAAAATATAATATAAATCTATTTTTCATTAATCTAATTCTTTTTTGTTTCCTCTTCATTCGCAAAATAACATAGTAATATAAATTTTGAAACAAAAACAAAAAAATTAATTATATTTTGAAAATAATAACAGATTAATACAGGAACAATTGCAATTTAGTTGAATTTATTACTTAAGTACAAAAAAAAATCAGCGTACATTAAAATTTGAAAATGAAATTCCAAAGTACTTATGAGTAAGATTGAGCCTGGAATTTTCCTGCAATAATTTGGGTCTGAGAGCAACATTATGAAATCATTGACATCAACAGCAGATTCATCTACAGTTTATTTGTTTATTTTATTTTACAGTTAAATCTACTTTAGATAGAAGAGAAGCTTAAAAAAAAAAAAAAAAAAAAAATATTAGGGGGTGATCCACTGTGCCCGTAGGTCCAGTGTGTACCGGTCTCCCCGATATACAAACACATATATATACATATATCTATATATTATACATACATTTGCATACACATATATATACATATATGTATGTATATATATATATGTATATACATATATGTATATACATATGTATTTATATATGTACATATATCACTGGCACCCAGCTAACCGAAAAGTACCATGTAAAGTAATTCCTTAAACCTTTATACATTCGTCATAGTTTTCAATACATTTTTCAAAAAAAAAAAAAATTCATATGCATATAAAGTGAAATTTAGTGAAATTAATATTGTGCCCCAGGAGTGGGGCTCACTGGTCCACCCACCGGGGCACAGTGGACCGCTATTAGGTATTATCTGAAATACAATATAAATCTATTTTTCATTAATCTAATTCTTTTTTGTTGCCACTTTACCCACAAAATAATATAGTAATATAAATTTTGAAACAAAAACAAACAATTAATTATATTTTGAAAATAATAACAGATTAATACAGGAACAATTGCAATTTAGTTGAAGTTATTACTTAAGTACAAAAAAAATCAGCTCACAATAAAATTTGCAAATGAAATTCCAAAATACTTATCAGTAAGATTGAGCCTGGAATTTTCAAGAAATAATTTTGGGTCTGCGAGCAACATTATGAAATCATTGACATCAACAGCAGATTCATCTACAGTTTCGGGAGAAATAAATTGATTTCCATTCAATTTGCATCTCATGAATCTTACTTGAATAGAATCATCAACAATTAGACTACAGTTATATTTATCAAAGGCAGTAAATACAAAACAAAACATTTCTTACTATGTTAAAAAAATTGTTATTTTTATTTGTTTACTTTATTTTACAGTTAATTCTACTTTAAAACAATATTTCTTTATAGAAAACAATTATTACATATTTTGAACATTCTGCATTAGAGGAGCAGAGTGGATTGTGGACCACTGTGCCCCAGGAGTGGGTGGTCCACTGTACCCCATGTTGAAGTTCAATAAATAATCATATTAATATTGTTTATAGCTTTCTTTTAAACATAATAACTTTAAAGTAAAATAAAAACAAGTATCTTGGCTTTTCAAAAAAGCTGTTTTATTTTATTTATCTACAACCTTTAATTACTAAAAAAATAAAAATATGATGATGAAAAATTTTACTTTTAGAAGCTCAAAACAACAAAGCAGGATAAAATAGTTCAATCTGAGCTAAACATACTTTCTGAAGGCTATAAATAATCATTGCAGTGCTGTTGTCTATTAGGATAGAAGAGAAGCTTAAAAAAATTTAAATAAATAAAATATTAGGGGGTGGTCCACTGTGTCCATAGGTTCACTGTGTACCAGTCTCCCCTATATTAATGATAGGCTTAGTCAATAAAAAAAAGTGTTAAAGTAAGCCATAACATAAATTAGAAACATTGTATTTCATAATGAAAACATCGTATCTAATTTTATATACATAAAAGTGAAAACTTACGTTATATAAATTCCCTATATAATATACCAAAGTTTCATCACAATTAAACGTATTTCAATCACACTGAAATAAAAAGTTTTAGTTATTAAATTTGTGTGAGGTGAATGATGGGAAAGTTTGATTTGGAGAGTTGGAAAATATAGCTAACAAGTAAAAAACCAATCTTCTAACATCATCAGATTTTTAAAAGAATTCTTTAAAAGATTCACTGATTATTTTTAACGATAAAACAGGTAATACTATTGACAATTATCTCACCATTTACGTCACTAAATCAAAAAAACAATTTCTAAAAGGACAATCTAATCAAAATAAGTAAACAAACAATAAATAAATAAATAATAAAATACCTCATATGAGTGTTTGAACTTTGAAGGGGGGGGGCTATGAGACCTATAGCGGCAGGTCTGTCGTCTCGAATGATCCAAACCATCAACATTCGAGACTCGTTGAAAACAAACAGATGATTGATTTGTTGATTAGAGGCTGTTTCAAATTAACTGATAAAAAAAAAAAAAAATCTGAATCTTTTTTTCCTTTAAAAAATGACAAATTAAATATATAAATAACAATTAAATTGTATATATATAATTATAAAATATTTCAATATTTTAATCAAGGAATCTAAATATTTTTCGACTTAATGAAGATTTTGAAATAAGAAATTCTTTATTATAACAAAAAAGAAAAATATACAAATAATAATTTAATTTAATACATATATATTACATATTAAAAATTGCATTAAAAACTGTTTTCGTATTAAAAAAAAAAGAATCTAAATAGTTTTTCAGCGATATGGATATGCTTTAACGTTTAACTGTAACCGTAATAGGCAAGAGCTTGCTTATTGCGCAGTAATAAAAAGCAGTGAAAAGGCTGAAGATCTGTAATGTTAGTCTACCAGAAAAAGCATAAGAAAATACTCCGATTTTAAAAGTGCATTATATTGAAAACAAGAGTTTTCCTACGTTAGCGCAATATCTTAAACGCTTCATCTAAAACTGATTAATATAATATATTAATTTTAAAAAAATCGTTCGATCCATTTTCGAGATAACAACTCTGTGCCCATTACACCATTACATCTTCCATTTTCGCTTAAAAATTGGTTTCCAGATCTCAAAATCTACTGCATGTAGAAATCTATAAATTTCAGGATAGAGTTAGGCCATACATATAAGACTAATGTGAAATAATCGAAACGGTATGCCTCATATTTACTGAGATATTAAATGTCGGCGTTTCGATTTTCCTTTGATGTCCTGCTAGCTGTATATATGAGAGTGACGGAATCTTCGGTTTTGGGCTCACGGTTTTCGGTTTTTCGCTGCGTCACTCAAGAGACTACCGTCTCTTATGATATATATATATATATATATATATATATATATATATTTGCAACATACAGAAAGTAGTAACATTTAATAGTCGCTCCACTTATGTTAATGTAGAATAAACTGATTTTAGTGGAAATGAAAATGAGCTTATAGAGGAGTTTAGTCAGATATTTTCTGAATATACGTACTGATGAGGAATTTTCAGCCAATATTGATTGTTTCGTTTATCACGAACGTACATTTTAACAATTAAATGTTCAGCAGCAATTTTTAAACTACATAAAAATCATTGTTGTGACAAAAAGAATATATAATGTTTGTATGTAAATATTTAGTTTAGTAAAATGTAATTACTGTATGTAAAGTAAATATTAATTTACACTTAATTTGCTGTTAATTTACTTGATAATTTTTAAAAATTAAGCACAGGCCAGCGAATTTTATATATAGAGATATATATTTTGTAAGTCAAATATGTATTTAGTTTTATCAAATCGCCAGACAAGCAAAAAAAAACAGAAAACTGTAACATCCTGCCGAAAATTGGCAACCCTTATTCTTACTTAAAATCTCGACTTTTCTTGAATGAACAAAAAAATTGAGAAAACGTTGCGAGCAGTGAGTAGCCTTCAGACCGCTTACGTCTGATCGTATGTGTTAAGTTGACATATTCCCCATTGTCTACAGTAGGTAGGCTTACGAGACCGACAGTTCTTGTTGGTTGGAAAGTAGAGTCCAGAGCGACAGCCACGGAACACATGCGTATCGCTAAGGAGATCTCAACAGAGATCCCACCCCAAAGGCCCAAATACCGGGTTCGGTTCAAGGACTTGATTGTGCCCAACCTCCGGGAGGCCCTGTCCGGAAGGATAGGTGACATGTCGGTCGACTGGTTGGAAGGGAAGTCGGTCGACGAGTGTGTTTCAAGTCTCACAGAGATCGTTCAAGGTCTCTGCGAGAAGTACGTGCGTACCCGGAAAGTGCGTAAAAAGGCAGAGCCGTGGTGGATTCCAAGTCTCCTCGGAGAAAGGAAAAAGGTGGGTGCCGCAAGGAGGCGGTACCGGCAATGTGAGGATCCCGACCAGCGGAAAGAGTATGAGGGACTCTTCCGCAAGGTAAGAGCTCAGTTCAGACGAGCGGTCCGAAGGGCCAAGTGGGCGTACTATCGGCGCATTCTCGAAGAGATTGAGCCGGGGAAACCCTTTGGCCCGCACTTTGACTGGATGAGAGGCAAATCCTCCCAGAATCTGAAACTGAAAATGGTCGGGACAGGAGACGAAGAGAAAACCACGAGCTTCGAAGCTACCATCGGGAAACTGATGGAATACCACTTCCCGGTAGACGGAGATGATGAGCCGTCGCACGAAGAAATTCGGGCAGAGACACACCCGTTGGCTGATGACGATCCGGAATTCACCCAAAAGGAGGTTGAAGCCGTTTTCAGGACCGCGAACCGAGGGAAAGCGCCAGGACACGATAGATTACCCATGGAGGTAATCGAACTAGTTTACAGGGCAAACAAACCGCTATTCATATCACTCATGAATAAGTGCTTGAGGGAAGGAGAGTTCCCCTCTAGCTGGAAAATAGCAGACCTTGTTCTGTTCAATAAGGTTGAAAAGGATCGCTCGGACCCAAGCGCCTACCGTCCTATCTGTCTTTTGACAGCTTGGAGTAAGGTGTTGGATAAACTTGTGACAAACAGGCTGGTTTTCCATGCCCAGTCACGAGGGTTCCTCCACCAAAACCAATTCGGTTTTACTCCAGGAAAGGGCACAGAGCATGCCCTGCATGAAGTGCGAAAGACAGTCGAAGACTGCCAACGTTAAAGGCGCCTTTAACAATTTATGGTGGCCGGCGATCTATGCTCAACTGCAAAGGATGGGTTGCCCTGAAAATCTCTATCGACTAGTTCGGAGTTTCCTAAGGGAGAGGAAAATCCAATTTCGAACGCAAAACGTGTCCCTGGAACGTATGTATGACAAAGGCTGCCCTCAGGGCTCGAATTCAGGTCCCTTTCTCTGGAACTTGGTGGCGAACTCCTTGTTGGAGTTGGATTTGGGAGAGTACGTGAAAATCATCGCTTATGCCGACGACTTTGCTGTCTTAGTCGAAGCGCCAAACGCCCACGTTTGTGCGAAGCGGGCAAATCCTGCCTTAGCGAAGATAGCTCGTTGGGCGGCGATGCATAAACTCGAGTTCTCCGCGGAAAAGACCGTACTGGTCTACTTCCGAAAAGTGCGCCGGTTGGGGAGTTACAAAAGGAACCCTAAAACGGCTCCTAGACTCTCCTTCCTTGGAAGACCCATTAAAGTCGCACAAAACACTAGATACCTCGGAGTGATGGTGGACGATAAGCTGAACGGAATGGCACACTGCGCATACGTCAAACAAAGTCTGGCAAACTATGTGAGAGCGACCCGCTCACTCAGTCAGAGGACCTGGGGTCTCAAAGGGACCGTACTGAAACGTCTCTACAAAAACGGCATAGAGAGGCTCGCGACATATGGTTGTAGTTTCTGGTGGTCGGGGACCGGCCGCATGAGAGAAAGCTTAATCACAGCCCAACGGTTAACCCTCATCGCGATAACCAGGTGTTACCGAACAACTAGTACGGTAGCGCTTCAGGTACTCGCCGGAACCCTGCCATTGGATCTAATGGTGGAAAGGGAGTTCAACCAGAGTCGCGTCCTCCGTTTAGGGGAAAATGCCGAAGTTGGTGGAACTACTATTAGAACGGACGAAGTCCAAAAACGGATGGAGAGATGGTCGGTACACCCTGCGAAGGCACCTGCCATTGACTGGGAAGAAGCACCCCAAAACAACGGGGAACCCCACAGCCAGCAGGGGATATCAGTATTTACTGATGGGTCAAAAATTGGAGGAGGTGTAGGATCCGGCGTAGCAATCTATGACGGTGGGGAATTGATTGAAGAGCACGCCTATCACCTCCCGCCCCATGCGACAGTGTACCAGGCCGAGCTAGTCGCCATTATCAAAGCGCTGGAGTTGTGCAGAGCCCGAAGCGAGCTGTCATTGTTCAGCGACTCTAGATCGTCGCTGACGGCACTAGCAAATCCGTACTCGCAAGACCCACTATGTGCACGTGTTCACGCGGCGAGAGAAGGCCTTGAGGTGAGATGGTTCTGGGTAAAGGCCCATGTAGGGATTCACGGCAATGAAACGGCAGACCGCCTTGCGAAAGCAGGTGCAGGTTTAGATGTCATTGACGTCCCTCTAAGTCTGTCGCCCCGGTCCGTGAAGACCAGGATCCGCCAGGAGGTGAGAGACCTCTGGAAAAGTCGATGGGAGGAGGCGGGAACAGGGAGAAATGTGTTCACCATAATTCCGAAAGTATCGGAAGAACGCACCTGGACTGCACCTCTCATTAACTGGGCGGTTACAGGGCATGGACCATTCCCGTAATACTTCCACCGATTCAAGGTAAGAACTCTTACGCGAGGATGCCCATTTTGCACAGACCCAGATCCCGCCACGAGTGAACATCTACTTGTGGCATGCATAGGAACACAGCCTCTCAGGGACAGGTTCTGCCCGAAGCTCACAGCTTCAACTGTCCGGAACTATTTCGTGGTTCCGGAAGGGAGGAAAGCACTCACAGCTTTTCTCCAGGAAATGGAGCCACATTTGAGATAGGCACCATTATTGGGCAGTCCCACCCAGTGCACCTGAGGCGAAACCTTTAAAATTTGGCCCAGGTAAGTAAGAACAGTTGGTGAGGGGTGAAGTTCGAAGAGAGAAGAAAGTGAAGAGAAAGGACATGAATTCAAGGGACAGAAGAAGTAAGAGAAGAGTGAAGAGCAAAGAGAGAAGACAAAGGCGAAGTTTAATAAATGGCAAAATTGTATGTATGTAAATAAATAATTAATGTTTTTCTATCCTATATATAACCAAGATTAATAAGTCTAACATGTGAATAAACGCCGCTCTCGTGCGGCGGCCTAACCGTCCCAATGGATCAGTGTGTAAAAAGTAGCAAATATTTTCGATGTAGCTACTCAATTAATTAATTATTGTAGAACTATGTAAATATGAAGGACCAATTAAAGAGCAGTGGCTCAAATCCAGGACGGGGCGAGAGCTGGCACGTCTTCCTGGTAGAGGATGAGGACTCGAATAAACGAACGGCACGAGTGAGAGGGAAGACAAACTAGGTCGTCGGTGAAAACTGGGTTTTCACGTTCAGCAGGATAGCCGTACAGGCATGTTTAGACGAGCGCAAGGCACATGCGGGTGGGCAGTCAATCTGTGCCAAGTGTCTGTGGAACTATCAAATCGGCCTGCATGGCAGGTCTAATATGCGATAATCTGTAGAGATTGAAAGCAGTACCACTTAGTTTTACTTAACGAATATATTTTTTTAAATATTTACGACGGTAACTGCCGTAGTTGGAGTACACTGGCCTACAAAAGTTAAGGTACAACCGGTTTTTTGCGTCTAATTTGCAAATGATTGAATATAGAAACAACAAATTTGGAGGAAATGTGCGCTAAACCGTTATTTATTAAATGCGACATAGAAAATTACTTAAGTTAAACGTATAAATGAAATTACAAAAAAAAGCACACATGGTGGAAAATTCCATTCTTGGAGAAATGAGTACATCGCAGTATTATGCAGTAAAATGTGACAGAAACATTAAAAAACTGGTTTTAATACGGAATATGTGCACTCCGGACTTGAATGCATTGGCGGCATCGACTTTCTATGCTCTCAATTAAATTGTCGGACACCGAAATAGGTAACGCTGACCAGACTTAGAGTAAGCCTTGTTCCAGCTCATTTAATGACCTTGGAGGAGGACTTAAAACCGTCATTTGTCTTCTAATATAGTCCCAAAGATGTTCTATCGGATTCAAATCTGGAGAGTGAGCTGGCCATTCCATTATCTCGAAACCGTGATACTTACGATAATCCTCAACAACCACAGCTCGGTGTGGTCTCTCATTATCATCCATTAGAATGAGATCATTGCCAATAGCACCGGCATATGGGCGCACATATGAATTAAGGATCTCATCCCGATATCTCTTACCAGTTCCTCCATGGAACACCTGCAGGTCAGTGTGGCCTCCGAATGAGATCCCTACCCAAACCATGATTCCACCGTTTCCGTACCTGTGTGTTTCGACAGTGTTTGATTGATGGTATCAAGTGCATTGTTCTCTACAGATCAGAAGTCGTCCTGAATCGCTCTCCAGTGTGAATCTGGACTCGTCTGTGAAGAGTACAGAAGCCCACTGTTGGCTGGTCCAGGAAACATGTTCTCTTACGCAACATAAGCGGGCCCTTCTCTCTCTTCTGTTGAGGGGGACACACACAACTGGTCGCCTTGCATAGAGACCTGCATTGTGAAGACGTCTTCGCACCGTAGTAGCGGAGATTCTTCTCCCTGATACTGCAAAGTGGTCTGCAATGAGTTGCGGCACAGTAGTGCGTCTTTTCCTTCGTACGAAAGAGCTAGAAACCGGTCTTCTGCAGATGTTGTTACACGTGGGCGGCCTGGAAAATGTCTTCTGGACACAGAATCTTCACAAGACACATTGAGCCTGTAGTGTTGAATTCCGGGATCGTTGTTAGTACGTTACGAAGAAACACATTAAAAGATGTAGATCGTGATAATAATTAACCCAGATAGGAGACAGCTGAGCAGGTCATAAATTCTTTATTTTGTAAAAGCATATTGATCTGGATACAGAGGTAAATTAATTTATCACCGGACGTGTGCCGGGAACTAGAATACATCATACGCACCGAGGTGGGTAGCAGCAGATTACATCATGCTCGAATAGAGCGCAGGCAGAAAAGAGAAAGTACATGCCATGGGCAGAACTTACCAGAATTCTATTAAATTCGCCAAAAAAGATTTCAAAAAGGTTACAATTGGCGTCATTTTCAAAGAACAGAGATCATATTATTTGAAAATTATATTATTTCTTTGGACCATAATTACAAATTTATCTCTGAATGACTTTTAGCCAAAGAAAATTCTAGAAAGACATTAACTTACATATCATGACATTTTTATGAGAAAACGGAAATCTAAAATTATCAAATAAATAATTACTTGTGATTTATTGCTCAAGGCAATCGTTATAAACTATTAGCTTAGGAAAATGTTATCGAAATGATTAATGACAAACATCAAGTGAAGGAGAATGCTTAATATTATAAAGCAAGACAAAAATACTTTACGAAAATTTATTGGTTGGGAAATTACTAAATTATTTGGAAAGCGCAATACGGGATTAATTTCCAATATGGTATTGCGAAACGCAGAAATAAAAATGTTGTTTTCTTTATTTCATAATTACCTTCAGCGCTTAGAAGGAAGTAAATTTAAGATAAAATTATTTTGTGATTGTAATATTTCATTTACACTTTGATTACATGTTTAGTTGGCAAAATGTTTAAATGATGCAACTGACAAATGAATGTAATTTTGAGCTATGTTAGGGAAGCATATAAATATTAAATATTTGTTAAATAGGGCTGCGCTTAAACTGGATATCGTCAAATTTTGTTATTTCTAGGACGAAATTTAAGAATTTGAATAAATGAAGGATGAATTTTAAGAATAAGAAAAAAAAGCAAGGAGAATAAATTAATATATGATAATTTATATCATATATTTCTCCCCTTTGTTCATGATTGAAAATTATTTATACCGGGTAAAATATGATACTCTGTTCAAAGAATTACATATGATAAAGCAATAATAAAATGAAATTTCACTGCAAATTTACACATAAGTAATAATAAAATTCTGTTTGTAGACATTATACCATGTAAAACCATAGATAAGGCTTGTAAATTACACATTGACTGAGTCCTGGTGAATATTTGTATATATATATATAAATATATATATTGTATTGTATCACATACTGTACTTGATTTAAAATAATTCATGTCTCAATATCAGATACATGCACATAAGCATGATTTGACAAACTGGATCGACCTCTTACGTTTGTCACCAAAAATAACTATATATATATATGAATGTAATTATATATGAATATAAATATGAATATGAGCTCAAAACGATGTTTCTGGATTTTATTAATTTAAATTTTTTTAAGTGTGCGCACACTGAGTAATTCTACCAGAAACAAATAAATCAAAATTACTTGACATTCATTTTTAAGTACAAGCAAAATTTAAAAAAAAAATTGCTATTATAGTTGAATATGTTCCAACCAAAAATAAAATTTTGAGACACAAAATAATCAGTATAAAGCATATCCATGTAAGGGATAGTTTAAAACATATGTGATACAAAAAAATTACCAGTTATGTTGAAGATGTAAACAATTTCAAATGGAAATAAATAGAAAACAAAACGTAATTATTTTTTAAAACGGTGAGTGTTTTGGTATGTGTTTAGTAATAAAAAAGTATGTGTTTTAGCTATACAATGTCATGTATCATCTGTTCTACTTTTGTGGATTTAAAGAGATGTGTATATGTAAATCTGTTATTTGAGAAGTGCAATTTAACAAATACGAACGTGAAAATAATTAAGTTAAATATGAAATGCAAAACAGGTGACAATGTAAAAGGAAAGAATGTGTATGTGTGTGAGTGCAACTTCAAATATCATCGACAGATGATATATACGGTACACACCAGGTGAAGTTTGCACGAGTTTGAAAAAGGAAAATAAAAATGTACGCTTGCTTACAACTATATTTGCAAAATTAAAAAAAAAATCGTGAATAAGAAAATCCTCATCACGTGAAGTATCATTGCTTTTAAGCAAAAAAAAAAAAAAAAAAAAAAAAAAAAAAAGAGTTAATTTAACAAGAATATAATTAATGTGTAATTATGTAAAAGAATAAGTTTTGTGTAAACAAAATGGAAAGAAAATATTTTAAAGCAATTAGTAAATATGACATTGCAGATAGTGTATGTGACAGTAAATTAAGTATTGAATGACATTATCTAAAGTAGTGTAATATGTAAGCTAAATATAATTTTTACAGAAATCCTATTGTTTATAAAAAGGTTTGTGCTTTGTTTGGTGGGATCTATATAGAACCGGACCTTAGAAAGAAAAAAATGTTTCAAAAGGAACCAGACTGTATGAAAATATTTTTGTGGTTACGAAATGAATCAGACTCTATGAAATATTTTTCTTGTTACGAAAGGAAACGGACTCTATGTAACATTATTCTGGCTAAGAATGGAACCAGACCCTAAGAGACATCGAAGAAATAATGACTAATATATAAATAAAAAAAAAATATGCCGTAAAAATAAAAATGAAAAAGAAATCACATTGTGCACAGAATTTAAAAAAACATTAAGTGTCAGGAAACAAATTACGAATATAGAATAACTAAAATCAAGCCGGGAGATAAAATGATCTAACGGTATGCGTATAATAATGTGTAAAGTGTAAAATTATTCCTTGAACAAGCGTTCTCTGCACAAAGACAAAGAACAGGAATCACAATGAACTAATGTGTAAAGTGTAGAATATTCCTTGGCGTTCTCTGCACAAAGACAAGGAATAGGAATCACAATGAACTAATGTGTAAAGTGTAGAATATTCCTTGGCGTTCTCTGCACAAAGACAAAGAATAGGAATCCCAATGAACTAATTTGTAAAGAAAAAAAATACCGTCAGATATTTCATCAATCGAGAATTAAATTATTTTTTTAATGTTCTTATTTAATTTATTGTTGTATTAAACAAAAGAAAAAAATGTATCGACTGTGTGAATCAAATGTAGGTGTTTATAATTATGTATGTTAAAAAAAGAGAACTAGTTGGCAGAATAAAATTATTTGATTATTAAATGAAGAATAAGAACAGAATATATATATGTTTAATTTGCAATGCCATAAGAAATTTTTACGAATGTAGCTTGAGAAAGAAATAATTATTGTAATTTGAATTTTTTTTTAAGAAAAAGCTAAAACCAGAACTATTGTAAAGTATGCAACAGCAGTTATTTTAATGATGCGAAAGCATCATGGAGCTTATAATTATTATAATTTGTCTCTTCTACATGTGCATCTGCAAGCTACCTGTAAGGCTTGAAAAATTGCATTATAAAATTTTTATTAAAAAGAAATTGTCGTAAAGAAAAATGTGATTATATCAACAATTATGAAGGACTGCACATTCCAAAATAGACTGTTCAAAACAACACATTGAATTTAATCATCCGTGTATGTACAGAGGTAACTAAAAAATTGAAGAAATGCTGTCCCAAGTTTCGAGTGAACTAGTGCATCGAGTCATCAGGTGAAAGTATAATAATAATAAATGTGTGTGTATAAGTTATGTAAGACCAAAATTTGAAACGGAAAAAGAAATTCATTCATTGAATTCTATAGTTGTGTTTAGTATTGCAGGATTGTGAAAAGGTTGTTTGAATCAATATACTAATATTTCACATATTAGAATTATAATACGCATAGAGATGTTTAACAGAGCGCTTGTAATGTACATTAATTATAAACATTGAAGGTAAAATGGGTGTAAAACAAAAAATATATATATTTAAGGGGACCTCTGTTTTCTATCAACATAGCGATTAGTGGATGAGATAAATCTATTTAATCTAAATATAAAATTATAATTTTGAGCAATTTGTCAAGATGAGTAATATATATATTTTTTTAAATAATGAGTAAAGTATAGATTATGTGAAACGTGCATGTAACACATTTCCAATTCAATGAGTAGCTAATTCACTGAATCAAAAATGCAAATAAACTTTATGACATTAAGTTATCTCGCGACAATAACTCAATGAAATAACAACATACACGAAACGGGAAAACAATAGGACAATAATTGCTATCCAATTAAATTTTGAATTTAATAAATCTACAAAACATGTAATGAGTGTGGTATGTGTATGTTAAAGAAAACGGCTAAAAATATGCAATGGGTGAAGTTGCATAATGAATGTTTTGTTTGCACGAAAATGTTAAATAATAATAATATCATACAACTTATGCAAATGGTGATGACTCGAGCCAAAGAACAATTTATGATATAGAAAATTGTGACAGAGTGAATTGTATAGAAAGGGATTTTTTTTAATTCATATTTTGAATTTTAAATATGTAAATATTTAATTAAATGTGAACTGAATATGTAAGAATGGTGATATTTTATGTTACAAGACACAAATAAGTTATCAATCATTAAATATTATCTGATGCTTACCAAAAATTTAAAGTGAGATATTTTCTCTTTAAAATAAATAAAATATTTATATATATTATGTAGAATCATCTCCTCTCATCTTTTTTTTATGATTAAAGAAATTATTTTCTATCAAATAAAAGATCATTTTATTTTCAATCCATTCCTTTTTCTTTTCTTACCACAAGTCCAAAAAAAAATAATAATAAAAGGAAGAAAAGAGCATTAGATATTAAAAAAAAATATATATTTTTTTTTATCTGAGTGGAGTCAGAAAGAAAATGTAATAAAAATAAAGAATAAAAAGAAATAGATGTTAGATCCGCTATATGTTAATAACAGTATCCTTAGTGTTTACCATAATTTAAAAGGTAGTAAATCTTTCAACTCATTTACTGATTTGTTTACGTTTTTTTTATTTCTCCTTACTTGATATGACCGCTAACGCCAATTTCATTTTGCCATCACCTCATTTAATAAACTTACTGATCTAAGTGTAATAAACATGACATCTCATCCTATGTTTAGATAATGAATTTGATTTATGTTTATAGATGTACAATTGTGATCGATCATAAATTTTTATCATGCATACGCAACTCTTTTTTTAAATTTTTATAAGAGTTGATTCTATGAAATTCACCAATTAAGAAATGTACTGTATATAAAAAAGGGAAAAAATAGTAATTTATGATGAAATAAGAGAATTTACAACAATAGTAATGCACTTATGTTCATGAAAATAGCATAAATAAGCTTCATGCAAATTATTGTTGTTACAATCTAACAGTTAAAACAAACCAAAGATAATATATATACAAGTCATTCTAATTGTAATAAAAGAAAACTTACATAATAGCAAATAAAAGTACAATTTATAAACAGTATGTAAATAGACACAAAATATTGTGTATAAATGTTCTTTGAACAAAACCAATCTGGACCTGCCAGATATTTTTAAAGATTAGTTATAAGCAACATACGCTCAATCCTGCACACAGATTGAACACCTAGTGTCAACATACACATACTGTTTATGAAGAAATTAAAAAAAAAAAATACATGAAATGGGAATGATATATTTAATATGTAATTAATACTTGATAGTCAAAACTAAAAAGTTAAAAGTCATTAATTTCCTTTTTAAATTGGAGATGTAGAAGTAAAACATTAAAATCATCTATAAGATACGTCTCTAACAATTCATGATAATTGAAATAAAATTAAAAATATATGTATGTTAAGGTACTGACTGCATATATTGCCAATTTGAATTTCAAATATTATTTTTTTGTTGCAGTTTGAACCTTTTCTGAATTTAATAAAGAGAAAAAAAGGAAAGAAAAAAATTGAAAACTCTGATTAATTAATTTTACCAATATAATATAGCATTTCCAGAGAAAATCATTCTAAGTAAAAAGACAATGATGTAAGTATAAAGTAAAGAGAATAATAAAACAAAATGCAAATTTTAAACTTTATATTTTGAAAGAAAAAAAAATCACTTCATTTAACAATTAGCAGCTATCTAGCATTTATGTATCTGATAAAATAAGAAATCGTTAAAATTATATCTGAATATTGATGTATTAAATATAATATTCTTAAAAGACACTTCTAAATTTCATATGAATGAAGAAAAATTAATTTTTAACGTATCTACTTTTGAAAAAGCACCAGCAATTTCGTGATAAAACAGTCCCTTCAAGATAATTTTTTTTTAAATAGTGCCAAATTTTTTTTTTACGTTTAAAGGCACCTTTATAAAAAGGGAAAAGAAATTGCAAAAATATTTTAGAAGGAATAATCAAATACCTGAATTCATTTTTAGGTTGTATGCATTGATAATATAAAGATACATACATTATATATGAAATACAGTTGGTGAAAGCAATTTTTAACTTGAATATTATCAAACAACTTTATTTTACTGGATTCATCTCTTATTATATAATAAATAGTTAATATTAGAGCCATTAATAATGTATTAAAATAATTTCAGTTATAAAATATATAAAATTACCCAACATGAAATATCAAAAAGAAATTTTGGTTTTAAAAATGGAGTAACAATTTAATATAGACTTTGCCAGCAAACTTAAAATTTAATACATGCAAACTTACCTTGTATATCAATGGCATATCCATATATTAACGCACAAATTTGTTTTGTACGTATATTTATTATGCACATTATTTAAAGGTTTCGGTTATTGAAAGATTTTGAACTTATAAATATTATGTAATAATAAAATAAATAATAATAATGTGATGTGTACGTCTCTGCTTAAAAACAATTATGCGTAGAGCAGATAGCTTCTCGAATATGTCACATCAGATAATTAAATAAAGTACTAGGAAGATTGTTTGAAAACTTATGCGTATTTTGCAGGAGAGGGAACGTTTTCACAAAAAGGACCAAATTCTGCAAAGTTTTATATTTTTCTTAGCTTGATTGTTTATTGTTTTCCATTAAAAGGTAAATCCTGGGATGAGTAACGAAAACGAACACAGATGTGAGGAAAGCCACTTGCAAAAATTTAAGTTAACACAGGGAATAGAGGTGTTGCAGAAACCAGGGCGTGTAATCCCGATGAGATGGAAAAATTTTAATCCGATCTTGATGGCGATAGTTTTTTAAGAAAAATACAGGACTGTTGCACTAGATGCGGAAGATGACTCAGAAGGCTTTCTTTTTCATTTTTGAACCGAAGGGAAAGGCGATCAAATTAGAAGGACCGGAACCGGGACTGGAGTTGAATAGCAGAATCATGGCCCTGTTTTTTTTATATTTTTGTAGAGCCTGCAATTGCAGTATCCCCGCCTCGGTACATAGCACTGCATTCTGTAAGGTACTTGGCACCAAATAGTTTGTAGTGTTGAATTCCGGGATCGTTGTTAGTACATTACGAAGAAACACATTAAAAGATGTAGATCGTGATAATAATTAACCCAGATAGGAGACAGCTGAGCAGGTCATAAATTCTTTATTTTGTAAAAGCATATTGATCTGGATACAGAGGTAAATTAATTTATCACCGGACGTGTGCCGGGAACTAGAATACATCATACGCACCGAGGTGGGTAGCAGCAGATTACATCATGCTCGAATAGAGCGCAGGCAGAAAAGAGAAAGTACATGCCATGGGCAGAACTTACCAGAATTCTATTAAATTCGCCAAAAAAGATTTCAAAAAGGTTACAATTGGCGTCATTTTCAAAGAACAGAGATCATATTATTTGAAAATTATATTATTTCTTTGGACCATAATTACAAATTTATCTCTGAATGACTTTTAGCCAAAGAAAATTCTAGAAAGACATTAACTTACATATCATGACATTTTTATGAGAAAACGGAAATCTAAAATTATCAAATAAATAATTACTTGTGATTTATTGCTCAAGGCAATCATTATAAACTATTAGCTTAGGAAAATGTTATCGAAATGATTAATGACAAACATCAAGTGAAGGAGAATGCTTAATATTATAAAGCAAGACAAAAATACTTTAAGAAAATTTATTGGTTGGGAAATTACTAAATTATTTGGAAAGCGCAATACGGGATTAATTCCAATATGGTATTGCGAAACGCAGAAATAAAAATGTTGTTTTCTTTATTTCATAATTACCTTCAGCGCTTAGAAGGAAGTAAATTTAAGATAAAATTATTTTGTGATTGTAATATTTCATTTACACTTTGATTACATGTTTAGTTGGCAAAATGTTTAAATGATGCAACTGACAAATGAATGTAATTTTGAGCTATGTTAGGGAAGCATATAAATATTAAATATTTGTTAAATAGGGCTGCGCTTAAACTGGATATCGTCAAATTTTGTTATTTCTAGGACGAAATTTAAGAATTTGAATAAATGAAGGATGAATTTTAAGAATAAGAAAAAAAAGCAAGGAGAATAAATTAATATATGATAATTTATATCATAGAGCCATCTAGCAGTATCGACCTGTGACAACCCCATTTCCATCCATCCTACTGCTCGCCACCTTAATGAATCGGACAACCGACTTCTTCTAGACATTTATAAACTGTACTGGCTCTTGTGAACAAAACTGACAACAATAGTTCAAATACAACAAAATTTACACTCGAAATTGCGAAAGCTTCGTAATTGCATATTTTACTCTCATTTACAAATACCTATTCTTATCTATAAAATAAAAGTTGTAGCTGTAATTTTTGCGTAATTTGTTTAAAGCTTATTATTGTCATTGAAATAAACTTTGAAGTTTAATCTGACTGCCATTTTTTGTCTGGTGAGCTTCGAAACACATGTTGTACCTTAACTCTTGGAGGCCAGTGTACGTTCCCAAAAGTCTTTCATATTCAGGGTACGCTGTGATGAGTCGAGGCATCGTTCTTATAGAAGCTATAGTATTAGCACTGAGATCTTAAAAAAATACATTACGTCCTTGTTCTAATAGAAGCAATGCATCTACATTTTCTTCAAATTGTATTTAACATGGATAAAAAAATATTTCAATATTTCAATTCCTTGTTTTTAAGATTATGAAAATGTGGAATTAAGTCAGATAAAAGTACTTCTCTATAAGAAATTTTAAACAGAAAGCAAACGAAATGTCATTATATTCATTTATACAAACGAAACAAAGTTAATGATATATGTTGACCAGTTCTGATAGCAAACAATACTCGAGATAAAACACTTAAAATTATTTTTCTTGTTTTATTTTAATGACAAAAAAGCACTAAATAGTATGATAAACCTACTATTTCTCTTAATTCATGATATTTGTTTTCAATAATCGAGTAATTTCGATGCCACCATTTAAAGAACGTTTTTGAAAATTATATATAATCTAAAAAATATTTTTTAAATTCTAAATCTCCAGAATTATTATGATATTCTCGGATCCATGTACATAACCAATGTTAGCTTCGCATGGATCGATATAGTAGGGATAGCTATGCAGAAGAAAGAAAAAAAACATCGTCGTTATTTTAGTGTAACATATTCTAAACAGCACGATTTATTTTTATACACTGCAGGACTCTTATATTATCATTTTCTCAGTTAAAGAAAATTGTTATGGAATGTTAGGCTTTTATAGTTATTATTATTTTTTCAAAATATAATCGCTAAGCTAAAATCCGATTGATATTAAAAAGATCTTCATTTATATTATTCTTCCATAATCTTTTCCATTACAAATTGGCATATATTTTAGAGGAAGTGTTTTGGCAAAAATTTAAATATATTGTTGCAACCAGCGTTGTATTTTTTAAGCGGTAAGCATTTCATGGCGCCCTAGGTCGTTATATTCTTGCTTATCATTTATGCCAACATCAAATGTGAACACAATAATGAAAAAATAGTTATTTATGTTTACTAGTCCATTTTTAAATTAAAATGAATACGTAATAATCTGAAATCAGAGTTCAAATAAATTTTTTTATAGTGTATAGATCTTCAGCAATCCTGTCGACAGTTAATTTTGGTACATTATACAACGTGGTTTGGTGCAAAATTAAATTGTTGTTGTTGTTTTTGTTGTTGTTTCTAATCCTAAATGATCTAGCCAAAAGGCTAGACCAAGCCCATGAGCCCAAAAAGTTGGAGGAAGTCCAAAACGATGAAAGGACACTCCTAAAGGTCACTTCTAGTCAAGTCCAAACAGGATAGGAGATGGTCAGGGGTGGATGGCGCAGTCTTGCACTTTCCACAAATGGGAAAAATCTTGGTACCGTTGTCAAATTTCAGGCATCTCAAGTGTCCACTCACAAATCTTGAAATAGCAGACTGCTGGTCACGGCAAAATTAAGTGCATTGATGTAACAATAATTGTCTTTAATGATGCAGATAAATAATTGTATCCTAGGAAATAATTTATTTGCTTATCAATCATGGAAGCCATGTCTATGTACTCTATTATGGAATATTGTGCTTCCCAATTCACCTTTTTAATGAAATGTATGTAATAATTTAAAAATGTAACTATTATATTTTATAAATTGTTATTAGACCTTTCAATCGATGTAAGATTCCATTAAATTCATGAATTTGTTTTTGATTATTTTTTCATATTAATAGATTGTTTGTCTGAATGAATCGCCAGGTTTTTCTTGTTTTTCCAAAAATTATTGTATATGTTCATATTTCATCAAATATTTAAATTTTTATATTCCAATCGCAGTATGTAGTTTATGCTGCACTTTGTAAAGTTCTCTGAAATTTGTATGAAAACACTGTATGTTAGACTTTTTTATTTGCTGAAATTTCTTAATTTTGTTAAAGATTATTTATATCTCCATGAATGGAAATGCTAATTTTACATTAATGAACATGGATGTTTAAAAGAACCCACACAGTTACGTTCTTCAGCTACAGATAATTTCAAGCATTTTATTTCCCTGTGTGATTGTAAATAATATTTATTTTATTTCATTTCTTACCTCGTGACCATACATCTGCTAAAACATATGTCAGTCCTATACCTTATAATCCTGAAGTTCCAGAAAAATTTGTTAAGTATATCTCTACATATTCTACAAAACGTAAAAAAATCGAAAGCATCCGATAACTTTAGGCTATATGATGTATATATATATATATATATATTTACAGCTTCATTAGATTCGCAAAATTTTTAAATTTCATGTTTTTAATTAATTCTTTCACGTCATATGTTTCTACACATGTTTATTAAATATATAGTAATATGAAATATCACGAATAGCAGTATCGAATTTTTAAATAAATAACTTTTATATCATTATAAATAAACAAATAAATATTTATATATATTTATATATATATAAGCTAAAAAAGTTTAAAAAATAATAATAGAATTTATATGATAATCACTATAGCTGCAAATAACCACACAAATTATATATAATAGATAATATTTTATAAGTATTTGGCAGATCCAGAATTCCCCACCATAATTAAACATTAACAAATGTAAAAAAGTAAAACACACGCAAAAAAAAGCTAACTAATCAAACAAGAACAAAAACCAGAACTGAAAGGCCTCATAGGCAGTGGGTATAGTATAAAATAAAAGCCATGTTTCTGAACGAAATTTATATACGGTGGGTGAACCGAAGGTGGCCAGTGATCTTAAGGTAGCCCACCCCTCAAAAGTAGAATTATTTAAATTTTTAATCACAATAGGGTGCTACTAAATTGTCAATCATGTATCTGCAGTGCACGTAGCTGAATTTGATGAGACTATATTGATCGTCCAGAATTATACGCACTGATTGCACTTTTGAGGTTTCACTTTTCAACAGTTCTCGTTCTAACTTCCAGGTAAGAAAATATTTTAATTTACACTTGTTTATATTCTTAGAACTTTGAGTTATAATACATTTTCTGAAAGCTTCACTTTAACCACATTTACTTCAATTCTAAGAAATTTATCATATTGATACTTTTACGTCGTGCAATTGGCGACCATACGCATGTTCCCAAGGTGGGCACCTTAGAAAAAAATGTGGAAATCAGAGTAGTAAGGGCTAATTTCCAACTTTCTAAATGAATATCTGAAAAAAAAAACTTATTACCATTTTTTTAAACTCCAGAAACCATTTAAAAGAAGTCAGTAACAGCCAGATGAAAATCCCTGAACTATCGTGCACAAAAGTTGCTTTAAGATCTTTTCGTGTCATAAGAAGTTTAAGAAGAAAAACTCGAAAGATATAAAAATAGAAAGAATAATCAATGCATAATAGTACGCAAAATAGTTTGCCGAGTATTTTTTTTTACATCTTAAAAGTGATTTTAATACGTGGGCCACCTTTGGAACACTATGCGCCAAAGGTGGCCAACAAGCTACAATTTTGAAATTGTATTATAAAAACAATTAAATTTTATTTCACAAAGAAAATTATACCTGATATACTTTAGAGATAAGTGTAAAATTTTACAAACAAAATTCATCCACACACACGCAACCAGGAAATTATAAAAAATCCTCAAAACTTAACTATAGCCCCATTTGACTCACCTACCTTGCAAACATTTTATGTTATTTTTTACTATGTGTCGTATAAATAGTCGATTAAGCTGAGAAATATACGTTTTTCTGGAATTCACAGACATAGATTCCAATTTTTTATACTTTAGTCGATCTAACCCAGGTGCGAGATTACAAATTAAGAAAACTTGGAAGACATTGGCAAGATAATACGCAATTTGCTAAGATCGCAAAATCTCGTCACTCTCTCCCCTTACTACAGTAATCCTTAGTTTACAGAAGAAAGTCCAGTTTCAGTTCACCTTATTCTTCGTGGTAGAGGAAACACGATTCACTTTTTGAAAAAAAATAAATGTTCTGAAAACATTAACTAACGGTCTGTCCGCTTATCCTGCGATTCCCACAGGCAAGATATTTGTAGAAAATTTATATAATACACAAATTTTTAAGCAATTTTTTTTTTTACAGAAGAAAGTCCAGTTTCAGTTCACCTTACTCTTCGTGGTAGAGGAAACACGATTCACTTTTTGAAAAAAAATAAATGTTCTGAAAACATTAACTAACGCTCTGTCCGCTTATCCTGTGATTCCTACAGGCAAGATATTTGTAACAAAATTTATATAATACACAAATTTTTAAGCAATTTTTTTTTTAATTCCATAGTTGAAGGGTGAAAATGGAAATGATAAATTTACTACAGATTTCAAGTACATGAGTATGTAATAATAGAGGCGATACTGATCGATTATATATCGGCCGAAAAGATTTTGAAAAAGAATTAAGCGGTCGCAGGGTCTAAATTTATACTAGCAACTTATATATCACTAATTTCTTATTCTAAATACCTGTGAATAATGTTCCTTTAATGTTTAATAGTTAACTTCATGTTTTGCGCCTACATCATCGAAGAGCTAGAGGACTTTTGTCAGTGTTTTTTTAAAAGTGTATGCCCTGTATACATAACTTGTATACGTCCTACACTGTAAAAAATGACCAATATTTCTTATTTTATGAAAATATACTATAACCATGAATGAAAATATAATATAATCGTCTGAGTTATCGAAAATTCCGAATAGAGTGTTCCATTGTCTTTTCGAATCCCCAGAAACCAATACATTTCCAAAATTTAAGGAATTATTTACAAAAACAAAGTGTTTTTCACTGCCCGTATTTTTCAGAAACGTTTCTGAAGGGCATTTATAGTGTATTAATTACTGTCTTCAGCCTAGAATACCTGTTTATCGAATGCTCTCAATTCTCAAGTAAACATTTTCAGTCTCAAAAAATATGTTTAACAGAAAAAACATGCAAAATTAACAGTGTTAACGATAACATTAAAATTAAGATTATTCCTTTACTCTTTCATGCATAAATTAACTTATGCGGCTGGAAAACGTTTACTTGAGAATTGATGAACTTCGAAAAACAGGTATTCCAGTCTAAGGACACTAATTAATACACCATAAAAACCCTTCGGAAACGTTTCTGAAAAATACGGGCAGCGAAAAATACTTTGTTTTTATAAATAATTCTTTAAATTTTGGAAATGTATTGATTTCTGGGGATTCAAAATACAGGGGAACACGCTATTCAGAATCTCGGATAACTCGTTTTCTTTCGTGGTTATAGTATATTTTCATAAAATAAGAAACATTGGTCATTTTTTACAGTGTATATTATCAGTGTATTATATCAATTGACGTTTAAAAAAATATCATGCTGATTGATTACCCAGTAAAATGACATAATTGGCTGTCTAATGTTTTTAAGATAGTATGTTTATAAATCATTTGTTAAAGAAAGTACTTTGAGAAGTTCGTTTAAATATATATTTTTTAAATGTCTGTTTATCAAAATAAAATGTAAACTAAAAATTGCTACAACATTTATATTAATAATGGGATATTTTCAAAGATATTTTAAAAGGAAATAACAACATTTTAGAGAACATTAAAAAATAATATGATTTTTTTTCTAAATATTATTATTTTTCTTAGCGCTATTTATCATCTAAACACTATGATGCAGAAGACAACAATATTTAGGTTATTGTTGAACATTCCATTACATTTTTAAAAATTATGCTTACAAAATATTTTGAAAACGTAAGAAAAGATATACTGAAATGCAGTTTTCAAATAAATTGCATTTCAAATTACATTTGTTTTTTTGCCAATGTAAAAAGTGAAAATATGCAGTATTTATAAGTTTAAAAATTGCTATAAAACGAAATTGATTTCTAAGATCGTTGCAACAGGCTATAGTACGTCAGAGTTATTCACGAACGAGTTTTCACATTATAATATGGAGGTACGGTGAATGCAAGCACTTCACGTGCTTTTTAAATACTTTCCAACTTAGTTAAAATGTGTTCATGAATTCAGTTTGTCTGTGTGTTCGTCTGTCTGCCGTTTGAGTGTCCGTGTTCTAAGTCGCATAAATATACGTCGATTCCATTGAAATTGATTTATTATAATGGAGGTTTCCTATGACATGTTTGCAATTGAAAAATGAAGTTTGTAGAATTTATAGGTCTTTTACAGGAACACTTAAAGTAATGCTGTTACATTACAGTGTATGGGTAAAAATCGTTTGCAGTGCTATTTAATGCCTATTTAATCCCTATTTCAAACATACTGAAATTAATATATATCACTCAGATGTACCTCATGATTCTTACTATTGAATATGTTCAACAGAACATCAATACATCGTTCATATACAGGGACACACAAAAAAATCAGTTACAGTACACTCTTAAAACGACATTTTAAAAACTGAGCAAAAATACTCAAATCTGAGTATGTCGCATAGTAAAAATGGCTCCGAATCAAAATTAGTCAAGTTTGAAACATGTACATACTCATTTCTGAAAATATGCACACACTCAAGAATAAAACATCATGTGCTCATATTTGAGTATGTCCATGTTTCAAAAATGAGTATAAAATGACTTCTATGTGCTCATTTTTGAGTATTTCCATGTTTCAAAAATGATTTTGAACTGATTCTAATCATTTTTAACACTTTCCAACCTAGTTGAAACCTAGTTGACACTTTCCAACTTAGTTGATTTCATGCACACCGTGCATGAAATTCCATTAAATTCCCCAAAAATCACTGTTTGGTGTGGTTTCACAGCCGAATTCGTAATTGGGCCATTCTTTTTTTAGACCATCACTCCGACAGGACCAGAAACGTGCACCATAAATGCAGAAAGGTACCACGAAATGCTGCAAACGTTTGTTATTCCACAACTTCAGCAAAGAAACCGTCTAAAACAGACAATCTTTATGCAGGATGGTTCTCCGCCACACATTGGTAATAAGCTAAAGCAGCTGTTGCGCCAAACCTTCACTGATGATAGAGTCATAAGTCGGAGTTTTCCAGTTGCATGGCCGCCTCCTTCCCCTGACCTCATGCCATGTGATTTTTGGCTCTGGGGTTATTTGAAATCTCAAGTTTATGTTGGTGGAGTATCAAATTTGTCTATTCTAAAGGACAACATAACAAAGACAGTGCGGAATATTCCTCGTCATATGTTACGTACGGCTGTAGAGAACGTTCTGCACAGAATGCACGGTATTATTTCTGAGAACGGTACTCACATTGAAGGTGGTCTAATTCCTCACCGGGGAAGTTAATGTAGTAAATAAACATTAATAATTTAACTGTACGATTGTATGTGTTCGTATTTTTCTTTTCTCATATTTTATACATTGCAAAGCGCCACAAAATGACCTAGCGGTGAATTTTGGAACTAATTTTTTTTCATGGAATCCTTTTTCCCATGTCTTGATTAGTCTAAGTACCTAGTTTGGTGCCATTTCGGCTATTAGATCGCGCTACAGGGCGCTCCAAACACTGTCACTTTAAAAAATATCACCTTGTACATTTCCGTTTAAAGGAAATTGCTGAAGAGGAATTTTTAACTGTGCTGTGCAATGCGTTTCCAAACTGAACTAAATTTTGGCATCATATAGCATCATTAGTGTTATGTATACAAATGTATAGATCGCATTCAGGACTGCACTAAAGACTACGGACGCTAATCGCTGAAATTGGGATTTGAAATATGCTGAAATATCCCTTGAATCTTTTGAAATATCCCTTTTCCAAATTGTTTACTTAGACATCATGTGTGCAGTTTTGTTCAAGTATTCTGGGGGTTTTGAAAGTATTTCATAATCTATGCCGGACGCATGATTTTCCTTACTTGTTTAATATACTTTTTTGAAATTCCATAAATATCGCTGTTTCAAATGTAACATTATAAATACCATAAATGGAAACCATTTTTATAAGTTTTAACATTGTTACTCTGATATCTTCATAAATCCTATAACTTCGTAATCTAAAACGATGCTTTTGTAGCAGATATTTATTTATAAGCAAAAAATCCATTAAATTAGTGACACTTACTAACTGTGGTTCAATAAAAGAAAATAACTCCCTCTAGTTTATAATGCTTCCGATATTCTAGAGATATAACGACTAAAATATCCACCTGCAATCGTTTAAACTAATTCATAAATATTAATACATTTTATTTCATGTTCAAATCTATATAAATGTGTCTAAGTTGTAACAAATAATAATTTAGCTTATTCTAGAAGACTATTTTATTATTTCTCTCATTCTATATAAATAATATTAGAATAAATAATGGAATCAAATTTTTAGATTAATATTAATATTGGATTTTTTCTAAATTATATTTTTAAATCAAGATGGTTCATTTTATTTCTTATAGTAATATTTTGTTATATATTTATTTTTCAATACCCTTTTTATTTTGTATTATAACTAAAAAATCACCAATTAATAGCACATAAAGAACTGAAAAGTAAGTCTAAATGGTAATTTTTTGACTCTATTTAAATAAAATTTTCTCAAATTTAAAATATTTTAGTTATAAAACTTCATTTATCAGAAAATAATAATTTACGATTTTTATTTAGAACCTATGATTATTACAGTTTTACAGTGTGAATTTATAATGCTGATAAAATAACTTCTTACAAAATTCTAAATAACAAAATATGCATTTTAATGTATCCCAAATCTTATCCATGCTGCAAATTATTGAAATTACTCTAAATGTCTCAATAACTTTTCAAAATATATGACATCTTTAAAAATATTAAATCGTAAAAAAAAAAAAAATTATAAAAAAAATAACATATTTAATATTTGAATGATATTACCATAAAACCATAAATACTTACACTGCCATCTTCGTAAATCCGTTACATTCATTAGCTTAAAAGGCACACATCTGAATAAATATTTATAAGTCATAAACTGATTAAATAAATTACACAAGATAAACCGTGCCTGAATCAATAAAGATGTAACTTACTTTCGGTTTATGATGTTTCCGTTATTCCAGAAATATAACGACAAAAATATTCAAATGCAGGCCTTAAAAAATACATAAATAATTATAAATATAATCTAATATTTAACTTTATAGTGTAGTATGAAAATTGCAGCAAACCATATTATCAGTGTGATACATTGAGTATTTTATTACATTAGCGAATTTTATAATTTTGTTTGTTTCATGCAAATATTATTAGTAAATAAAGAAGAGGAAAATATGCAAAACAAACATTTAAAATTATTCATAATATTGAAATCACTTTTTTTCTCATTTTTATTTACAACTAGGGGGTTCTGTCCCTTACGAACTACGCTCGCCAACCTCCGTTCTGGCACAGCATACTTTAAAAACACTCTGATTTGATCGACTCTAAAACGATTACGGAAGACTGAATTATAATTAAACGATCAGTTGCGATCTGCTGAAATCGGGTTTCCATTCATTTTCCTTTGATTGAGGGATTTAAAGGCCGAATCAACTGCTGTCAAAATAGCTAAAAACTGTTTTCGTGATTGATTAAATAAGATCAATTAAACATTTGAAAATCAACTTTTGTAAAATGGTTATATAGACTATGTCGCTGCATCGGGAAATTTTATAACAATGCTGTAGAAAATTGGGTACTTCTCTATTATCTCATTGACTACTTTATATAAAAGTAAAGAACTGTCGCCAAAATACAGGATTTGACACCAAAACTGCATGACCGTGGGTCGCATTCAATTGACATCAGAAGTTATATCAACGAGTGATTTTTAATTGAACGTTTATCTGTATTTTTAATTATATTCTAACAATTTATTAGTTTTTTCGTTAATTTAAACGTGATTATTAAACGTTAAAATATAGTTTTTAAATGAAAGGAAACATTATTATTTACGCTGTTTTCAAAAATTGCAATAATAGGCAAAATATTTTGTCGAAATAAACTAATCTATCGTGTAAATAAATTTTTAAATTGTAACTGTTTGGAAATATTGTTATTTGAGTATTTTAAATATGACGTAAGTTTTCCCATTTAATGCGTTGAACGCGTATTAAAGCGTATTATTTCTATTTTTGAATATTCACGCGTAAGTATATATTTATTGCGTAATTTCTACATTTACTGCTTTAAACATATGATCATTAAATTATTATTTTTTTAAAGTTTATTTTCTGTTTTTAATAGTCACGTGTAAATACATTCTTTAATTGAAAATAGTTATTTTTATGTGCGCTATTTTACAAATTGGCAACAATTTAAATAATGGACTATTTGAAATATGAAATAATTATCCGTCAAATTAATGAAAATATGAATAAAAAATTTAAATAAAATTTAAAAAACTTAGTCAAATTAATAAAATAATTGCACTCTGCACACCGCAAGCTTGTCAACTATATCCTTTTATATTATGGTTAAATTCCTATCATAGTTTTCGTTCCTAGAAATCTTTAAATACAACTATTTTGAATTATTTTAATATTAAATATCATTTAAAATAATTATTCAATTTAAAAACTGTCTGCTTCAGCGAGTTTAGGGAACATTTCTCTATAAAACTACCTATTTTCATATTTTTTACGCAACAGTTTTCTGAATATTAGTCCAGAAAGACCTCAAGGCACAAAATCTTCATAAACAGCGGCTTCGGCGGCTGTAGATACATTTTATTTTTAATAGTAGCTGATCCGCCCGGCGTTGCCAGGGCAGACTGGGATTGAAAAATATAACAGTAGAGTGAACTTCATAAAAATAGACTGAATAATATTTATTTATACTAAAAACTTGTAAAAAAAATTAAATAAAAGCTAAAATTTCAAAGCTATAATATATACGTTTAAAAAATCAAACTGTCAGGAAAAATTATTACACTTACTTTTAAAGAATGAAAAGGTTAGGGAAGCTCTTACAGTTGAACCGAAATGGCATATCGCTATAAGATCGAGGCTTGATATATGGCAAATTAAGATTTGTGAAATGCTAATATGATGCATTTTATAAAAAATCATTATTGCCAGTAAGCAATTAACAAATACTCGCAATTTCTGTAAGAAAAGTATTGACAGAAATTGCACGTTTCATTCAAAGTCCCACAGTTATGTCCCGGAACGTTTAAATCACTAATTTAGATTTCAGAAGAAACGCATTCGTGCATGCAATGTTTATCAAGTCTATTTTGGCGATCGCTTATGCTCTGTTTTTGACGGCGATCTCAATCCAATATATTTCATTTTTCTCTTTTTAATTCGGCTTCTTCTTTACTTTCAAGCATTCGCCGAGATCTTTTGCGGGTATTTCTTGTGATATTTCGAAGCCCCATAAAGAAAGTGCTCCAGTGAAGGAGCAAAATGTATGTAAACATGATTTACCTCGGCCTAAATCCTGCCAAAGGACTTTTACACAATAACCAATGAGATGCGTTTCATTCGGGAGTTGCCATTAAACATTTAACAAGTAATCGCAATTTCTATGCCACTTACGATAGCGTAATATATATATAGAGAGAGATAGAGATAAACAAAATGATTCATTTTTCATCTTAATAATAATATGACAATCATGTTTTGTATTTTTCTAGTCACAAAATATGTTTATACTACACTTTGCAAACAGTATGGAATCATAACTCTCTATTCGACAACTCACAAACAAACATATACATTTTTATTTTAAATGAAAAGCTGTAATCATTTTCTTTTAGATTGTGAGATAGATACACAGACGCAATTGATATTAAGAAATAAGCAATCATTATTATTTATAATTTTTTCCAAAACTTGTGCAGGAAAAACGGAATTGTCACGGAAATCATCCTCTCCATTATATTATAATGCGTCACATAAATCTTCATTGGTGTTTATTCATTAAATTTGTTTTTAATTAATGGTATCTCTAAAATTGTATACGTCATACCAGGGTGTCTACTCACAGCGTTGTCCAATAGCTAATTCCTAAGCCACAAATCATTAATTTGAGAGGTATAGTTCCAACTCCAACACTGTGTCAAACGTTTTGCTTCATCATATTAAAACCCGTTTACGAAAAACTACTTTTGTAAAAAATTATGTAAAAACACTTTTTGTAAAAATCATGAAATTAAAATGTTTGTACGGCACTTAGTTCTTGTAAGTTAATTTTAGAAAACCTTTTGTCATGCTGTAACAAACTAAACTCTCTGACGCTATAATGCAGTAATGATCGTAGCTTACAATGCTCAACTCTATAATCTTGCCCATGGACCTTGGGGTGTTATACAGCATATATCCTGGTTAGGTGGTTATCCTGACACACGCACAGGTTTAGTTCCCAAGAACGAAGGGTATTCATTTTATGGGCGTCGAAGCAATACTCTAACAAGAAAAAAAAGTTTAACTTTGTAAGATCAAATTTACCGAGATATTATATAGGATTGCATGGAACGTGAACATTTTTTTCTAAATATATTACCATACATAGCACCCAGGGACAATATAAAAAAAAATACAATTTCTTGACTGTTAAAAAGACAATTATTTTGCTTAGAAAGATTTTAATGTGATAAAAAACAACATGAAAAGCATTTTCCCTGAATCTAACGGTTTAAGAATTAATTATTGTAAAGCAAAAAGAGTGGACACCTGTATAATGTAGAAGGATTTCGAGCTGTAATTAACTTAGTTAATGACATAGTTAATGACAGTAGTAATAACATATTTAATAACGGTATCTACCCTATATATATAAAATCCTAATGAAACGAATTTGTGAAACGATTTTATGAAACGAATTTATGAAACGAATTTATGAAACGATTTTATGAAACGACTGATTAAACAACTGATTATGTTTCAGGGCTATTTTTAATAAAATATTAAACGCTTGGTGGTGAAATTAATACCAATTGTTCATAAAAATCCGCGGATGTCAAAACTGGTAATAAAATTTTGAAATTAGAATTAGTTTTCGAGATATTAATTTTTTTTCTAATTTTAATGACATTTCTGTAATGATGGCAACTAATTACTCAGTTTTTTTGTGACAAAAAAGGGAAAAAAATTGAAAAGGATCCCGATAGGGATTATTGATTTCTTTTTATTCGTCATTTTGAAATTGAAATTGGATTTATCTTTTATTTCAATCGATAATGAAGACAAGATTGTGATTAAATTATGTTTTTCAGTAAAATATGAAAAAAAAATCACATTTCTATCGTCAGGATTCAATTGTCTGTCAGCATTTAATTTAATTTATAAACTGAAAATGTTTTGAATAAATTCGTCCAAATGACGTCATTTAGGTAAACGCAAAAGAAAGGGAGGAAAAGGAATTAATAGTAATTATTATTTATTGATATCATTTTGTTATTTTTTTGTAAAATTTAATTAAACGACTTTATAAAATCATTAATTTGTATATTTGAAACTAATATATAAAATAATAATTGCCCAACTGAACGGAAGAATAAAATATCCTGCTTGGTTTTTTCCGCCAAGCTTTTTATAAAAGCGTCAAGACCCCTATAATAGAAAAGCACCAAAAGTTTATTGGGTTTGTTTTCATAACTTTTGGCAACAAATCTATGTATATTAACGAATCTATCCCTTTTTGAAGCTCGAATTACGCCAAACCTAAAAGCAAAGGATCCTATAATGGAAAAGTACCCGATTTTCTTATGGACAATATTCAAGTGACATAACATGGTGTAAAATTATCGGGGATAGCAAATTTGTTTAAATATCTCATCAATTGATGCCGAATAAATGCAGGCATACATGCACAAAATATTTAATTAATTTTGTATGATAAATAATTATTAGAAAATTCGTATATACATATTAATTAAAAAAAATAATTTACATATTTAAAATAACATGAAAATATGCATGATGGTGCACTAAAATAGGGAGAAAATTAAAACCTGTTACTGAAAATGTCTATAACATAGTACTTTTCAATACCGTGGTTCTTAATGTTATTCACAAGCAGATGTAATTTTTCTCATCCTTAAACGCAAAGGAAGAATAGAATACAGATCGTTGTTATAAAAGTCCGAGAGGTAGCCACAATTTAAACCTAACCATTTTATACAAGTTGGTTTTCACGTTGTAATTGATTTTACTTATCATTCCCGAAAACAGTCGTCAGTTGTCGCAACAGCTGTGTATGAGGCCATGATAATCAAAAAATGCCCCATTAAAACGTTAAAAGCATGGCAACCCAATTACAGATTTACCAATATTTATAAAATAAAGCACGCTGTCATGATTTTAGAGGCCTCGCAGTCTGAGCGGGGGTTGGCGAGCGTAGCTCGCAGGGGGTAGGCCCCCTAGTATCAATATAAAGTCCTGTGATACATTAGAAAAGCGAGAATAACTTTTCAGTCAGAATAATTGCTGCGCACTTATAAAAACCCTAAATTACTTAAAAATTCAATCTGTTATAAATTTTTGTTTGTCTATATCACTCTACATCCATATCAGATGCTTTATATCTAGATGGAACATTCAAACGAATCAAGCATTAAACAAAAACAACATCCGCGTATAAATATGTGTAACACTTACCGATCTCTCTTGTGAGTATTATGTAAATTAGACTGATTACTTCACGTGATTTTCGGATGTATTTTCTTTAAATTTTACAAGCACTAGTGACTGAAACAAAACATATAAATAGTGTAAATTGTGGCAAAACGTTAAAGCACTTTAATTCGTTGCATGAAGCCAGAACTTAAAAGAAAATTAATTGATTTTGGTTTAATCACGATAAACTGCCTTTGTACCATAATTTCATTCTAAATATATGATTAGTTAATAATTTTATTAATAACGAATATTTATAAAAAGACAAAACATACGGTCTTACTCCACTGGCTGAATAAAAATTTATGCATATGTTAATATTATAAGAAATGAAATAATACAGATTTTCTTCTGAAAAGGACCAAAGCATTTTACTTAACTTTAACTAAGGGGAACTAAACTAACAATATTTCAATAATAAGTGTAATTATTTATCATTTAAACTTAATAAGAAAATCATATTTATTAAAATTGGATAAATTGGAGAAAATAATCTCACCTCAGCTTTAAAATATCATAATCATCCTTGTCCATTTTGTTTTAAATTGTCTTTTCTTCAAACAATGTTTACGCGCTGTTTAAGTATTGACTTTCAATATCCGTTTTTTTTTTTCAGTTAGGATAGCAATTCTTACCCCAGGAGAACGTGGATCAGAATGCAAGATGCAAAAATACCTTTTTAATGCAAATCAATTGTTTTACTGTAGGAAATAAATCCTTTTTATATATGGTACACATATTGCTATAAGTTTCAGTAATTTTAAATGTTTTCCCATTTAAGTATTTAAAATCTAGAAACAGATTTTTTTTTTTAAAAATAATCTTTTCAATACAGAAACAAATGTAAGGTTGGAAAAATCGTGTAGGCTTCGTCTTCTACTTGCATGAATCTAAGTATTTAAATCATTAGCAGCTAGGGGTTCCTCAAATTGAGCCAAAAAAGTAGATATCCGGTTTCATTCTCCTATTAGGTTATAACTTATTAGGTGCGTTCGTAATTATATAAATACGTAGCACCTATAGTCGTCGTTTGGTCCGTCCGTCTGTCCGTCCGTCTGTCTGTCTGTCTGTCCGTCTGTCTGTCCGTCCGTCTGTCTGTCTGTCCGCATATAACAACGCAAAAACTACCCAACCAAATGGTTTGCAATTTAAAATATATTATCTTTGCAGAATTTTGTCGAGACATTTCAAATTTTATTAAAATCGAATCAAAACTTTAGGAGATATTAATAAAAATATTTATTAAGAAATTTGAATTTTTTTTTTTTTAAATCGGTGCTTTTTTTTAAATCGGTGCTTTTTAGGTGCGTTCGTAATTATATAAATACGTAGCACCTATAGTCGTCGTTTGGTCCGTCCGTCTGTCCGTCCGTCTGTCTGTCTGTCCGTCCGTCTGTCTGTCTGTCCGCATATAACAACGCAAAAACTACCCAACCAAATGGTTTGAAATTTAAAATATATTATCTTGGCAGAATTTTGTCGAGACATTTCAAATTTTATTAAAATCGAATCAAAACTTTAGGAGATATTAATAAAAATATTTATTAAGAAATTTGAATTTTTTTTTTAAATCGGTGCTTTTTTGTTATAGGAGCTTCCGAAGTTTAATCGTCAAGCGACCGAGATACTTATTTTATGACAGAAATTAATCTGCAGACGATATAATTCATTTCACAGAATTAAAAATCATCAAGATCTGAATATTTATATAACTAGCTGATACATATATATCTGAATATTTATATAACTAGTTAAGATATTTGTATGAACAGTGTCATAAAATATATACTTAACTAGCTGTTTAACCCGTTCTACGCACGGGATATCATGAATTTAATTCTAAAACGTGCGTACGAACGCACCTCGTTTGTAACGTTTGACGTACAATTTCCAACTTGTTTTTCCTTATAATATTACATTTCAATACCAGATACAGAAACTTATAACCTTCTTATACAAACAAATACGCATCGATGAATAGTACACAAAGGAAAAAAAAGTAAATGCAAATATGTTATTTTAAGTAGTGCTAAAATTTCTTCTAATATTATATTTATTTTATCAAAATTTATTTTTATGATAATTTAATACCCTAACATTCTACATTTAGCAGTGATTTTATTGTATTAAAACATTAACTTATTTTAAAATTCTAAACAGCATAATATACATTATAATGCTTTAGTAAACTAATCACTCCTGAGTATTGAAATTAAATTACATTTCTGGATAATTTTTTGAAATATATAGCATCCTTGTAAATATTAAATCGAAGACAATACCATTTATTCTCCATTTAATATATTTTTTAGTTTCTGCATACTAGTACATATTCTATACGGGATTTTTTATATATAGGTAGGACATTCAATCTACCAAAATATTAAATACAAAATCAGAGTGTAGCACTTACCTGACTCGTCTTGTGAGTATTACTTAAACTAGATAAAATTTATTTAATTTTTTTCGAAATATGTACTAAAAATGAAATATATACTAAATAGGCTTTCTACTAAATATTAAATCTTACAAAATGTAATTTAATCTCCTTAATACTTCAATCATCTCGACAGAAAAATAAAAATTCTTACTCTGCAATCTATATAAATCCTATGTTTTCATGAACTAAACTAAGTCTTATCTAGATAAATGTCAGACTACTTCTAAATAGATACAAAATTATAAGTCATTAATTAATAAAATATGTCAGACATAAAAAACTAAAATAAATATATAAAGATGTATCTCGCTTCCGTCTATGATAGTGCATTTATTTTTTAGATATAACGACTGTAACATTCAAATGTAAGTCACCAAAAGGAATACATAAATATTAAAAAAACGATATCTAATGTTGAATGGCATATGAATTATTCTATGTTGAATCCGATAGTGTTATAGACTTGACATAATATAGAGGTTTATTCCATCTCGTTCGTTCCATAAAAATATGATTATTAGATAAATAATGTAAAGTAATTCTAATTTAATATTATTTTAATATTGAAAAATTCGTGAAATGTCACATACGTTAACCGACTTTGATATGTGAATTGCCTGTATGCAAGCACTCTGGATCTGTGTTAAACACTTTTTATTTCCAACTTTATTAATCTTACGCTTACAACAATTCCATTGTTGAGTTTACTATATTAAAATCAGAGGATTAAAATAAATAAATTTATTTTAGTTATTTTTGCTTTTGTTTATTTTTATGCGAAGTTTTTATTAGTCCTATAAGTCAAACGGGCATAAAATCATTTCTCTTTATCCCTTCCCCAAGCCACGGGTCTTGTGTCATATTATCAAGACAGGTCTAACGCCTAAATATTATTTTGTCATAAAAACTATTTTTGTTATTATCTGCATGTTCTAATGACTATATATGTCTATGCATCTAAGATTATGATTTTACTCATGTTTTAGCGTTGAGTAATAAATAATAATAATTATAATAGTCTGCTTAAATTCATTTGTCTCATTGGCTATTCATTATATCACACATAAATTTTACGCTGAAATTTAAAAATAGGACATACATTTCTGAACGTATAGTATGATAAAACATAAAAGAAATTACTAGAAAGCTATTATGTCTATTTAATCCTATTGTAATACGACGTTTACAGGAACAGGACATTATGACATTGCTATTTATAACATAACATTAATATTTGTGGTTTGGTTAGCATCTTTTGATTTTATTAACGTAAAAGTATTATTATTTATTATTTTTTTCAAATTTGAAAAATATATCGGATCCGAATGGTTTAAGTATTTTTAATGAAAACGATTCACGTGATTTTGGAATATATTTTCTATAAATTCCACAAGCATGAGTGGCTGAAAAAATAAGAATTAAATAAGATAAAGTATGGTAAACCCATCTAACTTATTAATCGTTGTCTAATGAAGCCAGCATTTTTAAACAGATGTTAATGAATATTTTATTTAATCGCATTAATCTGTATATGTACCATGATATCATTTAAATATATAATTAGTTAATTACATTTTTATCAGTGAACTGTTATTTATAAAAATTCAAATCATTCAGTCTTACTCCACTGGTCGAGTAAATATGCAATGATAGGTTAATTTAAAAAGAAATGAAAGAGTTTAGATTTTCTTCTAAAAAGTAACAAAATAATTTAGATTTCAACTTTAACTAAGGAACTAAACTAACACTATTCCAGTTATAACTCTAATTATTTATCATTTAAAGGTAAAATTATAGTTATCTTCATTGTAATTGAAGAAATTGGAGAAAGAGAGTTCAACTCATTTTTAAAAAATCCTAATCATTGTTGTCGATGCCGTTTGGACTACCTTTTCTTCTAACAGTGTTTACGTACTTTTTAATCAATGCTAAGATATCCCTTTTTTACGGCAGGTAACCAGTCTTACCTCAAGAGAATGTGGGTCAGAATTCAAGCCGTAAAAATGCTTGTTTAAACGCCAGTAACTGTTTCATTGTGAGAAATAAATCATAATTAAATATCGTACACATAATGTTACAAGTTGCAGTATTTTCAATGTGTTCCTATTTAAGAAATTTGAAAATTTGAAAAAACACAAACTTGAACGAATAAATATACCCCAGGTATAGATTATGAACACTTTCAAACAATAAAAGGATTCTTGTAAGAAATGTACAACATAAAAACACATATCTCAGTAAAAATGCATTTTCATTGATTTTGGTCTATATCTGATACTGTGCACGAAGTCCTACTTGTTTTATTTATACACACCACCTAATACACTCAAAATTAGATCATTTTAAAAATACATTTCACAGTGGAAAGCACACTTACAAAAATTACTGATCTTATCTTAGATCAGTAATGATTAGATCAGTACCCAGATAGCGGTTAAATCAGTACTTTAACCGAATTCTTTTCCGTGTCTCTGTAAATGAACGATCAATATAAATATACATTGTAGAATCTAAAGAAAACATGCAGAGCACTTCACAGGTTTCGTTATGTTTGAAGTATCATAGTACTATTAAAATGCACCACAAATGATTTTTACCCATATATCATAATAATAATTAAATCCTTTTGTGTGTCCCTGTAAACGAACTATAAATCTTACTCCTCCAATTATACACTGCGCTTCAATTCTATATCTACATATATATATCTATTCGCTTCAATTATACACTGCTGAGAAAGCATGTTTTATTCCATTTTAATAATTAATATCAATCTCATTATGTTTGATATATCGTAACATCAATGAAATTATTCGCAAACGAATCGCCCCCCCCCCTCGCACACCGTAATGAAGCGGAATTTTTTTGTGTGACAAACCGAATTCATAAACACATTTCAACTGTGTTGGAAAGTGTTAAAAATGATAAAATAATGTTTAGAAAACATAAATTTCACAAACGTAAACATGGAAATATCGCAAGACATTTCCTCTTTCTTGCATGAATCTATTTATTTAAACCATTGCCCGGTATGGGTTACTCAAATTTATTCCAAAATTAGACATCCGGCTTCACCACACTGTTCAGTTTTTGCATAATTTACAAATTTATATATCAGAATAACACACCGAAAATTCTAACCTTCTTACTCTGCAATCTTCACAAATCCTATAGATTCATTAACTAAAACGTCCCTTATCTATGCAGATATTTATGAATCATAAATCTATTAAATTAGTTACATATAATAAACCATATTTGAATCAATAAAGATGTAACTTGTTTTCCGTTTTGATGGCTTTCCATATTCGAGAGATATAACCACTGAACATTCAAATTCCATCCTTTTAAATATCACATAAATATTAATAAACTTAATCTATTGCTCAACTGAATATAAATGAGTCTACATTGCAGGAAACAATATTTTAGCTTATTTTATGTGCAAATTTTATTATTTCGGTTGTCCTATAGAGATATTTATATTAGGGGAATTAACATTTAAGATTATTCTAAATAACGGAAATTTCTCGTAAATTTTATTTACAAGCCAAGATGATTCAGTTTCCTTCTTTCATGTTTTGTTCTACATATATATTATATATCTATATATTTACAATACAAACAAGTGAGTGCCAATTAATAGTCCTAAATAAATGGAAAGTAATTCATTTATTAATATATAATTAATTAATTTTATAAAAATCAAGTTATTTCATTTATTATAATTATTTTGTCAGAATTCGATACTGTAAAATTTGTATTTCCTTAATATTCTGAATTTCGCAGTGAATTTTTTATATTAATAAAGTAACTTATTTTAAAATTCTAACAACATAGTCGACACTTAATTTTTTTTACTTTCATCACATCTGAGTATTTAAATTGGACTAAATTACTTGATGGAATTTTGACTTGCTTTCAGTATTGTTTCTCTTATTTTAGAAAATATGTACTGGAATATTGAAATTCAAGGTATCAAAATAAATATACAAAAATTGTTTTAAAAAATAATAATAATTTAATATCCAACTGCATATGGATGATTCCATGTTTTATTAATTAAGTGTTATTAGCAAACTATATCATTTGCTTAATATAGTAAAGTATTTTATTCTCTTTCGGTCGTTTTACAGATATATCAATATTACTTACAAAAAATGGGAGTAATTAAATTGTAAGTTAGGATTGTGTTGAAAACGTATGCAATACTATTTAAGTTAATCAGTTTGGTGTTTCATATGTCAAACATTAGACACTCTACTACACTGCATCGGTCTTAAATGCATTATTTTTTAACATTATGAATTGTTTCGTGGTTACATTAAGTATACTAAAAATTACAAAAATATTTAAAAAAAAAACTTTTTTTGTATTCATGAAAAATTTTTATAATCTTATAACTATACCAAGTATCAATTATTTTAATTGTTAGTATTTTTATATTTCCAATAACTAAAGACGCTTCGAGTATGGATGTTCATTTTGGACGTAACTTTCTCAAATTCGATAAACATCACTGATTGTAATATACTATTAGAAAATTCTATTTAATACCTTTAATATTTCAATATCATCCACAAAAATTCTAAATTTCTTATTTTTCGTTCTTCACAAATATATATATTCATTAACTAAAACGACACTTATCTGAATAAATATATCTATGTCACAAATAGATTAAAAAGGTTATATATGATAAACCCTAGCTTAATCAATAAAGATGCAACTTACTTTCCGCTTATGATTTTTTTCTAATTCTGTGGATATAACAACTGCGACATTCAGATACAAGCTTTCCAAATTACACTCATATGTCGATAAAATAATCTAATATTCAAGTACGTAAGATTGAGTTTAAGTTGCAGAAACTAATGTTATTGGTTTGAAATAGTAAAGATTTTTATTCGATTAATTAAGTTTAAGATTTCTTTCGTCCAATAGAAATATTCATATTATGCAAAGTATAGAGAAGTAAGATAAAATGATATTTAAAATTATTCCCGTAACTGAAAACCATTTTTTCTGTATTTATTCACAAGAACATATTAAATGTCATAAATTCAATAAGAACCATAAACTGTCTTAGGTTACATATGCTACACCTTGATTTAATTAATAAATATGTGTATATAGATGTATGTTTATGACGTTTACGTTATTTTACAGATATAGAAATTGCAATTTCCAAGTACTAGTTATTTCCAATACAAGTTTTTAAAATAAATACATAAATATAATTAAATGAATGTAATGTTTAACTGTATTTGAGTGATTCCAAGCAGCAGGAAACAATATTGTTTGCTTAACAGTTTGATTACACTCCAAGAATGGTGATTTCTATATTCAATCCTACAACAATTTACAAAAAAAAAATTCTTTGTGTTAGATATATTGTCGGGGATTAGTTTTCAAAAAGTGATACGAATATATATATATATATATATATATATATATATATTCGTAGGGACGCACTGTAACCCCAATCCCGTAATCAAATAATCAATACAATTTTTTTCTTTTTTTACTGGATTAACAAAATCTATGATTTCGTTCTTTCTATATAAATATTATATTTGATATTTTCAAAAATAAAAATTAATATATTGCAGCAATATTGGCTACTGAATTGTTTTGAAAATATGAAAACAGATTAATAGTAAATAAACAAACATTTGAAATTTTAGTAAAATTCATGATTTTAATTATGGTATTTTTGTTTGAGATTTATTACTGCCTAAACATGGATGAAGCAACCAGACCTCAAACTCAATTCTATCTTCTTGTTTACTCAATTTCTAAATTAAGTGGGAACATGTTGCCATCTTTACGAATGACTTAGGGACTTTTCTTTCATCCCCATTTTGCAATGAAGTAGACTATAAGATAAGCATCATGTATTAGTATTTAGGAAACAGTAAACTTTTAGAGTACAGCTCGAATTCCCATGAGAGAACAACAACATTTCCAAAGCAATCTTGAAAAGTTATTTGAATAGTTGCGACTTCTTAAGTAAAACTAAACACGAGTTTCCCCGACTCACCAGGCTAAGGAATTAGCTTATGTTTCCAAGCTTGAAGATCTTTTTGATATAGCAGATGCTGATGTACTAGCAATGACATCAGTATTACAAAAATATAAGTAATTTTTGATAGCTCAGAGAAAAATAGGGGGGTGCGGATCAATGGTTGGAATAGATAAAACACTCTCCCTTAAAGAAAAAAGAGCATATGAAATAAACAACAGAGAATAGAAAACATATGACTATTAGATGATACTGCTGAACTAATGTCATCTTCTGATGACGAGACGGAAAAGAACTCAGCAGAGAGGAATTTTGAAAAGTTGGAAAAGACTGTAAACAATGCAGTTCCTTAAAAGTTAAAATTTCAGTGCAAATTCACCTTGTTTAATAACTAACATTCATTAAGATACAACTAAATGTAAATATATTGCTTGAAGGTGCGTAAAAACATACATAAAAACATTTAAAAGCACAATAAAGTCCTTTTAAAAAATTCCAAAACGTTTTCAACCGAAACCCGGTCATCAACAGTGGAAAAAACTAATTATGTTGAGTTGAGTTGTTACCTCTTTGCGTTATCTTGCTTGCCCGGAATAAACTATTCCACTTCAAGGGTTTGGAAAAAAAGGTGGGATGGGAAAGGTAATCAATGATGCATTAATTCATTCCAGACTGCGTGGATATCATATGATAATACATCGTTACAGACTATTTCTTTTTTAAACATTATTTCTAGAGCCTTCTTCTTCATTATTCTTCAAGAGCCCTTGAAGTGAAATAGTTTATACCGGGCAAGCAAGAAAACGCAAAGAGGTAACAACTCAACTCAACAGAATTAGTTTTTTCCACTGATAATGACCGGGTTTCGGTTGAAAACGTTTTGGAATTTTTTAAAAGGACTTTAATGTGCTTTTAAATGTTTCTTATGTATGTTTTTACGCACCTTCAAGCAATATATTTACATTTAGTTGTATCTTAATGAATGTTAATGCAGTTCCTGTTAGGGAATTACGTAAAAGAAAACGTGGTCGTAAAACTATAGTTACTCCAGATCTTCCATCAGCACCAGATCGTATTAAGGTGTCGGACTGAAAAGATTTTTTTGGATTATCAGAAACTGCCAAAAGTTTAGGACTAAGTATTAATGAATATGCAATAAACAAAGACTCAATTCGTCGACAAAGAATGTTTGAGAGAACACAGAAATATGAAAAAATAAAAAGCAGGTGTCGAAGAAACGCAAAGCGATTTTTGTCATTCATTGGGATGGAATATTAATGTATAATTTGACTGGAAAAGAAAAAGTTGATTAATTGCCAGTATTAGTTTCTGGGAAGGGAGTTTCGCAACTACTGACTGTTGTTAAGATTTCATCTGCAAAAGAAGCAGCTTAGGCAGCAGCTCCCTTTGAAATCATTCAAGACTGGGGCATAGCAGATAATATTCGTGCAATGTGCTACCAGCTCAAACACTGATTATAATTCTGGTGCATGTGTACTTATAAGAGCAAAAGTAAAAATATATATATATATCTTATCACTTTTTTGCAGGCATCACATTATGGAACTGATAATTAGTACAGTGGCTGAAGTATGTATAGGAGTCAATTCTTAAACTAAAGTTGCACTATTTAAACACTTTCAAGGATATTGAAGCTTTATTGATAGAGACAAGTATGAATCAGGAATTTGATTTGATGATCTCGCAAATCGAGTAGAAGATATAAAGAAAGAAACGATCAACTATGCAAAGAAGTACCTAGAATAACAAAGAGAAACAAAGCTAAGAGTAGATTATAAAGAACCTTTAGAACTTGCAATCATTTTTCTTCGTGCTGTCCCAGAAAGAGTCATATTTATGTCACCAGATGCAATGCACCATACCAGCTGAATCTCCAAAGTGATATATTGTATAAGATCTGGATGTTTAAGGCTCAATTAAAATTGATTTCAAAAGAGGAAGAAGGTGTACGTGATGTGTGCGTTTTCACAGTCCGTGTATACTTGAAAGCTTGGATCTCTGCATCTCAAGCTTCATGTGCCTCTTATAATAACGCGTTGTTGCTCAAATCACTACTTGAATACTCATCAATGCATTCAGCTATTTCCAAGTCATCATCACGTCAATTTGTTAATCACTTGCTGTATTTGTCAGAAGGACTTGTTCGTTTAGCTTTATTTGATAGCCGTGTGAGTTTATTAACCAAAAGACGAATGGTTATTGCTTTACAAAATAAAGCTAATTCTGAAAAACAAGCTCAAAATTACTCCAAGCGAGTCAGTGTTGCTCTTCATCCAATCAAGAATAAAAAGTTGGAAAAATTTGTCACAGCGAAGTAAATGATATTGTTTCAATTGTTGGAACTACTAGTTGGGTATCTTGCAGTTGATCCTGATTTGTGGGAGTCAAGAGAAACTATAAACATGCTAAACAGATAATACAATCCCTAAAAGTAGTAAATGACCATGCCGAACGTGCAGTTGCACTTATTCAGGAATACAGTGGATTGATAACTCATGATGACATACAACTACAATTTCTACTACAAGTTATTGAAGGTTATCGTAAAATATACACAGATAGCAGGAAAAAGACATTATCTCAGCCTACATAAAGGCAATAAAATTTTAATGTAAAACAAAAAGCTAATAATTTGTACAGTAAATAAAATAAGTTGTTACAATTAAGCATTAAAAACATTGTAAGTGCATATTTGTAATTTGTATAGCTAATATTCATAATTGTTTTTAATTTTAGAAATTTTCAGTCAATTGAGCTACTTTTAAATATTAAAATTTATTGCTCAAAATTTTTATATAGTGTTTTTGTATCAAAAATAACGAAGTAAAAGGGTGCGATTTGTAAAAAAAAAACAATATATAAAAAAAAAACATGGCTTTTAAGCTCCACCTTACGATGAATATGTTACATATTGACTAGTAAAAACAATAACTCGGAAGATACAGCATAAGAACGAGCAATCAATTATAATTTTTGTTACTATTTACCCCGGATCACGAAATACCGCACATTTTTAATTGTGGTGTTTATAATTTTCGTGTAAATAGAGTAGGAATGGATTATTTTGAGTTATGATAATATGCTGTGTAATACAAATATTTAGAATATAAGTTAACAAGTTTAAATTTAACTGAAAAGAGTCTAGTGAATGTATCAGTATGGTTATTTTTGAAGACTTCGTAAATATAAACTGGCAGCCGGTTTTGTTGGACATAAATGGTATAACTTTAAAAAATCACTAAACCTATTCCTAAAATTGTGATATTTCTTTACCTCTATCTATCCAAAAACCTAATGCCACCTGTATTCTGGACGGGCGCTTCACGAAACTGTTTCAGTCTCATTGGATGATTCAAAATGACATACACATTCTTTTAAATTGACATCTAGAATAGTAATATAAAATGTGGATTACATCGTGAAGGATCCAAAAATGTATTCCTTAAATCGAATCAAAACATAAACTTTGACTCTTATTTCTGAAATATACTATATTGTTATAAATAAAGACATAAAAATTTATTATTACCTTTAAATCTCAATACGAATACCTGCAAATTTTATACATTTAACGATAATAATGATTTCGCGACTATGCCAGAAAGAAGCAAAATTAGTTTTGAAAAAATAGCGTGTCAGAAAATACACATGCGGTCACCAAATTTGCACTTAATTCGCCTCGGTTGCCTTCTGTATGAGAGTACATACGCACCGTGCCTTATGCTCATAATGTGCCCAACCAGAAGGTTTTATCTATACTTTGGATAACCTAAATTCCTGCGATTGGCGATACTCGCCTAGACGAGTACTTTCCCAAAACGAAGTGATGAATACTACCCAGCTTCGAAGCTGATTTATTGAAGTTGGACTATACACTGTTAAAAATTTGCAGCAAACTGTCCAGTCATTTGACCGTTTTTATAGAAAATGGTTACATAACTGTAATTTAACTCTATTCTGACCATATTAATGCCAATATTATGGTCAGAATAGAGTTAAATGATGGTTATGTAACCGTTTTTTATAAAAACGGTCAAATGACTGGACAGTTTGCTGCAAATTTTTAACAGTGTACATCAAATACTTTTTGGAAATTATTCTTAACATTTAAAGTTTTTGCATATAGTTTTAAATAAACAATATTTTCTAAATACACTATTTACAATTACGAAAAGGCTGAGATTAACACGTCAAATATGAAATTTAGAGCGTGCACATTAGACAGACTTACTAATCAACGTACTAAAACGTGTTTCAACAACGTTAAAAAGTTAAACGTTGCCAAGAAAATAATGACGTTAAAAAACATGTATTATGAATGATACTGTGCTTTAATAAAAGCAAATTCTCGGAGAGTGTTTATCATTTTTTATCTTTGATTGATTGATTGCTTTACAAGCTGACAAAATAGTTATGCATTACAATTTACTGAATTATACAATTAAGAAAACTATACTTACACGCAAAATTAATGAAATGTGCGGTTCTATTTCTTCAAACAAAATGAAAGATTGTGAATATGCTTGCTCATCATATTCTGAAATATTTTCAAGAAGCTCTAATATATGTTTTTATATCACGTTCCAAACATTTTTTATATTATTTTTTATATTTCCGTGTGGTTTTCTTTGAACCGTCGAATATAAAAGCGCATACAAATACAATGTGTTTATTGAATATTTATGAGAAAAAACCCAATTCAAGCAGTCTTGCATTACATTTAAACAGAGAAAAGGCGCATTTAAAACACATTTAAAACACACAGAGGACATGCATGCATACATTTAATTTAGTTAAAAATAATAATTACATTAATAAAAAAATTATTAAAAAGTATTTTTACATTATTTATATTAAAAACACTTTTTAATCATTTTTTTATTAATGCAATTATTATTTTTAACTAAATTAAATGTATGCATGCATGTCCTCACATTCAGACGTTAAATGTATACATATTGCAAATTATTTATATTGCCATAAAAATAATTATTTTTTGAAAGTGAGTTTTGTTATAATATTACTTAATAGAAAATTAGACGGAACTAGTTCATTTTCATGTTAGATTATTACTCAGAAATTTGTATTATTTATAATACTGAGTAGAAGTATAAATTTTGTTTTAGAGTATTCTTTCTGAATGTTTATGAAATTCATAACAATGTTATATATATATACATATATATATACCTTATTAAGTACGTTAAAATGTAACAATCAAATAAAAATTCGAAACAGATAACCACAACATTCAAATTACAATTCCAAAAAGCTTTATTTTTTTATGATTACCCCCAATTTTTACCTCTATTCGACTTAACCAATTTTCGAATTAATAGAAATTCTTTTATACCAGAAAAAAATGGATAAGACAAAAAAATTCTCAAATTGACTCTAAAGATATTAAAGAGGAAAATAATGTTTATGCAGCACTCTCTGATGCTACAGATAAATGCATTAAAGATAGCATTTCATGTTGTCTAGCAACATTCAGACGCGACGATAACTGATGTCGTGCTCATAAGATGTTGGAGTAATAAATACTGTTTCATAATTGAAATTCGCAGTCTTTCGTTAGGCAAACCTAACAAATATCTTCATCCCAGAGACCCATTTAATGTTTGTATTAAAACAGCGAAAGGACAGTGCACTTCAGTCATGCCGTGCGCCTGTATAACCCCATTGAATCAATTATTGATCATCATCGAAGAAATTTAATGCAACTTATACATATAGATTTATGCACAAATACATAGAAAAAATATAAAATAGATTTTCTTTTCAGACATAGTCTAAATTATAAATGATAATTTGATTTATGTAGACTGCAGAAATATAAAAGATTAAATAGTGTTCGCATCTCCGCATTCCGACTTCTTTAGAAAATTTTAAATATTCTATCAAAAAAATATTGGTGCAATCTGTAATATATATTTTTTTTAATTGCAATCTACAAAAGCTTAACAACATTAATCAGGTTTTGTAATAATACATGATAGAACATATTTCAGACTTGGTTCAGCAGTTCATGCAATAATGTTAGCCGAACTTCTTATGATTTTTTGTTTGGATTATGTTTTTTTTTTCAAATTGTTTTCTTATTCGCATTGCTCGTTGTTCCTTTCTCGATTGAACTGAAATGTTTATTGTCCATTTCGAATTATCTGTCATTGTCGTTACTAGTATAAATTTCATTTTTATTCACTAACAGATTTTATTTATCCTTCTGAAGTCTTTATTGTACCTAATAATAGTCTCAAACGCTTCATTTTTTTCATAGTCATCTATTTTTCATTTGAGTGCAATTGTCGAAAAACTACACTAAATGACACAGCCTTCTTCTACGCGATCACGAAGTTAAAGTGAAGTAAAAATCGGATCAATGCTGTCGCTTGAAGCTACCAGATCACACTAGTTGCAGGAGGCCTTCCAAGACATAATTGTGCTTTCCTACCAAAAGAAAAACATTAGCTGCTGACATGTGCTATTGAAATAAATCATTATGAAAAGGGGACATTCATGGTGAAAAAATATAAATTCCGAAATAGACGGTATTATGTGACTGGTGTCTCACCGCGCAAATGCTTAAAAATACTTTTTTTTTGTTTAAATACATTTTCTCGTTTCAATGGTTAATTTTTTTATTCTAAATAAAGTTATTTTCAGATTATCCGAAGTACTGGATTAACGGAGTTCCCCGATAATTTGTTTTAAACACAATTCATTTCAGTAATACATGTGGAGCTTTATTAAACATTTTCTATTAAACATTTAAATATTATTAAATATTTAAAGATATATTGAAAGCATACAAATATTCGTATTCCTTTCAGATGGCATTTCCAGATATATGATATATGTTTTTATATCACGTCCCAGGAGTCTTCCTTCATATTTTCTTTTTTGTGAGAGAATAAAAAACTCTAAAAGTGCATATAAATGGATGACATTTCTTGAATACATGTATAAAAAAATTGTGACACTGAGAAACGTTTTTTACACAGATATTATTAAAAATGGAAAATTTAAATGTTTATTTTTAGTTTAAAATATTATATCTTAAAAGGTCTCAGAAGTCTTACTTTTCCTCTGAAGATGCGAGTTTGCATCATGTCACATTTTATTTTATTTCTGATTTCATATAACACACAATAAAATACAATTTTTACCACTAATAGGTCAATATATGCTTGATTTAACATAATTATTCCAATGTTGTACAATTCTTATTTAATTATTTAAAGAAAGTCTAGATATTTAAAAAAAAGTACAAAAAATTTTCGCCTGGTATCCGCTGCGCGCAAAGTTACAGAAAAAATATTGCTTCAAAAATAACAAACAAAACTGATAATGATGTAAAATGAATGTATCTTGAACTTATACTTCAATTTCAAGCAATTAAAATTTTTATTTCTTTTTAATTTAAATTTAAATTGTAAAATGTTTAAAAAATTCATTTTTCTGTTGAAAAAATGCCAATTAAAAAATAAATAAATTTTTAATTGCTTGAAATTGAAGTATAAGTTCAAGATACATCAATTTTACATCACTATCAGTTTTGTTTGTTATTTTTGAAGCAATATCTTTTCTACAACCTTGCGCGCAGTGGATACAAGGCAAAAAAAAATTTGTACTTATTTTTAAAATTTAAACTTTTTAAAAATAATTAAATATGAATTGTACAACATTGAAATAATTATGTTAAATTAAGCATATATTGACCTATTAGTGGTAAAAATATTATTTTATTGTGTCTTATATGAAATCAGAAATAAAATAAAATGTGACATGATGCAAACTTGCATGTTTGGGGGAAAAATAAGACTCCTGAGACCCCTTAATTTGGCTAAGTAACCTACTCCAATTTGGAGTACCATAACTTGCCTGCAAAAGGGACTGTGGTAGTAGGATAAATGGAGCACAAATGACAATCCTGAGTCCCCTTAAAATAATAATAAACTAATACAAAATAAAACTTTTCACTTAAAATATACAGTGGAACTTCTCTTTAACAAAGTCCCTATTTAACGAAGTTTTCTACTTAACGAAATTTTCTGTAGAACTTTGACTTTGAACACCATTAGCATGTAAATTAATCTCCATATTACGAAAAATATATTATATATAAACGAAGTTTGTTCCACTTTTGTGCGTGTACAGAATTCAAACTTAGAGGTTGTTGTTGCGATGGATAATGCGGATTTATTTCAGTGGATTGCATGAAAATGAACAGATTTAAATAATTTTCATTCTGCATTCATTTCAATAAAACAATTTTTTTCACACTAAGAAAAACACTTGTTATAATTACTCTCCCACACCGAGACTCCAGCGCTGACAGTTGGGGGAAGTCAAAATCCCCTTTTTACATTCAATGATATTTCACTTATATAGTAGATGCAGTGACGCAATGGCGTCAGATGCAATGAAGCAAAAAATATCAATTAGAGTCAGACAGTTAGCATTCTGACCTTCAATTGCTGATAGACAATTGCTTTGTACATCCACAAGAATGTGCTTCAAAATGTAAATCGGAGGACATCCAAGTTATTTTTGTTCCTGACATACAACTTCTAATCTTCGGCCATTAGTCTAAGGAATAATAAAAAATCTTGAAGTACTTTATGGAAAAAGACAGAAAAAAACAATGTAGTGAAAACATTCGTTTGAGAACCTGTGTATCAGAGCTGATGAAAGCTTGAACCAATGCTTGGGGATATATGACTTGAGGATATATGACTTGGAGTATATGACTTGATTTCATCCACTGTACAGAAATGTTTTGTAAAAGACGGCTTGATAATTGAAACTGAATCAAAAGCTTCGGAATCTAGTACCTATTTGTCATATCTGAAGGAAAAATTTCATGAATTTAAGTTGATTTCTATTTAACGAATTTTCTTCATAACGAAGTTTTTTAAGTGTAACGATGAGACTTCGTTAAATGGAAGTTTCACTCTATTTTAAAATATGAAGTATTAAACTTGTATATAATATATATTTTTTATTCTAATGCCATAAAAATAAATATGAAAAAAATGAATGAATATATGAATACGAAAATAATGAATGAAATGCAAATGATAATTATGGTATGATATGTTTCGGCATTGCATATTATTTTAATAAATACAATGTAATATCAAATCACTTTATCACACTTTTCTAAAAATACTGTACAAATCAGGAGTAAAATAAATATTTCGTTTAAACATACTTAATTCAAAAATATTTTACTCATGCATGTAAAAATTTTTAAATAAATATTTTGAAATTTATAAGGATGTAAAAATCACGTAAATATTCTTATTCAGGAACTCCAGATGGTATTTAAATATCCACACATATAGGTTTTATATCACGTGCCAGGAGTCTTCATTTGCATTTTATAACTTGTGAAAGTGCATACAAACAAGATGACATTTTCTAAATACATATCTAAAAATTAAACAAACATAATACTGAACAAATTAGTTTCATACAGGTATGCGTAAAGAAGAAGAGTATAAATGTTTCATTTGTAATTAAAAATATTCTGTTTTGTTCGGAAGTCAAAATGCATAACTGGATCAAAATTAGACTTTCTCGCTTAATATAAAATCAAAAATGCCATTACGAAGAGCTAAGGTGGGGCTGCTAAAAAAAGTTTTACATTTTAGTTTAAAAAATGGGTTTATTCATTTATTACAATCATTTATTATTCTATATTATACATAGTAATTTCACATGCATGGCTATATTTCCCCTTTAAATTATTACTTACTTAATATTAATTTTAATTACATAATCATCTCTTAATTAATTAATTTATTTATTAATCACTAAAATAAATTCAACTACAGACTTTATTTTTTTTAAAAGACATAAAAACAATTAAAATTATAAAATAGACGTTTCGTACACTTCCGTACACCTCATCAGTACTTCGAAACACAATTGCCAAGCCACCAGAACCAAAACAAGAAAAACAGTTAAAGTCACAGTTTAGTTAAAACATTATACTCTGCAGGAATCCGTGCAGCCTCATTAATTGGAGATTCAGCTAAAACTGTCATCCAACCCTTCATGAAGATACGACTGCTGTACACGCAACATTTTGACCAGGCAATTTGCGCATTCTGAAAATCAGGCACATGATCAAAATCCAAAGCATGCGCAACCAATCTCGATGTTAGAGTGCTTCTATTAAACGAATCCCTATGTTCCTTCAACCTCACATTTAAGGATCGTCCAGTCTCGCCTATGTTACCACAAGCATAGATATTCAAGATTTGACCTCACAGGTGTAGTTTACCGAATTCCTTGCAAGGGTTGCAGGGTTGCGGATGCAGGGATCCGAAAAAGAATTCCATTACATTGAGATTGATGAGAAAATATCGTTTGCAATGCATTTTAATGATGTTACAATACTTCAAACTTAACAACAACAAAAAAACTGATAACTGAGTTCAGTAAAACCTGTTATATATATATATATATATATATATATATATATATATATATATGTATATATTGTTGTGAGCTCGGGGTTCGAAAGGACTGATGCCAATATATAAGAACAATAAAAAGGCTTTATTCACTATAAACAGTGCAATACGATCACAAATATCTTCTGAAAATTACAAGATATTCAGTAATCTTCAAATCCAATAAAAGCTAAGCAAAATTTCACACAGAAACAATGCGTTCAATACGACGTATCAACGACAAAATCGATCCGAGAAACACAGTTCTCAATGCAAAGCCTCTCGTATGAATTCAATCGCAGTTGACAGACAACTAACTAACTGGACTGGTGGAGGTCCCTTATATAGGCTTCAGAGATCTTTCCAGATTATTCCAGAGCTTTCAGATGCTAGAAATTACCAGAAAGTGCTTTAACTTTCGAAAGAGAACCAAAGCGAGAAAGGATCCCAATGTACAGGTATAAGGGGGGGGGGTGGTTGCACAAAAAGTCGCCAAATCCGTCGCCAACTTGGCGACATTTGGCGATATATCGCCAAATTTGGCGACAAAAATAAGTCGCCAAAACCATCGCCAACTTGGCGATAAACCCATTCCTTGGCGATTTTACCATAGACTTCCATTATAAAGATGAGGGTGTAAGGTTGTTTTCCTTGCAAACCATCTGAGGCTTTTAGCATTGAGTTACATGATGCTCAATAGGAAATACATTAATAATACTGCAATTTTCACAATAATAAAATAAAATAAATTTAAACAAATGGAATATTTACAGATATATACAAAATTCATAACATTGCCCCCCTCTCAAGGACTGCACGTCCCGGGCAGTTCAACCTCTGGTCGGAAAGCAAACCCGTTACCAACAAATGCTATACTATTCAAAACACATTCATAATGCTGAATTATACAAAATATACACTTATTTAAAAATAAAATTAAAGCATAGACATTATTACATACAAGTATTTAAATAATAATAACAATAATAATGATAATGCTAAGCAAAATAAATAATTACATTAATTTATATACAAGACCATGGTCATACTAATTTACATTACTTACATTACACTATTTACAATCAATGAACTAAGTACTATGGCCATAGTATGGAGCCAGCCTGTCGTAATGAACGACTCTAGGCTTCGAAATTGGTGACTTTCGGATCCGAATTACGACATCGTTCAGTCTGTTTAGGACTGTATAAGGACCGTCCCAGTGCGATTGCAGTTTGGGAGAAAGTCCTTTACGTCGAGTCGGATTATAAAACCAAACCTTGTCACCTTCTTTGAATTGATGTCCCGTGGCTTTCCTGTCGTACCTGGTCTTCATCTTCTCCGTCTGTATATTGATCCGCTCTCGAGCCAAGTTGTGGACGTCTTCAAATCGTGCCTGGAGATTCTGCACGTATCCCTCTGGCGATGAAGGCGCATCTGGAGGGCGACCAAACAGCAGATCACAAGGTAAACGAAGATCACGACCGAAAAGCATCTGAGACGGGGAATAGCCGGTTGTTTCATGGACCGCGCTGCGATAGGCGAGAAGAAACAAGGGAAGTTTTTGGTCCCAGTCTTGCTGGTTTCTTGAGATTAGAAGTGAGAGATTGTTGAGGATGGTACGATTAAATCTCTCAACCATGCCATCCGACTGCGGTTGTAAAGGCGTCGTCCTAGTTTTGTCCATTCCGAGAAGTTGACAGAGACCCTCAATCACAGCAGAGATGAAATTTCTCCCCTGGTCAGAATGCATTTGAAGAGGGACTCCATACCTTGATATCCACTGGTGTACCAAGGCATCCGCAACCGTAGAAGCTTCTTGATCAGGGATGGCATAAACTTCAGGCCATTTTGTGAAATAGTCCATGACAACAAGGAGGTATTTGTTGCCATCAGCACTTCTTGGCAGAGGACCTAGGATGTCAAGGGCGATGCGTTCAAAAGGTGCTCCTACATTGTAGAGATGTAGTCTTCCTCGGCTACGTTTCTTTGGTCCTTTCCGAGCTGCACATGCATCGCAAGATTTGCACCATTGTTCGACGTCAGCTCTCGCTTTTCCCCAGAAGAAGCGCTCTCGGACTCTGTGTAATGTTTTCATGACTCCAAAATGGCCACCAGTGGGACTGCCATGTAATTCTTCGAGGACCTCTGGGATTCGAGATCGAGGAAGTACCAACTGCCACCGAGATGTTTTCCCATCTTCCGATTCGAATTTTCGGAACAGGACACCATTCTTGACGTGGAGGGAGTTCCAAAGAGCCCAATATTGCTTTGTCGTAGGACTGTAAGTCGAGATGTCTTTCCAACTGGGCTTCGTGCTAGAAGATTCTAATAACTCCAAGATTGGTTTGATGTTAGAGTCTGCCATTTGATCCTCTCGAATCTTCTCATCACTCCAGGGATCTGGTGGCGTCAACAGTGAAGTCTTCGTCTGGCGTATGACATATTCGGGATTATACTTGCTCTCCGCTCTGGAACAATAGCGACAGCTCTCGGGACACGGTCTTCTTGATAAGGCATCAGCATTTCCATGCGATGAGCCTTTACGATGCCTGATGTCAAATTCGTATTCCTGGAGTCGTTGTATCCATCTGGCTACTTGGCCCTCTGGGTTCTTAAAATTCATCAGCCATGTTAGGGATGCGTGATCAGTACGAAGGAGAAATTTCCTGCCATAGAGATAGTGATGGAAGTGTTCTATGGCTTTCACTATAGCTAATAACTCCTTACGAGTGACGCAATAATTCCGCTCTGGTTTCGATAAACATTTGCTCCAGTATGCTACGACTCGTTCTTGGCCATCTATTTCTTGGGAAAGTACAGCACCGACACTTTCATGACTAGCATCCGTGTCCACAATGAATTGTTTGTCGGGGTGTGGATAGGTTAGGACTGGAGAGGATGTGAGAGCTTCTTTCAGCTGCTGGAAGGAATTCTCGCATTCTTGTGTCCATAGAAACTTCTGCTTGCTTTCAGTGAGCTTATGCAAGGGTCTTGCGATGTTGGAGAACCCTTGTACAAACTTTCTGTAATAAGTGCATAGTCCCAGAAAGCTTCGCAACTGATGGACATTTTCCGGACGCTTCCAGTTCTTTACTGCGGACACTTTTTCAGGATCTGTTCGAACACCTTCAACTGAGATGATGTGTCCTAAATAGTTTACTTCTCGTTGGAAGAACTTGCATTTCGAAGGGTTCAGCTTCAAATTCGCCGCTCTTAGCTTCGTTAACACTTTTCGAATATTTTCTAGATGTTCTTCAAACGTGCGGCCACCAATGATGACGTCATCTAGGTAGATGAGACAAGCTTCAAAAGTCAGGCCTTTTAACACTGTCTCCATGAGGCGCTCGAACGTTGCTGGTGCATTGCAGAGCCCGAACGGCATAACTTTAAATTGCCAAAGTCCTTGTCCAGTAGTAAATGCGGTCTTCTCTTTGTCATCAGGATGGATCTCTACTTGCCAATGTCCACTCTTCAAATCCAGCGTGGAAAACCATTTATGTCCTGAAAGAGTATCTAGCGTGTCGTCTATTCTTGGTAGAGGATAGCTGTCCTTCTTCGTGATATCGTTAAGTTTACGATAATCCACACAAAATCTTGTGGAGCCATCTTTCTTTCGGACCAACACGATGGGAGAGGCCCACGGACTTGATGACGGTTCGATGATGTCACTATCCTGCATCTGCTGTAAGAGCTTAGACACCTCTTCTTGTTTAGCGAACGGCAAACGTCTGGGATGCTGTTTAATCGGTGGATGGCCGGCAGTATCAATTCTATGCCGTGTCAGTGAAGTGCGACCAATATCACTCTCGTGTTGAGAAAACACATCCTTAAATTCCTGGAACAGTCTTTCTGCGGCATGTCTCTGCTCAGGAGATAAATTCTCATTTCGTCCAATTTCAGGTGTTAAACTTGTAGGCGGCTCCGACAACGTCAAGCTCGGGTCTTTGCAAACACAGGTGACTGGAGCACAGGTAGCAAGCACTTCACCCTTCTGGATAATTCTAGACTTTTCACTTACATTCGCCATCCTCACGGGTATCACATCTCTCGACAGATCTACCAGCGCTGATGCTATTAGCACTCCTTTTGGGCTCTTCTCAGGATATCCAACCAAGCCACATTGAAAACTACTTTCGTTCTCAGTTAATCCAGGTATCATCATTTCGGTCCGAGGAGGGATGGTAACATCTGCCTTGGCTGTGATCCGTTGAATAGACCCAGACTCATTTCCTAGTTTGAAAATAGTGACATCTTCTTGAGCAGAGCGTAACTCATTATTCTTAAAGTCCAGTGTAAATCCATGCTCTTTTAAAAAGTCCAGTCCGAGTATGAAAGGATCTGAAATATCGGCCACGTAGACTGTATGGCGATAAGCGGCGTTCCCAAACTTTATTTTCAGTGTCATTCTTCCATGTATATCGATCTTATCTCCGGTCACAGTTTGAAGAATAACACGCGGCGGGGTCCAGAAGGGTTTTTCTTTCAGCCGCTGAGCTAGATCTTTCCGAATGATGGTCACATTGGCTCCTGTATCGATGATCATATTACAGGGCAAATCATTCACACTTCCGACTAGATAAACTCCGTTCTCGCCGCAACTTCTTGCAGAAATTTCACATACTTGAAAATGAGGCTTCTTAAGATCTGGAAAGCTCCGCCCCGCAAGATGGTCAATAATCAGTTTTCTTGCTCCTCCGTTAGCGGGTGAGCTATTACCTTCGGTGCTGGGTCGTCTTGGGCAGTCGATTTGGATATGGCCTTCTCCACCGCATTTCCAGCACTTGATCTTCCTGTAAGGTTTGTTGGCCATTAAGGAGTTCATCTTTCTCATTATGTCATTCATCTGCTGCTGTAAGCACTCCACAGCTCTATCCGACGTCTCAGGCAGGTTGGCTGCTCGCACAAAGTGTCGATCTTTCCTAGTAGCTTGCTGGGCTGCCTCGAATTTCAGAGCGTAAACCAAAGCCCCTTTTAAATCATTGAGATCTGCAATCCGGAGTGCTGTCTAGATCTCAGGGTCACGCACACCATCAATAAAATGTTGCAGAGCTAAACTTTCTCTAATTTCAGTCGGACAGCCAGGATAAGCAAGATGTGAAAGTCTCTCGACATCCGTAGCAAGCTCTTGCAGGGATTCAGTGGATTTCTGCTGTCGAGATTTGAGCTGGAGTCTGCTATATTCCTTCATGCATTTCTCACCAAAGCGCAATTCTAAGGCACTGACGAGCGTTTCAAAATCCAGCGGTTCATTTGCAGGCAAAGTCTGTAAGACGTCGGCAGCATCAGCTCGTAGAGAAGCAGCTAACTGGCAAGCTTTTGTCTGGGAATCCCATCCATTGGCGTCCGCTACGATCCCAAATTGTGTCTTAAAAACTGGCCATGAGGATTTTCCGTCATAGGTCGAGAGTTTAATTAAGGCCCGAGGAAGCATATCTGGATACTTAAAATCTTCGGAAAAGTTTACGGCAGTTATCTTCTGTTTCTTGACTTTTTCCAAATCTTTTTTTACATTCTCTATGCTTTCTTCAACGGTCTTGGCGATCTTTTGAACTTTTTCTTCTACTCTTTCTTCTACGGTTTTCGCTGTCTTCTGAACTTCTTCTATGGTTTTGGCTGTCATTTGAACATTTTCTTCTATTTCTTGAAACCTTCCTTCAAATTTATTTTCCACGGAGTCAATTCTTTCATTTAAAGATATTATTTTATCCTCTATCAGATCTTTCAACTCACCAAGGTTGGTTGACATATCTTTTTTTATTTCTTCCGACATTTCCTTCATTTCAGCCTGATTCGCAGTCATTTTGTCATCCATCGCTGACATTTCCTCCTTCATTTCAGCCTGGTTCGCAGTCATTTTCTTATCTATCGCTGACATTTCCTTCTTCATTTCTTCCGACATTTCCTTCATTTCAGCCTGGTTCGCAGTCATTTTTTAATCCATCGCTGACATTTCCTTCTTCACCGCTTCCTTCAACTCGCCAAGGTTGGTTGACATATCCTACTTCATTTCTTCTTTCAACACGCCAAGGTTGGTTGACATCTCAGCCTGATTCGCAGCCAATTTCTCCAATAATTGTTTCAGTTCACCCTCCATTGCTCTGGTGATCGGCATTCAATCCCACTTCTGACACCAAATGTTGTGAGCTCGGGGTTCGAAAGGACTGATGCCAATATATAAGAACAATAAAAAGGCTTTATTCACTATAAACAGTGCAATACGATCACAAATATCTTCTGAAAATTACAAGATATTCAGTAATCTTCAAATCCAATAAAAGCTAAGCAAAATTTCACACAGAAACAATGCGTTCAATACGACGTATCAACGACAAAATCGATCCGAGAAACACAGTTCTCAATGCAAAGCCTCTCGTATGAATTCAATCGCAGTTGACAGACAACTAACTAACTGGACTGGTGGAGGTCCCTTATATAGGCTTCAGAGATCTTTCCAGATTATTCCAGAGCTTTCAGATGCTAGAAATTACCAGAAAGTGCTTTAACTTTCGAAAGAGAACCAAAGCGAGAAAGGATCCCAATGTACAGGTATAAGGGGGGGGTGGTTGCACAAAAAGTCGCCAAATCCGTCGCCAACTTGGCGACATTTGGCGATATATCGCCAAATTTGGCGACAAAAATAAGTCGCCAAAACCATCGCCAACTTGGCGATAAACCCATTCCTTGGCGATTTTACCATAGACTTCCATTATAAAGATGAGGGTGTAAGGTTGTTTTCCTTGCAAACCATCTGAGGCTTTTAGCATTGAGTTACATGATGCTCAATAGGAAATACATTAATAATACTGCAATTTTCACAATAATAAAATAAAATAAATTTAAACAAATGGAATATTTACAGATATATACAAAATTCATAACAATATATTAGACCTCTGACTACGCCCCTATCTGCCGGGATTTTGCCCAGCAGGTTGATGCCTGGTTGATGAACAGGTTGATGCCTGGTAACGTGGCAACGATTCGCCTGCTCTCCACATCAACTAAACCGCTGAACCGTGTAAAATTAAGTAACTACAGTAACACACAACTTGTATATGTTACGTAAGCTTATACAAATAATAATAAACTTTTTTACCTTTCAAGTTTAAATTCATTAAGTACTTCGCATTTAAATACTCATTTAACAAACAATTTCCATATGCATTAAAACCGTATGCATTTGGGAAGAAAAAAGTGTTGTTCGCCAAATCGCATCTTTTTGTGCCAAATACGTGAAGGAATTTTATACTTTTACAGATTTTTTTTAGAATCCAACAGTTAAATTTGACCGATCCTGTACAACGTACATGAGCAGTTCCATTAGCACTTTTTTGAAAATATTTTGAGTTTGTGCTTTAAGGAGACCTTCCTAGTAAGAGGTTATCCCTATGTAAAATTTAAAGTTTGAGAAAGACAGTTTCAGAGAAAGCATAAAGAAAACTTAAATGTCGAATGTTATCCCCCCCCCTCTCTCTCTCTCTCTCTCTCTCTCTATATATATATATATATATATATATAGCTCCGATGTCTCCAAGAAATGCTGATTATAGCCAAAATTTAAGGACAGATAATGCTTACTTTTTTCAGTGTACGCGTGTTCTCGTTTTTAATAGAATTCTGATGACTACAGAATCATTTTTAATTAAACAAGTTTAAAATGTCAAATATCCTACAATATTTCATGCTCTAGTAATACACGTTTATAACACCTGAAATCTTTCAAATCTATGTTTGATGTAAATGCGAACATATGGTATTTCACCACTGCAGTTCTTTAAAGAATTACATTATTTTAACAGTTATTATGCTTGTTAGTATAGTGCACATTTATTTTTATTATTATAACTTGTTTATCACTTGTTTATTTTTCAAAATTTGAGCATGTTTGCAGTATTTAGTTTGTAAAATGGCTACTAATAAGCGAAGGTAATGACACGCAGAAAACATGTGGAAGCATTAAAGTCTATTAGCATTGCATTAAGCTAAAACATTTTCTTGTTAATTGTTAAATGTTTAAGATGTGTTTATTTGCTTTACCTCTGCTTGATCAAAATACGCGTATATGCTTGCTTATCATAAACATTAATATTATCAATCAATAATAGAAAATAAATTGCTACTCTATAAATATATTTTTTATTGTTAATTACAGAAAACTATGTTTTTATTCTTTCTAATGGAAACTTTACCAATTAATAGTTATTATTATTTATGTAGCGAAAATGGAATATTTTTTAAAAACTGTACCATCCGATAACATCAAATGATAAAATGTCGTAAATATTTGTATACTTGATTTTTTATTTCCTTTTTGAAAGAGCGTTATCTTAATTAAACTTTTCTAACCTAAGTGTATTTTGTAAAACACTTACCGTTATCAGTCAACTCATGTTTCAGAGATAGAAAAAGTTTATGGAAATGGAACTTTTATACAAGGTTACGTAGATAAGATTTTTTTTTGTCCAAAATATTTTTAGTCATTATAATTTTATCTATATTAAAACTGCAAAAAACAGAATAATCAGGTTAGAAAAGTGTATTTTTAATTGCTACTGCAAGTTTTTAAGGAATTAGATTATTTTAACAGTTATTATGCTTATTTGTATAGTGCACATTTACTTTTATTATTATCACTGGTTTATTATAAAGTGTTTATCACTAGTTTATTCTGTTTCAAATTTGGAGCATATTTGAAGTATTCAGTTTGTACAATCGTTACTAATAAGCGAAGATAATGACATGCAGAAAACATGTGAATGTTTTAAAGTACATTAGCATTACATTAAGCTAATACATTTTCTTGTTAATTGCTAATTGTTTAAGGTGTGCTTATTTGTTTTACCTCAACTTGATCAAAATACGTGTATATATTTGATAATCACAAGTAATAAAAATATAAATCAATAATATAAAATAAATTGCTACTCTATAAATATATTCATTATTGTTAATTACAGAAAACTATGTTTTTATTCTTTCCAATGGAAATTACACCAATTAATAGGTATTAGTATTTATGTAACCAAAATGGTATTTTCTTTAAAAACTGTACCAGCCGAAAACATCAAATGATAAAATGTCGTGAATATTCGTAAGCCTGTTTTTTTTTCCCTTTCTGAACGAGCGTTATCTTAATTAAACTTTTCTAACCTAAGTGCATTTTGTAAAACACTTACTGTTATCAGTCACTTCATGTTTCGGCGATACAAAAAGTTTATGGAAATGGAACTTTTATGCAAGGTTACGTAGATAAGACTTTTTTTATTAATCAAAAATTTTTTATTCATTATATTTTTATCTATATTAAAACTGCAACAAAACGAGTAATCAAGTTAAAAAAAGATAAATTTAAATTTCTACTGCAGTTCTTTAAATAATTACATTATTTGAACAGTTGTTAAGCTTATTTGGATGGTGCACATTTACTTTTATTATTATCACTGGTTTATTATAGCTTGTTTATCACAAGTTTATTCTATTTTAAATTTTGAGCATATTTGCAGTACTCAGTTTATAAAATGGTTACTAATAAGCGAGTGTATTGACATGCAGACAACATTAGAAAGTATTAAAGTACATTAGTATTACATTAAGCTAATACATTTTTTGTTAATTGTTAAATATTTAAGGTGTGCTTATTTGTGTTACTTCTGTTTCATCAAAATACATGTATATGCTTGCTTATCATAAGCAATAAAAATATCAATCAATAATATAAAATAAATTGCTATTCTATAAATATATTCATTATTGTTAATTACAGAAAACTATGTTTTTATTCTTTCTAATGGAAACTTTACCAATTAATAGTTATTATTATTTATGTAGCGAAAATGGTATATTTTTTAAAAACTGTACCATCCGATAACATCAAATGATAAAATGTCGTAAATATTTGTATACTTGATTTTTTATTTCCTTTTTGAACGAGCGTTATCTTAATTAAACTTTTCTATCCTAAGTGCATTTTGTAAAACACTTACCGTTATCAGTCAACTCATGTTTCAGAGATAGAAAAAGTTTATGGAAATGGAACTTTTATACAAGGTTACGTAGATAAGATTTTTTTGGTCCAAAATATTTTTAGTCATTATATTTTTATCTTTATTAAAACTGCAAAAAAACGAATAATGAGGTTAAAAAAAGTGTATTTTTAATTGCTACTGCAAATTTTTAAGGAATTAGATTATTTTAAGTTATTATGCTTATTTGTATAGTGCACATTTACTTTTATTATTATCACTGGTTTATTATAACGTGTTTATCACTAGTTTATTCTGTTTCAAATTTGGAGCATATTTGCAGTATTCAGTTTGTACAATCGTTACTAATAAGCGAAGATAGTGACATGCAGAAAATATGTGAATGTTTTAAAGTACATTAGCATTACATTAAGCTAATACATTTTCTTGTTAATTGCTAAATGTTTAAGGTGTGCTTATTTGTGTTTAATAAAAATATAAATCAATAATATAAAATAAATTGCTACTCTATAAATATATTCATTATTGTTAATTACAGAAAACTATGTTTTTATTCTTTCCAATGGAAATTACACCAATTAATAGGTATTAGTATTTATGTAACCCAAATGGTATTTTCTTTAAAAACTGTACCAGCCGAAAACATCAAATGATAAAATGTCGTGAATATTCGTAAGCCTGTTTTTCTTTTTTCCTTTTTGAACGAGCGGTATCTTAATTAAACTTTTCTAACCTAAGTGCATTTTGTAAAACACTTACTGTTATCAGTCACTTCATGTTTCCACGATACAAAAAGTTTATGGAAATGGAACTTTTATGCAAGGTTACGTAGATAAGACTTTTTTATTAATAAACATTTTTTTATTCATTATATTTTTATCTATATTAAAACTGCAACAAAACGAATAATCATGTTAAAAAAAAAAGATAAATTTAAATTGCTCTTGCAGTTCTTTAAATAATTACATTATTTTAACAGTTGTTAAGCTTATTTGTATGATGCACATTTACTTTTATTATTATAACTGGTTTATTACAGCTTGTTTATCACAAGTTTATTCTATTTGAAATTTTGAGCATATTTGCAGTATTCAGTTTTTAAAAGGGCTACTAATAAGCAAGTGCATTCACATGCAGACAACATTAGAAAGTATTAAAGTACATTAGTATTACATTAAGCTAATACACTTTCTTGTTAATTGTTAAATGTTTAAGGTGTGCTTATTTGTTTTACCTCTGATTGATTGAAATACGTGTATAGGTTTGCTTATCATAAGCAATAAAAATATCAATCAATAATAGAAAATAAATTGCTACTCTATAAATATATTCATTATTCTTAATTACTATGTTTTTATTCTTTCTAATGGAAACTACACCAATTATAATAGATATTAGTATTTATGTAACCAAAATGATATTTTCTTTAAAAACTGTACCAGCCGATAACATCAAATGATAAAATGTCGTGAACATTCCTATGCCTGTTTTTTTTTTTTTTTTTTTTTTTTTTTTTTTTTTTTTTGAACGAGCGTTATCTTAATTAAACTTTTCTAACCTAAGTGCATTTTGTAAAACACTTACTGTTATCAGTCCCTTAATGTTTCAGCGATAGAAAAAGTTTATGAAAATGGAACTTTTATACAAGGTTACGTAGATAAGATTTTTTTTTTTAATCAAAAATGTTTTAGGCATTATATTTTTATCTATACTAAAACTGCAACAAACCGAAAAAAAAGATAAATTTTAATAGCTTTAAATTCCATTACATTAAAAAATACATTACTTACTGTAAGTGAAATAGATACGGTGATTAATTTATGGAACAAATATTTCTTTTAGGGTTTAGGATACTCTCAACAAATCAATGAGAGATTTTTAGGTTTAAATTATTAAATATTTAATTGCATATTGAAGCTAGTCATCAACAAACTGTTCTAACATAGTCAGATTGTATGATTTTAATAGTAGAAATCAGTAAATATGTAACGTGTAGAAATTATGATATTTTAATACATAAATTTAACTTGTAAATTATGTAGAAATTATCAAATGCCACAGCAGTTTTGCATTACTTATAAGTTTTTAAAATAAAACAATTAAATATACATTAATTGTCTTTATCATGCTTGTATTAAAACTAACAAAAAAAATAGGAAAATGTTTTTGTGAAAAGTGCTTATTGTGAAAGCCTAGTAAGTAAGGCTTATATTGTATTTTAATAAGCGAAAGTGTAAAATTGGTAAGTAAATATGATATTAAAGTCAGATAATTATTTTCCTGTGTTACGAATTGCAGAAGTTGTGTATTTAGCAAATCTGCTAACTAACAGATTTTAAATTAATAAGCTGTGCAATATATACGAGATTAGTTATTCCTATCGGTACCATGACGCCAATTATATACACATATGAATAAATACAATATTTTATTTATCAGTTTAGAAAAATAAATACGTCAAATAGCTAAACAAAATTATATATCTTTTATTATCCTATTAACAACACATAAATAAATTAGGAGCTTCTATAATTTATACCTAAATATTCTGATGTGAGAATTTTACCTTTGAACCCCTAGAGAAAATCCCCGATCACACGGTAGAAAACTGAGTTAGTTTTAAAAATACTGGAGGAAAAGGGAATGAATCCAAACCACTAAAGTTATGGAACTGATTCAATAACTAATGAAAGAATATTGAAAAATTCTAAAGAACGTTACAATTTGAAAGTAATTATCTGTTGTCCATACTAGCTAAGATCCAAATTGGGGTAGAACTCTTTGAGCTTTTGTCTTCCGATTAAATGCGTCAAAGAAAAATCTGTTTTTATTTCGGTATTTCCACGGTTTGTTAGAAAATTCCAAGATGATCTGAAAAAATTTTTACGGTATTTTTGTGCCTCTTTAGGCGCGTTCATAATTATATAAAAACATAGCACCTATATTTGTCATCTGGTCCGTTCGCCTGTCCATCTGTCCGCATAAAAAAGCGTAATAAATACCGAACCCAATGGGTTGAAATTTATCATTACAGAATTTTGTCGAGTCATTTAAAATTTTATGAAAATCAAATCAAAACTTAAAAAGATATTAATACAAATTTTCTTCATTCTATTAAATCCTATCATACCTATTTAATTAAATGATATCCCATGATAAGAAATGATTCTAGGTTGCTATGGGATTACGAAATATTTAAGATGGTGTCATATTATTTCCGTATTACTGAATTTAACAACCGAATTTGTATACTAAAATTGTTTAATTATAGCAATCATATAATCTACTCACAGTTTTTTGGATAGATGTATACGGAGACACATATGTTAAACCGAAAAATAGTCTAAATATGCATTTCAAGTTCTGAAATTTTGAAAGCTAAGCTTAAGTTTTCCATTGGAATTTTCAGTAAATGTCAACAAACGATAAAATTTAGCCAACTTAAAATGTACTTATTTTATTACGGAAACTAATCATGTCATAAAAAGAGACGATATAATTCATATCAGTGAAATAATAACAATGATTTTTTTTTACATTGTCTTGTTTAGATATCTGCACATAGTATAATTATAATGAAACAGAATTGTAATTATTTTTTTGTATTGAAAGATAAGTGTATTGAAACTTAATTTCATAAAATAAAATTAATATCTATAATATGAAAATCTGTACATAAAATAAATTTTGTATTCATGCATTTTACCATAAGCGTGCAACAGCTATTGTATTTAATATTTATAAAACTATTTATAGGTTATAGTACGAATTCACCGAATTTGTCATGTTTGACGTAAAATTTCCAACTTATTTCTTCTTTTTTTCCTTTTTTGTATTCTTGCGCCTCAGATTGTAAATACAACTACACCACCTTGGATACCGGTCCTTCCTGTTGACTCATGTAATGTAAAACAATGTAGACATCAGTGGAGGTGTTATATATGCTAAAATTCCTTTGAAGTTGAATATCTTCATTATTTGATAATATAATGACGCAGATTTCTGTTGCTTCGATTTAGTATCGTATGAAAGTGTCTGAAAGTACTGTATCGTGTTGGAGTAAACCGCTAAATAAATATGCTTTTATGTAACTTGTTATGATTACGTACGTTCAAATTGAACATATCAAAGATTAAGAACCTTGAGCACCGTTCATACGTACTAACAGGACTACTAAAGTGTGCCCTTATTGCGATCTGTCTACGAATAATAAAATGTATTAATATGGCAGTGTGTAACGGCTTGGAGTTTATCACAACTCATCACCGCTTCATATTAACCAAAGAGTGCAAATATTGCAGCAAAGTTAAGATTTGCTACATACAGGATGACTTTTAATTAACCTACAAGTTTAAACTGAAATAACTCTCGAGTCGTTGCAGATGGCACTAGAAATTGTTTTCATTGAAAAGAAAGAGGGAATAATAAGATACAATAACAATTATTACGTGCATTTAAATATTTGCTGCAATTCGGGCAAGTTAAAAATGTTTTGAAAAAACATTATATGAAAAGTTCCATTGTGTGTAGAAAAAAATATTTTTAGTAGTGATTTCCGTTTACGTACAAATTTACCCTTTAATTCTTCGGGTAGCAGTTTACTTATGCTCCCTACGCTATCAAAACCATTAATTATGCAGAGCTTCTAACTTGTATGGTTTTCTGTTACCACCAATAAGTAATAGAATTTTTTTCCTTGTTTAATATGAAGATATAGTTAGATTTTAACAATAGAATTGGGCAAGGTTTACTATTAATTTTGAGTGGTAAGAAAAAGCTTTTCAAGTTGGCAGCTATGTTTCTGAAACCATATAGTTTATGACAAACATACATACCATATTTCAAGAACTGATCCAAGATTTAAAACAGTTTGAAATCATTTTAATAAATCATGCAATATTATTATTATGCAATATTATTATTATGCAATATTATTATTGCAATATTATTATTATTATTATTATCATGGAATATTAACTATTCATGTAAATTGTATTTATCGAAATGATCATTTTAACCACTTTCGTGATAAAAATCAAAGTTTCATGATACATTTTTCGTTTCGCGTGTAAATGTATGTATTTTTTATATTAAAAACAAGCCTATGAAATAATGTAATTAAAAAATTAAATGGGAATAAAGTAATAACTTATTTGTAAACTATTTATTTTTAACTTGTTTTGTTACATTAAAAAAACCTTTATTTTTATGTATTTTTTGTAAAATTTTCATCTAAATCAGAAGCAAAAGTCGATGTTTATATATATCAAACATGAATTAAAAATATATATTCACATATATCATAATACAAATTGCTACTAACTTTTTACTTATTTTTTAAATGAAATTATTTTTAAAATATAGATATAAATCATATGCAAAAATTCATTACAGATATATATATATATTATATTTTTATTTTTTATTGAAACCACTCATTTTTCAAAAATAATTATTACTTGGCAAAGTTCGAAGAAAGTGTCATGAGAGAGAGTATTGTATTTTCTTTATTTCGAAAGAACTCTCAGTTTTATATGAAGAACAAATTCATAATTTATTTCGACAGAAAATTCATTTCTTTTCCCGTTTTCGCCCACAGTTTAAAGATGTAAAATAAAACAGTGTCGCAGTTTATTTTATTGCCATTTTTATATTACTGCTTAATAACATTATTCCCACCTACTAATAAATTAAACGTATAATTATATTTTCTCATTGAAAACTCATTGCATATCAAAAATTACGACAAACATCTCACAAACGATATTTATCAACGACATAGAAAAAAAAAAAAAACAGGACAATGTTTCTTACTAGAAGAGCCTTTGTTCATCCTTGCAATTGATAAGAAGCAATTTTTGCCAGCGATAATGTAAATTTGCATTCTTCTTTTCCAAATGTTATTCATGTGTTACATTAGAAATATTTCTTCAATATTTATATTAAAAAATTATAAAAATATATAAAAAGACAATTTTGCAATTTATTTACAATTTGTTTATTTTAAACAACAAGATGGTACAACCTTATCTCCCGTATTACAGAAAATAGATTAAAAGCATTTTAAATGGAAAAATTTGATCTTTTTTTTTATTTTTTTTTATTTTTTTTTATTTTACGTTTAACATATATTTTTGTAATTGTCCACTAACAATATCAAAACGCAATTTGATATGAATAATACCAATTACGTATTAAAAGAAAGTTTTGAAAGTTATTATAAACGGTACTTTCATATGAAATCGCATGCTAGTGGTTAATGAAGAAAAAAATCACTAATTACGAAAAATCTTTTGATTATGTTTATTTCAGTGTTTAAGATCGATTGAATATTTGTTAAATTTGTATTTTACGTATGATGTTTAAATTATCTAGTTATTTATTGAGTATGTGTTAATTTCGTTACAGAGTATTAGCCGGAAACAAACTCTGAACTATTTATGGTGCAAACGATATTTATTTTAAATGCAAACGGTTAATCTTCCCTATTCGAGTAGAGCTCGAACAATTTTGTTAAAAGTTCATGCTTCACCTATAAAAATCGGAATATTGAGATAGAGATTTCAAACAAATTGCATTTAAAATTACTTTTATTCCCTATTATCTGTGGAAAAATTAAAATTGTACCACGTTAAAAAGATAATAGAAGCAAAATCGGTTGCCCAGTCTATTGTCTTCGTCAATATGACGTCCGCAATTCTCACGGACACGTTTATCCTACATAACATAGATTATTTAAATTAAAATAAGTTTTGTATCTAAACATTTTTACAATTATGAAACAGACATCAGGTTTTAAAAACCTACAAGATATTGCACTAGAGAAATATTAATATGTCTGGCAGACTACTTATTTTATATCAAAAACACCTCAACAATTGGAAATTTTAGAGGCAATAATTATTGAAATTAAATGTCAATAAATTTAAAAAGATAAAAAAGAAACTATAACTGTCTTGTATTTAAATACAATAATGGTCTCCTAAGAGTAAATTTCCTCTAATACGATTAACTATAAACAAGAATTAATTACTAGAAAATAATAATTTTCACATTAAGATTTAAAAAAAAAACTCATACTTCAAAATTAATATTTATTTGACAAAGTGTTAAAAAGACGTCATAAGCATGGTTTTTTTTTCTCTTTTAGTTTCTTGAAAATACTCTTTTCTATATCCACAACAAAATCCTAAAATATTTCTTTTGGCAAAGTCGTCATCCTATCTATTTTCTTCAGCGTTCTTAAAGATGTGAAAAATAACAGTATTTTAGTTATGTTAACAGTTAATGTTTGTTAATATTATTATTTCTGACAGAATAGTCACTTATAAAAAATTCCTTAACAGTTGGAAATTTTAGATGCAATTTTTATTAAAATTGAATGTTAATAAATAATAATTAAAAAAAATTATAACTCACTTGTATGTAGATACAGCATATTTTCTTTTTTCTAATGGAATTTTCCTCAAAATCAATAAATAGTAAACAAAAAATAATAATTGGTTCATTAAAAATGTGAAAGAAGTAGTATTTCAGTTGTATTGTCATTTGTATGTTACTGTTTGTAAATATTAATATTTCTGACAGACGAGTCATTTTATATAAAAAATTCCTAAACAATTGTAAATTTTGGCTGCAGTTATTATTGAAATTACATGTTAATAAATGTGAAATCTTAATATATATATATATAACTGTCTTTTACTTAAATACAAAATATTTTTATTTTAATAACTAAATTATCTCAAAATCAATTAAATTATAAGCAAAAATTAATTAATAAAAAATAATCATTTTCACCTTAAGATAAAAAAAAAAACCATTATACTTCAAACTTACTGATTATTTGGCGAAGTATCAAAAAGACATCATAAGCATTTTTTTCTCTTTATTTTTCTTTAAATACTATTTTCTATATACACAACAAATTCATAAGTTACTTCGTCGGGGAAAGTTGCTTTCCTCCTTCCTTTATTCCGCTTCTTTAAAGATGTCAAAGAAAGTAGTAATTTAGTTTTAATGCCATTTGTATGTTATTGTTTGAAATATTATTCAGACTTTGCTAAAAAGAAGTAAAATGATGTTTATAATTATACGCAAAATAAATATTGGATATGCCAATGAATTATTTCAGAGAGGACGATTATAAATGTCATAACAAATATCGAACATTAATTATAATTCAAAGCGTATTCTTTCTTTTCTTAATGTTCTTACATTATTCAATTAAGTTTATAAAATATGTAAAAAAAAATATTAAATAACACATACATACAATTTCCAAAAAAATGTATTCACAAATAAATTTAAATAAATTAAGCAATAATTGCATTTTACAATTTTCCTCTTTCGGATGTTCTTTCATTACAAAATAAAAAGTTTAGGATTAAAAATAAAATCCTTTTTAACAAAATCCTTCGCTGGCGAAAGCAATAGAATATTCGCGCATGCATATTTTGTGGATTGAATATTTCGAACTGTACTTTTAACAACATATTCCTTATTATACAATATTGTTATTAATACAAATTCATAAATAGAAAATCTTACAATTTAAGTTACATGGATTGATCTACATTTTCATAAAAAGTTATCTGTATATTGAAAATGAACCTAACTTTAAAATAAAATTACTAATACATATTTTACAAAAAAATTAAGATCAGCTTGAAAAAATAAACCTAGCGATACAAATTTGTATTCATTCTGAATGATTAATTCGTACGATGTAGGAAATTTAAAATGAATTTATCATTGATAATGACGAACGTCGGTTATTTAGATTCATCTCGAACAAATACTTATATATTACATTAACCCTTTAAGTGATTTGCCCGTATTTTTCCGTTTCACAAAAACAAATTAAATTAACTGTTGACAAAAATATTTTTAACATAATTGAATTTAAGATCTATGTAAAATATAGACATATGAAATATAGTTTAGAAACAAAGAGGGAGAGACAATTTAAATTATTATTAGTTTTACGAACATTTTAATAAAAATGCAAGATAGCCCTCAGAGGCTCAGAGGTTTTTTTAATTTGTATGAAATTTCATAAAAATACCAAACGTCATGGGCATAAATATTTTGATTTATACTATTAACAAAATATTCATTATAGAATGACGTTATTATTTTAAATTCTTAAATAGAAAGACATACTTTTTCTGGACATCTGGATTAATTAAAAACATCCGAAGGAAATCCCCGTCCTCCTGTAGCGATTGCACGTGCAGACATTGGAAAAAATATGAAATCGTCACTTATGCTTTATCAATCATGCTTTAAAATGCGTTGAAATATCTTTGATCTTATTTTATTTATGCTAAACTTTAAAGGATATAATAGTGACTAAAATAACTAAACATTTTTTAACGTCTGATGAATAAAAGTCTTAAATAAAATATCACATTTAATCAGACATAAAATTTACATAAAATACACTAAAAACATTAAAAATACTGCAAACGTTTCAGGCTATAATTTAGCCCCTCATCAGTGCAATTACGTACGCTGACCGGAGAATTTTCAACCATGTTTACAGTTAATAAAGTTAACCAGTTAAAACTTGAAAAAAATTTGAGGACTTCCATTAGAGCAAGATCGTGTACTCAGGTGGAACAGCACAAGATTCATTAATTAGCGAAGTCTGTTTACGAGTGAACCAACCTCAAGAAATACTCTACTATTAAATTTATTGCAGATGGATCTGATTACTGCGATACTTGCGAAATCCGGAATATGATTGGTATCCAAAGAATGCTGCACTAGTTTTGATTGAAGGCTACCAGATTTATAAGCACGTTTATGTTCGGCAAGACGAATGGTCCGTTTCACCAATATACAGGGTGTCCCTAAACTCATGGTATATACGCTAGGGGGTAATAGAACACATCAAGACCAGTAATAGTAAATAGAAAACCAAGGGTCCTAAACGTATTCCAAAAGAGATCGGCGCTATCAAAGTTTACGCTCCCAAATTGCAAATGATGATAAAAAAGGGAAAAATGGGTCGCTTTATTTGCGGTTTTCGCTAAAATCATTCTTTAAATTAGTATTTTCTTAAAAAAAAGTTTTAAAGAGAAAGTTATAAACATGCCGGTAGAGAGCGCTCTAGACTTTGGAGTACCGAATAACTACTTTTTACCGTTTTTTTTTAACAATGTTAAATATTTTCTAAAGCTTAGACCTTAACTTAAATTTTTTGTGCACAAGTGAAATCATCGGGAGTGGTTAAGTGGAGCAAATTTAACTGTGTTCAGTGAGTTGATTTTTGAACGATCGTATGTAATGAGCAAAATAATAACAAAATGATGGAAAACAGGAAAGACAGAGATGGAATGAAAAGAAACCAACAAAAGGAAGAAAAACACTTTATTCAATCAAATGAAAATAAACAATACGAAGTACACCATCACAGGAATTGTTCAAAATTGCGGCCTCCAGCACGAACGCAGGCTTGAAGCCGTCGATGGATTGATCGCCTTACATTGGCGAAAACACCAGGCATCTCTCTTACGGTTGCCGAAGCAACGGATATCCGGGCAACAAGGTCTTCAGCAGAATCTACGGGACCATCTTCGTATATCAGGCTCTTATCACCCCACAAGAAAAAGTCCAGACAAGATAAATCGGGTAAACGGGCCGGCCAGCTGATTGGATCGCCACGACCTATCCATCACCCCGGATACATCATATTCAGGACGTTACGGGCATCCAGGCTGTAATGGGCCGGTGCTCCGTCGTGTTGGAACCACATACATCGTCTGATGGGTGCTGGAACATGGTTTAATAGTTCTGGCAACACCTCTTGCAGAAACACAAGATATGAATCTCCATCCAGGCGCGTTGGCAGTAAGTATGGCCCAATTAGATAATCGTCAACGATTACGGCTCAAATATTGACCGCGAAACGTCGCTGGAACGAACGTTGACGTATTGTGTATGGGTTTTCATTTGACCACACATGATAATTGTGGATATTCAAAATACCCTCGCGTGTGAATGCGCATTCGTCCGTGAACAACTCATGTGCAGAAAAAGCAGGGTCCACAGCCGTTTGTTGGCGCAACCACGTGCTAAAATTGGCATGTGCCTGGTAATCCGCTGGTTCTAGGCCTTGAACTCTTTGCGCATGGTACGGATGCATTCCTTCATCTCGCAGAACTCGCCACACCGTATTACGGGAAAAGTTCACTTCTTCGGACAGTTCCCGCGTGCTAGATTCAGGCCTCTCGCTGATACGATACAAAATGTTATCCGTAACGGATGGCGTTCTTACACTCCTGGAACATCTGGTATCCTGCATACATTTTACAAAGGAACCCCTTTCGCACAGTTGTTGGTGCAGTCGTTGAACTATTCGTGCATCGGGAACACGTCTGGTTGGAAAACGCTCTCGGTACAATCTTTGAGCTTTTGTTGAATTGTCGTGTGCAGCTCCGTACATGTAATGCATCTCGGCCTTCTTCTGGTTAGAGTACGGAACCATATTATCGGCTATCCACAGAGAAAATGAAGACAGCTGCTGTGAACAGTTCCCAGTTTTACAATTACGTACTCGAATAAGTAAGTTTTATGTTAGCAAAAATTTGCATACGCGTTCTTCTTCCCATATAGCACATGTGCTTCCCTAGGACATCCCCAGGAAGATTGACATTCATACCACAGGCATCCCTGAGGATGCAAAAATGTGTCATCAGGAGGTCCTCAGGAACCGAAAATGTCAGCCTCATAGCATCCCTGGGAGCTCCCCAGGACCTCCTTCAGGTTCTTCCTCAGGATGTGCTCGGGAAGATTTTAGGAAGTAATACCGGATGAATTTGGGACACTACAAGGTCACTTACTGTACATAAAAGAACATCCGAAGTTATGATTATTCGACGTAATTTAAATAAATACGGACATTATCTTTTAAAAATTTACATAACATTTATTCAGACGGATTGACATGTAACAGACACTTTTATTAATCACGCACACAGAATCAGATGAAAGTTATGGTATAAACCTTCTTAACTTTTTTTTCCGCCGACCGGATTTGAACCTGGGTACTTACGCACACGAAAAACACGCTCTAGTGATTACGCTACAGGACCGCTCTGCCCAAATCGTTTATAATATATTCATGTATTTCTTTCTCCTCTTATGAAAATCAGTAAATAGAAAACATGCATATTTTTTGCGCATCGTATAACAGGAATTCTGTAACTTTTATTGCAAATTAAAATGCATATTCTTTTATATATATTCAATACAATTTTAAATTGATAAACTAGAAAAAAAGCGTATGAATAATTATTTAAGGCTGTTCCCAAACCCAAAGGAGCTACTTTCTGACACATTTTTTAATTCATTTTTGTTCGGAAATGCATTAAATTGGCAGATGGTCTTATTTAGAAACTATGTAATAGAAATTTTCCTTTTTTTTTTTTTTTTTTTTTTTTTTTTTGTAAGCCCAGATTTTTTAGAAAATACTGTTTTTTTTTTTAAGGCAAAAGATTTATCAGAAAATATAGTCAAAGTTCAAGTTTTGAACCGAATTTTTGGACACGACAGCGCGGAAAGGGGGAAAACCTGTTGTCACGTAACATCAATTGCTTACAACTCTATAAGTAATTAATTTATAAAAGAAATGGAAAACACCATTCGATTCCATATCGCTTCAGTAGTCAGGCTTACAAGTGTCATGCTTTTGCGTTTAAAATTAAGTGCGTAAATGTGTCAGAAAGTTTCGCAATTTTGAGCAGGGAAATATTTTTTTAAGACCTTATGGTTATGATCCTGTGAAAAGATTCTCTATACAAAAAAATCATTATGTACTATAGTTAATACAATTTATTACATTAAATAGTTTTTAGGATTTCTTGAAATATAATTTAATTTTAGTTAATAAAACTAATATTTCAGAAGATTTAAAACTCCTAAAAGTAGGTACTGGTTAGGATCCCTTAGAAAGACCCCCACGGAGGGCACTCCCCCAGGGCCTATATCCCTCGTGTTGATAATTGGCCGTCATAAATCAACCCAACCCAACCCTAAAAGTAGGTACACTTTGATTCTAATTATGAGTTGTTGTTTTTTTTTTTTAATTATTGACAAACGAAATATTGTAAAAAAATTCCAAACAAAGAAATCCTTTGAAAGATTTTGTTTTTCGAAAACCTTGGTCTACTTATTTTTGAAATTCTTATTTTTAATGAACGCACAGACAGTTTTTTCTAGTTATATTTGGATATGATGTACTTACTAAACATGAAACTTGTTTTTCGTGCTACCAGAATGATAGGTCTTTTACTTTCAATGCATTCCTTTTCAAAGGATTGCACACGCCCTCCAGCTTGCAGGTGATAAAATGGTATAGAGGGGATAATCAATGTCTATTGCACATGAGTTAAAATTCTTATCTTACCTTGATTTGAGTGCTGAAAGAGGAGTAACGTATTTCTTGGTAAAATAATTTTTATAAACATCCAAAAAAGTTTTCTTAATAGGAAATACGTTTACTAATTGGAAGTTTTAATTAATACAAAATTCCCTTGATTTTAAAATTCTGCAAAAAAAATCGTTATTTAGAAAAATTGTTAAATGAAAGTTCACTAAATGACAATTTTATCGCATTAAGAATAATAAAAGAAAAATTATCTGGTAATTGTTAAAATATAATACAAGAAAAAAATTAATAAATAAAATTGGTATTTAAAATAATAAAATAAAGTAAAATCCTGTAAAACCTCTCTAACGGACAATTTTTAAACACAAACACTTTTATTTAGCGAATATTTTGAAACTCGCAACTCCTATATATATCCGTATGCTTTTATCTCTCAATAGCGAGTAATTCTGTTATCCAGAACTGTCTGCTATTTAGAAGTTTTACTATATTAATTTAGTAATTTATTATTTAGTTAATTTAAATAAATTAAATTAATTCAGTGATTAATATAAAAAATAATATAGTAATAAAAACATAAATATATTTCTCAATTTTTAAAAATAATAAAATGATAATAAATAAATAAAATATATGTTTAAATGAAAAACATCATTTTTATTATCAGGTCTCCCACTCACACCATTTTTCAAACACTGCTTAAAAAATAAATAAATTAAAATAAAAAATTAACACTATTTAACATAGTTGAAAAGTGTTTAATAAATTCATGTTGCCTGTCTGCCCGTTCTCTAACTCGCGTAAATATACTCGGATAGCAATGCAATTGATATATGTTAATGAGGTGTTCTATGGCATGTTCGGTATTGAAAAGTATATATGTAGCTTTTATAGTTATTTTACAGGAACTCACATAGGAATTCCGTTACATTACGGTCTATATGAAAATATCGTTTGCGGCGAATTTTAACGATGTTACACTATTTTCATTATATTTTAATTGATATATATGATTGAAGTGCACTACAAGAGACTTACTATAGAATATGTTGAGCATAGGATTTATCGTTAATTTACAAGGACACACAAAATAATTCTGTTAGAGTACTATCTAAAAACAGCAATTGATAGAAGTGCGTTTTAACTTGTGATGCGTTTTAAATTAAACTAATTTTTGCCTATTACTTGGTGTGTATAAAATATGGGTGATATACAGGGTAGCACAAAACATCTCCAGTATATTTCCGTTTACTGACATAGATTTATGAAGAGGAATTTACAACTACGCTATGCGTTTTCTAACTGAACTAAGTTTTAGCATACTATGTAGTATATATACAAACCTGTAGATCATATACAGGGCTACTCAAAAGAATTCGGATATTTTTCTGACTACTGATGATAATTTCTGAAATTGAGTTTTCAGACGTGCTCTGCGTTTTCCAAAAAGCCGAAAGATAGGCCTCCCCACCCAGTTTGACTTTGACCTTGTTTACTTAAACATAATCACCCACCTTATTAAATGGTAAAGTTTTTAAAAGTATTCTTCACGTGTTAGAAATTGTTTCAGAATCTGTGCTTAGCGCATGATTTTACGTTCTTGTTTAAATTTTTATCAAAGATTTTGTAAACACCTAATCGGAACTTTTTTTTTTTTTTGTAAACGTTGTAAAAAGTTAGCACAAAATATTTTGTTCACAAATACTGGTATTAAAAAAACGGATCAGTGGGAGCCCTGCTATTATTTAAAATAGAAATTAAGTCAATTAAAATATTTAAAGTATTTATTTATATTTTTAATTTTAAACGTTAATAAAATAATTTAAAGTTGATAAAAATTATTAAAAACTAAAATAAAGCGAATAATTGGTAATATAAATTTAACTCATTATTGAACCCGATCAAATCGAATTCACTTTTCGACGAAAAATTACTAAGTATTGTACTCCAGAATCACTCATGAGATGGCGCCAGCACTGCGACTTCCTAGGTACTTCCCCAGGAGCGTCATCCTTGGAGGTTGCTCCGTAGGACGTTACTGGTAGCCTACTCCCCAGGAAATACTAAACGTCTCTTCCCCAGGAAGCCCCGATCTTGTCATTTTATTATCAGGAGGATTTGGGATGACTTTTTCGCTCCTAGGGAAGTATTAGGGATATTTTGTGCTATATAGGTTCTTCCCCATATTACATTTTCATATTCTTCTTCCGGAAACTTACAGCTTAATGGTAGCTATAGCGCTTGCATGTATCTAGATTGAATATGCTCTAACACGTTTGCGTTTGAATTCAAATCATGCATTACTTAGTGAATGTTGTTTGTTTTGATGTGTACTATCACTTCTTAAAGTTTGCTTCATCACTTATTATTTTGCTCATTACATACGATCGTTCAAAAATCAACCGCCTAAACACAGTTAAATTTGCTCCACTTAACCACTCCCGATGATTTCACTTGTGCACACAAAATTTAAGTTAAGGTCTAAGCTTTAGAAAACATTTAACAGTGTTAAAAAACCGGTAAACAGTAGTTATTCGGTACTCCAAAGTCTAGAGCGCTCTCTACCGGCATTTTTATAACTTTCTCTTTAAAACTTTTTTTAAAGAAAATACTAATTTAAAGAATGATTTTAGCGAAAACCGCAAATAAATCGACCCATTTGTCCTATTTTTATCATCATTTGCAATTTGGGACCCTAAACTTTGATGGCGCCTATCTCCTGTGGAATACGTTTGGGACCCTTGGTTTCTTATTTACTATTACTCGTCTTGATGTGTTCTATCACCCCCTAGCGTATGTACCATGAGTTTAGGGACACCCTGTAGACAGAGTCACAGACCCCACAAGGGATACTGTAGACCGCGCCGGTTTTAAGTAGGGGAGGGATTCTAGGCTTAAACTTACAAAGCAATTCTTTTAAAACATACTGTGGCCTGAAGGCTAACTGATATTATTAGACCTGAGTAGACTAGAATTATTTTCACAAATATCTTTGTAATAAGGAATAGACATATATCCAGTGGGGCTTTTACGAACTAAAGAGGTTGACAAGCGATGCTCAGAAAGTAACACTTTAGTTATTGCACGTAATTGCACTGATGAAGGGCTAAATTATAGCATGAAACGTTTGCAGTATTTTTAATGTTTTTAGTGTATTTTATGTAAATTTTATGTCTGATTAAATGTGATATTTTATTTAAGATATAATTGTGATTTTTTAAATGAATATGGTCTCTTATTTTATTTATGCTAAACATTAGGATGTCAAGGATATAATTGCGGTTTTTTAAATGAACATGGTCTATATTTTATTTATGCTAAACATTAGATGTAAAGGATATAAATGTGATTCTTTAAATGAATATGGTCACTTTTCTTATTTGTGTTTGTTTTGTTACTATTTTAATAGTTTCATCTGCAGTGTCAGTTAATCATTCTTGGGTGTTTCTAAATATTGATATAATCCCCACAGTTTTTCCCTTTTATTTGAAGTATGTTTCGAGACATACAAATGAAAATTTCCACTTAGATTAAAAGCGACATAACAGTGCGAATGATAAAATGGAGAAAGAGTTTCCGTTTGATATTTTGGAAACATTTTCTTTTTTCATATAAAAATGTACATTCATGTGACAATGTAAAAATGTATATGATATTCAGTCATTAAGTGTAGTGAAGATAAAATACAAACATGGATCATAAACGAAGAACTTTGCAACGAAGTGTTTTATCTTGTTATTAACAGGACGAGATATTTATGATTTGCTTTCGAATATTTTTTATGACACAGATACTCACTCCATTCGACGAAAAAAAAATATTTTGTATAAAATACATGGAAAGATTTTATGTGACTAATAATATTGAAGAATATTTTATAAGAAGAATTAAATTATTTTGTTTTTACAAAATACTATATATATTAAAACTTATCTATAAAATATATCTTTAATACTTAGCCTACTCTTTTAAAAATGCCTTTGTTGTCTTTACTTTGTATATAACAAAGTTTAAGATACTAGAGTATCTATATAATGATACAAATGATTCAAAACCACAGTATAATTTTCGGAATAATTTGAAAATATTTTGAGAATCATGAAACATGCATATTATATTAGCCTTGTTCTAGATCATATTAACCATCTAGCAGATTTTGATTATTATCTCACTGCATTCATTTAGTGACTGTTGGTTCACGTTAGTATACACATGGTTAATACATACAACAATAAAATAGCAACAAAAAATATGTACTGCAACAATATATATCCGCAGACATATGTTTTGAAATATAATTGTAAAGGAAACAACAATATTAAATGTTATTCCAAGTTTTAGTGCTAACATTGAAAAACGTTATACGTAATTCGTATTCCTGAATTATATTTTCGTAAATATGATGATATCGGCCAAATGAATAGCCTTTTCACTCATTGCTTCAAGATTATCATCAGATTAGTTTTGTGCAAAGTTTTCCAGTAGATTTATTTTTTGAAATCTGAGTCTATTGTTTTGACTCACCAGGAGAGGACCAAGCTTGGTAATCACTGATTTTGATTATTTTTATTTATGTTGTAAGGTAGAAGCCCCATAGTCTCAAGTTTAACGGATTTTATACAACGTTCCTTAGTTCTCAAGAAATAGGGGGTCTAATATTTTAACACTAACTTATATACTTATTTTGTAACGAAATTACTGTGGTGGTCGTAGCTCAGTTGTTACAGCGTCTTCTCGTTGATTAGAGGGCAAGGATTCGAGAACGGGACGGGGCTACGTTAGTTTTTCACATTTTTTGTTTTATAAATATACTTGTAATTATAATTTAATAATCTCAATTAAAATTTTCAATATCGTACATTAATTATAATGTTAACATATTTAAATTTAAATTTAAATTTATTTTTAAGCCATTATTAAACATTTTTCATCTTTGAAAGGTATTTATTTTTAAATGGATCCACTATTGACTAGTAATAATGACAAAATCGTTACAAATTCAAACCTTATTTTAATAATAATAAATTAATTCAAAGCACAAGCATACGTATTACAAATTTAAAAATCTTTAATATGCAAAACATATGTTTTAATGTAATTCTTATGCTAAATTTAATATAATTATGTTTCTTACTTTAAAAACAGGGTAGTATTATTATCGCATTGATTCCCTTGTTAAGGCAATACATAAATGATGTTTCTTTAAAATCACACAATAGTTCAATATCATTTCATCGATAAAGTATATAAAATACATTTTAAAAGTGATTAAAAAAATTAACTGTTTAATGATGTTTTATGCAACGATCTATTTAAAAATAAAAATACATTGATTAACATTACAATTAATTCACAATATGATAAATTTTAATTAAGATTATTAAATAATAATTAGAAGTATATTTATAAAACAAAAAATGAGAAAAACAAACGTAGCTCATTCCGGTCTCGAACCTGGGACCAAGGAGCAAACGCCATAACAACTGAGCTACGACCAACGCAGTAATTTCGTTACAAAGTAGGTGTTTAAGTTGTGTTAAAATATTAAACCCCCTACTTTTCGAGAACTAAGGAGCGTTGTTTAAAATCCGTCGAACCTGAGACTAAGACTACCCTACAACATATGTAAAACTAATCAAAATCTGTGATTACCAACCTTGGTCCTCTCTTTGTCAGAGCAAAGTGATTTGCATGAAACTTTAGCATTTCCAACAAGAGTGGAGTTTATCGAAAGAGGATGCTGTGCTGACATCTGTATTTATAATATTCGTCTATGAAAAACTCACAATGCTTACGATTCGACTCCTCCCTGATGAAGTAGTTAAGCCAAAAAATTCTCAAATGGTCAACCCACTTTCACATATCACATAACACTAATAGCACCGGAACTGTCGTAACTTGAAATAGGGATGTTGATCTTCACTTTTTATATATAAATTTCCGTTTCAAATTACTGAAATATAAGTAGTATTTTAATAGCACGAAATAAACTGCAAGCATTTGTTCAATCATTAATTGAATAGTATTACCCATACAGGTTACACTGGATACACAGCTAAATTTGGTTTAAATAATACTTGAACATTAATAAATGAAAAGGAATTTCTGAATTGCAAGTAATATATATATATATATATATATATATATATATATATATATATATATAACTTTAATAAATCATTGCATTTATATATATTTATATGTTTTTTTGTATTTTTTCTGAGAAATATACAAACCATCAAACATGTGAATTTGACAGTTTTAATATAATTCTCTTAAAAATTTAATCGAAATAATTTTTCTCTTTTCAATCCTGTTCAATCGATAAAAATGTTTTTGTTTCTTTATAACTGTGGCCAAATGTTATTTCTTTGCTGCAATGACCTTCTGTAAATTTCTTGGTAAACAAAGGTTTGTACGGAAACACTAAGTGGCCACATAAAAGTAGATACAAATACCTTACACTTTAGGGAAAAGAATTCACATTGGAAAATTTATTAGGGAATTAGGGAAAAGTTTCACTTTTAGGGAAAATATTCTTAACTAACTCTTTTAGAATGTATTTCCTCTCCCCAAAAAAAAAACAGATTTATTATATAAAGTGTCACTGAAAAGCGCGAATATAGTGTAATATGTATTCAGAATATGAGAATAAAATATATATCTTTAAACTAAAAGCTATATTGTGTTCACATTTTGTATTCATGTTTTTAAAATATAAAATAGAGTAGTTGTTGTAGAATTTAATTCACATTTCGATTTATATTATATTTCACCAAAAAAATTTACAGTTTTAAAATTTAAAAAATTGTCATTAGAGTTTCCTTAATTCTTAATTAAAATTCGTTTGTTATATTTCTAGTGAAATACTAACGATCTATTTAACCGATTAAATTAAAATAGAAATATTCCATTGATTATATATATATATATATATATTTATTTAAAACCATCAAAAACTGTAATATTAGGAATAAATTAAAATAACTAATTGACAACAAAACAGGTCCCCCAAACAAACTGAACTCAGATACCAAAAACATAGTATTAAAAAAAAGGGAGAAAATAAATAACAGAAATGGAATAATGGAAATTTGTGAGATTTAGACAGAATCTTCAGGTCCCAATTGCCTAAATTGCCACAAATAATATGTCTGGTTTCATCTTCATATTAGCCAAAAAATAGCTAAAGAATATGAGATTGGGACAACCACACTAGAATTTAGAGATTTACACAATGAAACAACAATTCAAAATAAAACCTGATTAAGAAGTATTGAGGAAAAAAAATAATTAAAAACTTGAAATTACCTCATTTGAAAGCAAAATCTAAACTTGAGACAGCATGTATAACAAATTAAAAGAATTGGAGCTTTAAGCATATGTTGCCAAAAAAAGGGGGAGGGGGGAAGTTTTTTAAAAATTGATGGACCATGGATCATGGAACAACTTGTAATGCATAGCCAAGCACAACCCCAATATACAAAACCAGCACCATCTATAGAAGAACCAAAATTCAACTCCACCATAAATTCAAAAGAATAAATCAATGAAATGCTGCCCTCTATTGGAAAATATATACAATATCAAAATAATTTACTGCATTATTGGATGATGTTTAAAACAAAGACTGTCTTAAGACAGATAATTGAACAAAATTATGTTAATAATTTGTTGTATTAGTATAATTAAATATATATATATATATATATATATATATAAGTTAATCAAAGTGTGTATTAAAAGAAATATCTCTTTTACATAATATATTCTCTTGTTAAGAATCTATGAAATACTATGTAAGATAAATTTAATTCTGTGTAAATTTATTCATATAATAGGATTTTGTACGATTTTAATGTAAAACTACAATGATAATATTATTTTATAATATTTATGTATAATATTAAATCTAATATAAAAAATTCTAATTTTTTAATTCTGTGTAAATTTATTCATATAATAGGATTTTGTACGATTTTAATGTAAAACTACAATGATAATATTATTTTATAATATTTATGTATAATATTAAATCTAATATAAAAAATATATAACTCAAACATAATTTTGAATAATTATAATTCCACTAGAGGGAAGCACATTAAATGTCAAATAAATGTTAATAATATTGTTAATAATAATTTTAATTTATCTATAGAGGGCGCTTAACGCTTGTGTATTAATTTTACTTTTAAAGATTAAAATTAAATGGAAAATTTGTATTTTCACAAATATAGATTTGTTTTTAAGTGTATTTTCACAAAAATCAATTTGTGTGTGTTTAAATCAATTTGTGTTATGGTGTAATAATTAAGGTGTTATTTCAAAAAATGTACTCTCAACTTAACTATTATAATCAAGTATGAGATATTTCATGATGAACGCCATGTGGACGTGTTGGTATCATGAAGACCTTGTGTAGGTTAAGGTTTTTGGATAATTATTGTGAGTAAAATTTTATCTACGCTTTACAAGTTTTTTATTTCCAATTTTATTATTTCAAACTGTTATCTGGTAATAATTTAGTATAGTGTTGTATACGGATTTTTGGATAATTATTCTGAGGAAAATATTTTATCTATTCTTTACGGATTTTTATTTCAAATTTTATTATTTCCAATTGTTTTCTGGTAATAATTCAGTATACCTGGGTGATTCTACTGATCTTAGTATATATGCTAGTGGAATTACGAAATACTGAATTATTTTTAAAACACATGTGGGTACATCCAGGCTGATGAGTATATCTACATGTGTTTTTTTCATATCCAATTCTGATTTAATTCTCTTGTTGTCCAATTTTCCATTGTATTTGGTTCATATTTCATTTCTTAATCCATTTGTATCTTGATAGCAACTCCAAATTATTATTTTTATTTTCTCTCTCTCTCTCTCTCTCTCTCTCTCTCTTTTAAAATTTTCTTTATGTTTTCAGTATTTTTGGCCAATTACCATTGAAGCACAAGCTATGGTAATATTATGATTGCACTTGTTAATTTATTAGCTATGTGGTATTCTGTCTACACATTATCATTAATTATCTCTTTGGAGATTTAAGTAGAATGATACAAGAACTAGATATGTTTTTTGAAATTCATAGATATTATAATTATATATATATATATATATATATAATATTGTAAAAAAAAATTGTATTTGTAAATTAGAACTATCAAAATAAACAATCTTTTCCAGTGCTGCAAATCTGTAATAAGCAAAGCACAATACAATTTGAATTGATAATTAAATTGTTGAATAATCAATTAATAAATTGTTTTCTACCTTAAATATCTGAACTAACGGCAGCAAATTTCCTAATAAAAGCACATATTCTAATAAAAATAAAACAATGCAACTTAAATTTTGACGCCATCAAAATATTTTTGATGAATTAGACATGTACAAAGAATTTTGTAATACATTTTGCCTTATTTATTATTATTATTATTATTATTATTATTTTTGAATAATAAAAAAATATTTTTTAAAAATATACAGAAGTTTTGGAGAAGTTCTAGCACATATTTGTTTTTCGAATTTCTGTAATTTCGAAATCAAGAAAATTAAATATATACACATATATATAAATAAATAAATATAGTAAACTCCTTTTTGAATTTTCCTATGAATCAATCCTTTCATAAATTTGCTTATTTATTTAATATTTTTTCATCGAAATATCTATTTATTGATTTATAAAAATAAATTTATTTTAGATAATGAAATGCAGGATGTGATACCGTCTATATAAATTTCAAAGTTTGAAAATATATTTTCAAAAAGAAAAGCCAATTTTTCAAACTCATATTTCGAACCCTATGTTCAATTTTTATTTTATATTTCTTGAAATTTGCAATTCATATCTATTGTGAAAACGAAAAATGTTTTGAAGTATAGAAGACTTTTTGCATAACGTTTGTTGCCTTGAAATTCTGATTGTGTGTTTGATATAAAATATGCAATATATCATAATACTAAAGTATAAAGAATTGCTGTTTTCTAAAATACGATATTTTGCAGGATGTGTTTGCCCCATTATAAACATCTAAATACATAAAAACAATAACACAATTATTGTTCTGTGGTAGATATACGCAAAATAGCGTTTAATATTAAGAAATATAATATATCAGGCATATAAGGAAATATAAGGGATATTTAACTAATTTCATGCAGAATACTTCATACTTTTCACATATTGTATAATTATCTCGAACCTTATATGTATTCTGCCTCAAATTAAATCACGCATATATTAGACATACTTTCTATCAACCTACCAATGTTTTAATCAACCTACCAACCTTTCAATCAACCTATCAACCTTTCAATGAACCTAAGTGAATGTATTGTGACTGAAAATCAAGGGTACATGAAGCATAAATGGAAAAGTGACTCAGTTAAACTGTTGAACATTATCAAGAAACCAGAGCAAAGATAAAACGATCAGACATTGATCAGTATTTATGAGAAAGTCGATAATTTTTATTCAGATTCCACGACAAGTGAAACTTGTCGGATGTGCCAATCCTAAAACTTTCTTCTATCCCACTCAGGTTTCGCATACACCAAAAAGGATCAGCACCATTTTATATCAAGGTACATAACTGAATCTAAAGTTTTATTAAATTCCGTGCATTAGTTCTTGAGATATGACTATTGCTAACATCGTGTAAATACTGCGAAATGCAGCATAGCAGCGCACCTGCTAGAAGATTTAGACCAAAACCTAATCAACAACAACTTATGTCAAGGTCTAACTGGATCTGAAGTTTGATGAAAATCCATGAATTAGTTCTTGAGATATAGTTATCGTGATAATATTGAAAAAAGTAGCATAGCAACGCCATCTGTTGGGCTATTTATGACACAATGTAAGCAGCATCTATTTATGTCAAGGTCTAATAGAATCTGAAGATTGATGAAATTCCGTGCAATAGTTCTTGAGATACAGCTATCGTAAAAATAATGAAAAAAGTGGTATATCAGTGCCATCTGTTGGGATATCTACACCAAAAGACAATCAGTATCTATGTATGTCAAGGTCTAACTGAATCTGATGTTTGATGAAAATAAGTGTATTAGTTCTTGAGATAGAGCTATTGAGGAATTCGCAAAAAAGCAGAATAGCAGCGCCACCTATTGGACGATTTTCACCCAAAACTAATCAACACCAATTTATATCAGGGACTAACAGATTATAAAGTTTTATTAAATTTTGTGCATTAGTTCTTGAGATAGAGCGCCCAGAATTTTTTTGTCACATTCATACATACATGCAGACAGACAGAGTCACACACTCCTAGACAGTCATTTTCTAAAAACAGTCAAATCTTGTTCAGGACCTTCTAAAACGTATAAATTCGTCGAAAACAGGGAGTCAAAAATTATCATGAATCCAATGCTTTCTTCTTGTAAAGTAAAAAAGTAGTTAATAGCGGCGAGATACTGACAGCACAGGTGTTTTAAAATGAATGCTGTTGTTATTATATGGTTTCAAAATAAAACCTGTTTTACCAGTAAATGCCCACTAAAATATGTGAATTAATGTGCAGACTGATTATTTGAGATTAACCAGAAAACTTTGGTGTAAGCAAAAATATTGTTTTTTTAAATTTGTGTATTCAAGCTTAGTGCCAAAGAGTGGCGTTAAATATGAAAGAAGCGATAATTAAAGGGCAGAAAAAAAACCTAATACTAAATTGTTTCATATTATCTGCATTAAAATACTCCTATTCGCAGTGGATAGATGTATTGCAACTAAAAAGCGGGGGGACATAAGCCATAAACAACGAGTTTATGAGTTGCACAATTTTTGTCAAGCTGTATGCTGGAATGGAGAAGTATATAATAATAAATAATATACGAAATACTGCCAAGATTTCTTGCTATCTTCATGGTAAACTTCCTATTTGACGAAGGCTATGAAGGAAGTAAATTGAATATGAATAAAAGTAACGTGTTTAGTATACATCTAAGGAAGGCTTCAATGTACAGTATACCTAATTATTTAGTACAATTTTAAAGGAAATTACGCTGGGCGCCACAGGCAGATAGTTTTAAAAATTTATATTTAATGAATTACTTAAATTCAGCATTATCTAGACTTTTTGACAAGAATTTTCGTGCAGATTAAGATATTTGCATCCTAAATGAAATGCATTTTAAAATAAAATAGTGGTTTTTCGAGATTGCAAATAAAGTATATAGTAGTGTCCGAATTATATATACAGTTGAAAATAAGTATGTGATTTGTTTATTTTGTCGTATAAATGCATCTAAATATATTATGGTTTATAAAATGCATTATAAATATATATTTCTCATATATATATATATAAGGTACCTTATTTTCATATACGGAATTTTTATAATGCCTAGGATAAAAACCCAGTAAATTTTTTTAATTGGAATGCGAATTAAGAAACACCAATAAGAATTTGCCTCTAATGGTAAAACATACATAATACGACTATGAAATATGTGAAAAGAATATTTTATATTAAAAGCAAGCTCCAATTTTACTGAATATGAGCAATAACATTCCAAAAATGTTGGTCTTTCACCGGCTGACTAATTTTCGATTTACAAGATATTGACTGCTAGTGCATTATACAGTGAAAACAGATTTTGCATTTATCGTATATAAAGAACACGGCAGTCTGAAGAGTTCTATGACTATGTAAAATCTTTACACTGGAAATTTTATAAGATGCATACAACAATAAATCAAAGGCGTAAAGTTGTTTTCGTTGAGTATAATTTTAATTAAAAATTATACTCAATATATATACCGGAAAAAATAGGCAGAAAATTTTAAATTAAAACATTTAAAATTTTAAATTTTAAAAGCATAAGGTAAAGCCAGGAGATATGACGCAGTCGGAAGATTGCGCACATAGAGGTTTGGGGGGAAGGAGTAGAGTGAGCGTGCAGCGACTCCAGGTAGTTGTACAACAACAGTAGTGGAGTGTCTACTTGAAAGTGCACGTTGATTGCTTTGAGCGTTTAAGATAAAGTATTGCTATTTTGTTTTGTTTTCCCAAAGTAAGTGCTTGAATTTTCATAGCTCTTCATCAGAATTTCTATACAATGTCAATAGTACAAAATATTTTAAACTTAAACGATTTCTCATAAGCTACTAATCTAGACTAACAATGTGAACATCAACGGTTCGATTTAGAAGAGGTCATGTTTAAATAAAAGGCCGCGCAATCTCTCCTACCGAAATTGGAGAGTTTGCGCATTTGCTACTTAGGAGAGATGGCGCAGTGTTCCCATTCATTTCTATGGTAGGAGAGATTATGCAGCTTATTGGTAAATTTGCATAAAAAAATGAAAAATGAAAATGGACTAATTTTAAGTTAAGCGCGTTAGTAAGTAACATAATTTTATTTTTTAATCTTATCTGGACTTGCTTTTTCTGATTCTTTAATTTTTTTTTTCCTTTAATTAAAATTTTTTAATCGTTTTTAAATTTATTTCCTTTTTCTGATTCTTTCATCATTCGGTTGAAATATTCACTCCTAATACAATAATATTTGTTCACAAAAACCTTACAGCAATGTCATTTAAGTGTAATTATAACTGTTAACAATTTAATTGTAGTTATTATAAGTAACAATCTCTCGTACCCATGTGCGCAATCACACCAACCCTATAAGGAGAGATTGCGCAAAATAACTTTCTTGGTTTTATTACAATTGTTCTATTAAATTGCAAGATAACAGCAAAATAGCAATGGAAATGCATAAAAAACAAATGAAGTAAATGTTATTCATGAATAGTTTAGCAAAAAATTAATATTTAGATTTTTTATTGCTATTCTTTTGAATTGTGCGCAGACTATCCTAGCTTTACCTTAAGTTTCATTGAGCATGAGTGCTAATTCAAGTTGCTTATTTGTGCCTTAGTGCCAATTAGACACTAATCCTAATAATATTATAAATCTGATTGTGTGCAAATGTTAGGCTGAAGCCAGCGTCAAAATGGAGCATTTAATGATTCTGTTTCTTTGCATATATGTTGATTATAACCCTCAAATGAACATAGACTGGGCTTTGTTTATTTTATTCAAATATTTTCTTTAATAATTAAAAATTTCATTATATTCATAGAGAATAAATGGACATTTTTCCATACAATTTAACCATTTAAATTTATCGTTGCTAGGGCTTTTATCGTTGCCAATAAATAAAAACACTGAAAAATACGTTTTCCTCAACAATTAATTTTCAATTGAACGATTTTCACGTGAAAACTGAAAATTAAAAATAATTCAAAAGAAGATGAATTTCCGTGATATTTGAAACAAAAATATGGAGTATTTGTTATTATACATGAAGTAGGAATATCGGTTACATTAAAAAGGTTTTTTTCTGTCAAAAACTGCGTTATAATTAGAAGGAAAATGAACAATAATTATATTATTAAAAATAGATTTCGCTTGGACCATGGAACTATGAAAAGGATCCTCCTCGGCTTGGACAACTATGACGTCATAAATAAAACATGTATTTTCAAATATTCGTAATAATACAAGGAGCATAAATATCAGTGTATAATGAAAGTAGATATGATAATAGACGTAATATTTAAGATGAAAAAGTAAAATATTTTTTATCGATACTGATTAATAATTAGCTTGAATACCAGTTACATACAAATGTGAGTTTTCTGCTAAAATTTATGTCCTGATTGCCAGAAAAAAAAAAATTAACAAGAATTATGCCATGAAAAAGAGATTTTTTTAAGGAAAAAGTGACGTCATATTTCAAATAAAACGGGGATTTTCAAATGTGTTTACAAGGAGCGGGAATCAATTCCTTACATTAATAATACAAGGATCGGTAAGTTTAGAAAGTAGATGAGTTTCACGCCATAATTAAAACGCAAAATTATTATTATTATTTTTTATCTATACCGATTATTAAGCATGAATATCAGTTACATACAGATGAGAGTTTTTTGCCAAAACCACACCATGATTATTAGGAAAATAAAAATAAATACGAATCTATTATATTAAAATCTGACCGCCTGTTTGTATTTCGCAACTACTCCTTTCAGATTGTCGAACGCAATGCGATTTACTTTTTACTTAACACCAGTAATCATTGATCCGAGGATGACATAAACTCTCAGAATAAAAAAAAAATGATTTAAATTACGAGATATTATTATTATTATTATTATTATTATTATTATTTTGTAATTTTTAACGAAGTTTCTCTAAAAATGACAACTAAATTATTCCAATTTTGAGCGCGTTCAGAGACCGAAACACGGGTTACTCGTATAGTTGGGGAATGACCTCATCTGATTTTCTCAGGGTAAAGTTGGGTTAAAACTGCTGTGAACGCTTTTGGGTAAAGTTATGGGTATATTTACAATCAAACACTTCTGTCAACAAATCTACCATTACATTTTGATTGTACGAACATTTCAGGAACCATCCTAGCCGAAAATGAAATATTTTGCTTAATTAATGCCTTTATTCTTCTTTTAATGATACGTGAACGAAGTCACGGGTAACAGCTAGTAATATTATAAATCTGATTGTGTGCAAATGTTAGGCTGAAGCCAGCGTCAAAATGGAGCATTTAATGATCCTGTACCTTTGCACATAGGTTGATTATAACCCTCATATGAACATAGGCTGGGTTTTGTTTATTTTATTCAAATATTTTTCTTAATAATTCAAAATTTCGTTATTTTCATAGAGACTAAATGGACATTTTTTCGTATAATATTTTAAAATGGTTAAATTTAATTTACCGTTGCTAATACTTTATCGTTGCCAAAACTAAATCAAAGCCCAGAATAATATTTTTTACTCAAAAATTAATTTTCAATTGAAAGATTTTCAAGTGAAAAATGAAAATTCAAAAGAATTCAAAAGAAGAGGAATTTCCGTGATATTTGAAACAAAAATATGGAGTATTTGTAATTATACATGAAGTATGAATATTGGTTACGTTGAGAAGATATTTTCTGTCAAAAACTGCTTTATAATTAGAAGGAAAACTGAACAATAATCATATTATTAAGAAAATATTTCGCTTGGACCATGGAACTATGAAAATGATCCTCCTTGGCTTGAACAAATATGACGTCATAAATAAAACATGTATTTTCAAATATTCGTAACATTACAAGGAGCATGAATATCAGTGTATAATAAAAGTATATACATAATGGACGTCAGATTTAAGATGAATAACTGAAATATGTTTTTTGATACTGATTAATAATAAGATTGAAAATCAGTTACATACCGATGTGTGTTTTCGGATAAAATTCCCGTCATGATTGCCAGGAAAAGAAAATTAACAAGAATTATATCATTGAAAAGAGATTTCTCTGGAATCAAAGTGACGTCATATTTCAAATAAAACGGGATTTTTCAAATATGTTTCAAATGGTGCGTGAATCAATTTCATACAATAATAATTACAGAATACAATGAAAGAATAGAGAGGCAGTGAACCGTCAAATCGGCTTGCAATATGAAGCCGAATATCGCTCAAATCATTAGGCCCAAGGGCTGACTTTATTGGACGGGGAGAGGTTTTCAAAGCAAGCCGCCAGTTGTTTAGGCCAACTGTAGGGTTGCATTTTCAGCATCACGCCAAACATAAACATTTCATATCTATTTATTCTCTGAACTCTGCGATTAATAATACAAGCATTAGTAAGATTATTAGGAAAAGAAAATTGAACACAAGTCTATTATTTTAAAATCTGACTGTCTGTTTGTATTTCGCATCTACTACACTTAATGCAATGCGATTTACTTAACACCATCATTGATCTCAGGATGTCATATAAACTCTGAGAATTTAAAAATTTCAATTAGACTCCGAGATATTAATTTTTTTTTTTTTTTTTTTTTTTTTTTTTTTTTTTTTGTAAATTTTAACGAAATTTCTCTAAAACGGTAATTAAATTACTCCATTTTTTTGGATAAAAAAAAAAGAAGAAATAAAACGGATTAATACATTTTTATGCCATTTTCTCATTAAAACTGAAAAAAGAATTTATTTTCAATTTGAATAGTTGGTGAAAAAAAAAATCTTGATTACACTAGAATTTTTGAAAATTAAAAACATATTTCTACATATTCAAACTTTATGAATTAATTTATTCTGCAGAACAAAAATCGTCTGTCAGCCTATTGTAAAGAAATCAAGAGTTGTTTTAGCTATAGATTAAACCAAGGAGGCAAATTTGCTGTTACATGCAAACGTAACACTTGCAATTGCAAAACTTTTCGCAACCCCAAATTACATGAAAACGTAGCATTTACATGTAATTTGCACCCAAATTAATTTTAATTTGAACCCTTATAAATGTTAATTTGCACTGAAAATTACATGCAAAAGTAATGTTTACTTATAATTTTGGGTACCAAAAAGCTTTGGAATTGCAAGTGTTACGTTTGCATGTAACTGTTACTGTTACATGCAAACATAACACATGTAAATGTTACGTTTGCATGTAATTTTGGGTTGTAAAAAGCTTTGCAATTGAAGCTCCTTGCATTTAGGTGTAGAATTATTAATCCATATTCACAAAAATTGAATTTAAACAAAAAAGCATATACTATTTCCAATGAATTATTTTTAAATGATGGCTGTTAAAACGTTTTTCAAAGTCGTTAAAAGTAAAATGGTTTATCAGATAAAACTGATATTTGTTTTTTTGACAAATTGTACTTTTTTAAAACTGAGCTATGTTAAGGTCCCTATGACAAAGAAATACCGTATTTTCTCTTATGAAATATGATAAAGAGGTAGTTAATTATTTACGTTTTTAATTATAGGGGGTGAAATATTTTTCTTGACTAATGCATTTATTCTTCTTTTAATGTTACGTGAACGAAGTCACGGGTAACAGCTAGTGTATTATAAGAAGCACTAGTAAAAGTCCTTAATTTAATGGACATTAGAGCCTATATTTACAGTAAAATTAAATATTATAAAGAAAGATTGCACAATTACCAAAATGCCGATGAGCAATATGTGAAACTTATACTGCAATAATGCCAAACAATGTTATATAAAATAATGATTTGTAAAAAATGGGATAATAACAGTTTTTAAGAACAGATGATACAACAAAGAAATGCAGTATTGCTATATACCGTTACTGTCTATTTTTGTTATAAAGAAAAAACACGTCCGTGAGAAATGTAGATGTCATATCGACAATGGAAAGGATTTAAGAATTATATTTCCCTTTACGGCAAATTTAAATACTTCTGACCATTGCATAATTTTAATTTTTACATCGTGACATAAGCCATAAACTGTACTTTTCAAACGTAATTTGGTTGAAAACTGTATCCCAGTTTACTGTTTTTTAAAATGATTTTGAAACATAGAGTTTTTTATTTTATTTTTTATTTTTTAATATACTGCCACTGCGACCCTGTTTTCACTATAACTAATATAAATAGTTTAGTCTATTCATTTCTTTAAAAACTAAATAAATAAATAAAATAATATTAATGGAACAGAAATTTTTGAAATGTTCTATCAAACTACGTTCTTGACCACTGAAATAATCAGATTCAAAAAGTCTGCAGTTAGTAGCAAATTCTTTGGCAAAATTTTTGGCTTTTAACCTCTAGCATGCGGTTCATACAAAAGTATCCTTTAGTGAATTTAAAATATTTATTTGAAAAAAAATGTAATCGATATTGTTCGAATAAAAGTGCTTTTTAGCATTTTGAATGTGCAATCTAAAAAATTATATTAAAAGTAAAACATCAATTAGAGTTTTAAAAACAAAAATATTTTTTGACGCATGTTCTGCAGACCGGGACGTATTATTTGTAGCATGGTGTGACTGGATGGGATCATCTGATATATAACGAAATTGAAATCCAGAGGACAAAAGATCGGACAATAGTGACACCTAGAAGCTGGGCGGTTTGGGATCTGTATAGCAATTAAAAATGACGGCCCCGCAATAATTAAATACAATATAGTTTCGTACACAGTTAGATTATTAAAATTTGGTTACATCATAAAATTTAGTTTTTTCAAGGTTACATTAAATGTGCATGTTAAAATATCTTATTTTATAATAAAAATTGGAAAATAACGATAAGGGGAAATATTAAATTAGTAATAAAATGCACAAGAACGAAAAGTCATGTATAAAGCATGGATTATGAAATACTCCCAACACATTCCAAATACTGTAGTAAAACTTCTCAGTTTAATAAGGTTATGTTTAGGTAAAAAAGGTCAAGATCAAAACGGGCAGGGAGAACTACCTATTGGCTTAAGCTCAACTAGCCCCGCCCAGCACGTTTGTTTACCTAATTATACTGAGCATCACTAAATTACACTTTGTGATATTGAGAAATAAATATACTACGTAATGCTGGAATACAAATTCTGAAAATACAAAATTCCAAAAATACAAATTAAGAAAATACAATTTACCAATCCTACTGATCAGGATTAAATACTACTGTGTGATACTGAGCAAAAATACTACCATGTAATAATACTGTAAGATGTTGAATCAGGTTAAACAATTTGGAAAATGCATAACACATTTGAAAACCCAATTTCAGCTATTACCATCTAGAGTCGGAAAGATATCTACTTTTTTTTTACCAGCCCTGTATATCCTCTAAAGATTTATCAATATACTGAATAGTATGATAAAATTTTTTTCAGTTAGAAATGCATACCACAATTCAACATTTCGCTTCAGCAATTTCCTTAAAAAACGGAAATATACTCAAATTCTTTTGCGCAATCTTTAGACTTTGTACACACTAAATAATATGAAAACATTACACCACAATTGTAAACGAATTTCCAGCGATTTTTCTTCATATACAGTACTGTAACCTAATTTGGTTATGTGTCCCTTAAATGGACGATGAATGCTATATATACCATATTCTATAGTAAGCATCTTGTATTGCACTGCAGCAATTTATATCCATTTTAATATGTTTGGAATCGTGCAACTTTATTAAAATACACCGCAAAAAATTTTTTACCCTACAGGCCATAATGTAAAGAAATTGTTTGGAATGTCCCTGTAAACGAAATACAATGCCTACACACTTCATTTTCAATATCAAACATACCATAGTAAACCTCAATAGCAATTGCTTAGTGATCCGAGTATATTTTACTTGAGTACGACAGCTCGGACTGACGGCAGACAAAGAGACAGGCAGTCAGGAAAACCAAATTTATAAACACTTTTCAACTACGTTATAAAGTGTGTATAAAGAGAGAGTATCGGAATCCTTTCATCACTTAACAAAGCTGTTTTGCAATGATATTGTAAAAAAGAAAAAGAAAAATGTTGCATTTTTATATAAAGTTAGATAATTAAAACATATTTTTCTTTTAAATAAATAATATGTTATGTGTACATATATGTGTGTGTGTGTAATACTTAATAAAGCATTTTTAAAAAGTTACTTTAAAACAAGAAAAAGAAAATTATTCCATTTTCAATTAAAAATATTATATTTAGTTATATAATTGTAACATTTTTCATCAAATTAGAAAAAAACTAAGCATTTTATTTTAAGCACAATTAATTTATAATTTTATACTCATACATGTAAAAAATTCAAATTGAATATTATGCATTTTTCAAAATTACATCGTAGATCGTAAATATTGTTATTGACGAAAGTAACATGGTATTTCACGATGGTCCCAGGAGTCTTCTTTTATATCATTTTTTGGAGAGGAAAACTCTAAAACTGCATGCAAATGGGATTACACTTCCGGAATAAATATCTAAAAATAAACATAAATATAATACTTAATTAAGAATTTTTACATAGATAATATTAACAAGGGAAAAAATATTTTTAATTAAAAGAGATATTTTTATAATTAATTGACATATTTACAAATCGTTTTCTAGATCTCTAACCAAGACTAAATAATTAACAAAATCATGATTTATTTAAACTTTTACTGCATAATCTTTTATTTAAATAATAAGCAATGTAAATTTCACACGCATATGATAGAAAATATTACACTTAAAAATTGTTACTCCTTTACAAAATTTTCTAATACAGGTTTCGGTCTATATTTAAAACATGTTTATTTTTACATATAATATATACTCATTATATATCACCCCACTTTAATAACACAAATGTATAATTTGCGAGAAGTTTAAATAATTTGTTCTTGAAACTTATAATTCTAAAATATTATACTTATGCATGAGAATCGAAATAAATCTGATTAAGGGAGACCCGTAAAAGAAAACTCAAAATTTTTATTATTGATTTTTAAAGTAAAGAATTTTGGTATACTATTTAAGAATCCTTTTGTAAGGAATAATCAGCAAAAAAACCACTTTTTATTAAAAAGTATATTTTTTATGGGGATTTTCATGATTTTTTTCTTTTTTTTTTGTCGAAATATTCACTTTTAAAAAGTACTACTCCCCATTCAATTTTCATCATTTTAGTATAACTAATTTTTTAAATAGTGTTATTGTGTATGGCAAATAGTATGGTATATGTAAAAAGTTCACAAATTGAATTAATATCAACAATATTATATTGAAGGATATGATTTGATGTTACATTTTCATTTTGTTCTTTAGTACTTTCAATTTCTGTATCAAAAATAAGATTATGTAATCTTATGTTTTGTGTGGTACTTTTATCAGTATTAACAGATAAGTTAGAAACACTGGATATACATTTTTCAGGGACTTGAATAGGCAAACTTTCTTCTTTTCATCTTTTAGAGTTCAACTCTGTCAGATGTTGTTTACGTTTTTCGTACAGGGCATTTCGGTATATTATTTTAAAATAAACTAGTAAAATATTAAACTTGAATTTATAATGTAAAATATACACGTACATACACTAATTTAAGCTAAAGAATGAGATATATACAACCGCAAATACAAGAGATTTATCATTAGAATTCAATCGAAAGGCGTAAAATGTAAACGAACATGATAGTGTACGATTTAACAGTTAACGGTTACGGAGAATTCACAACCGAGAAATGTATTCTTCTTTCATTAATCATACTAAAACTAAAATGTTATTAACTGTACCGATCTTTGTTTAATAGTGTAATATAAACGTAAACAAAGATCTATGAGCTTTTTAAGAGGCGGCCACCCCTTTAAACTCTGATGGATACAATTAGAAAATCTTATTTACTACCTGTTCCAAGTGTTCCCAAGTTCTGAAATTTTGCATGGATATCCTCAAATATGTATATTATAGTTTTCTGACATGAACAAATTTGTGAACTTTTGATGATTTTTTGCTGAAAATGGGGTATGGATCTCCCTTAAATGTTTAAATATATATTGCAAGTAGCATGTGAGGTTTCTTATTCACAAACTTCGGATAATATTTCAATAGTTTCACATTTATGTTTTTATATCACGTCTCAAGCGTCCTCCTTAATATTTTATGTTTTGGGAGACAAAAAATTGCACATGTGCATACAGATGTATGACATTTTATGAATCGATATATGGATATAAAGAAAATTTTAATACCGAGAAAAGCATTTTTACACAGATATTTTTATAGTAGAAAAATTTAAATATATCTTTTTATATTAAAAACATTAGACTTATTTTAGGAAATAATACGAGTCTGCAGTAAAAGAATGTTGTTCACCAAACGTATTATTAAATAATTAATATTTAATATTTTCTTTAATATACATTTTAAAATTTTTAATATGAAAATTTAACATTTCATGCTGATGTGTTTAATTTATTATTTTAACATTTTATTTTTCTAAATAATATGTAATTTCAAAACGCATAATTTCACTCAATTAAAGCAAATGTACTAATCAGAAGTACCAAAAAAATAATAGTTATTTTTAAAATATAATAATTATACATGTGCAAATTTCAAAATAAATATTAATAAGTTTTAAATGATTTATAAAGGCATGCAAATATGCTCCTTCACGAACTTCAGATATTGTTTCAAGAGCCACAAATGTACGTTTTTATATTACGCCTCAAGCGTTTTTTTCTTTAAACACATTTACGCACACACACACACATATATATATATGAATAGGACGTGGTTTGAGATTTCCCATAACAACGGCCGGCCGAAACAAGAGAGGCTCATCACTTTCTTATTAGAATTAACAAGGCTTTCAAAAACAAGGCTTGCAGAATTTGTACCATCGGTCAATTCAAATGGAATTTCATATGCCCCAGAGAAACAAGTGGCTGATAATGAGTCTATGCTACTATTCAACAAATTAAACAAAGTTTTGGAATTGGATGCTAGTAGTTGTATATTTAATTTCTTGAAAACTCTCTTTAATATTTCAAAGAGAATGGGGATATATGGAATTTTTCTATAAATATGACTAACTTTAGGAGAAGAAACTACTGTAACCTTGTGTTTATCAATTAATTTACGAACAATGTGCGGGTTATATCCATGTTTCATACCTACACTAATAATATAATTAAGTTATTCTGCTATAAATTCTCCTGAACAAACCAAAAATGCCTGACGTACATACGATCTAAAGGCTGCAATTTTGAAATTGCAAGGAGAGGCTGCGATGATCGGATCACCGCAGAAAATGAATTAAAAATAGTTAAAATTACATGTTAGATTGGTTCATTTAACAGAAGTTTTTGTACTATAAACAATACAAGTTCGTAAAATAACATATTTTATTATTTAAACAAACAAAAAAAGAAAAAAAAAATAGATGAAAAAAGAAAATAGATTGTTAAAATAACACATAGCATATAACTATGTAACAAAAAGATTTTGTGAATAAAACAAAAAATAATTTTAAAGTAAATATTATATTTGTATCTTTAACAAAAACCTTTTGTTTTTTAAAACAAAGAAAATTCTTAAAATTGCACAAAACAATTGTTCTTTAATCAAAAGTTTTTGTTGCCGAAACTAAAAAGAACTCTTAAAGTAACATATAATTATATTAATTTTGAGAAAACCTTCAACAGAAGAATTTTGTTAATTCAAGTAAAATTGAACCATTTTAACCAAATTTTTTTGTTAGAATTGCGAAAAAAAAAAAAAAAAAAAAAAAAAAAAAAATCAACAATATTTTTTGTTGATTCAAACAAAATTTTCATCGACCCATATTTAAACGAAAAGTTTTGTTGGGTGAACCAAATTTTTTTTAATCCAACAAAACTTTTTTCTGGGTGTAGCACGCGTGTATACATGTTTGTGTACGACGTTTTTCGATTTTTTTTTCATTCTAAATAATGATTCTTAGTTAAAGAAGATGTTATATTCCAATTATATCTGCATCTATTTATACACCATTGTCAAACCATATTACATAAATATTAATTTCGAATAACTGCATTGAACTGATGTTACTAACGTTAGTGAATTTGTTTGATAAATGGAATTGTTTTAAAAGTTACTAAGCATATTTTTTATGCGCATGCTTATTCTTTTAATTATTCCACGTTATATTTTTATGGATATTATAAATTTATTATTTACATAAATTCTAATAAATGAATTTAATGGCATAAAAAAGGGGAGAGAAATGTTAAAATAAATTAGCATTACATATCAGTAAACCTTTTCGCGTTTACTGTGAAATGCTTACTGTTTTTACTGTTGCTTCAACAAAAGTCATGTGAATGTTCATTTAAAAACAAATAAATTGCTACACTAAAATACTTTCATTAATTGTTATTACTGAGAAGAGTTTTTTTTCATTATGTCTAATAGAAACTACAGCCATAACTAGTTATTTGTATTTCTATAGCCAAAATTCATCTTCCTAATAACTCTATTAGCGATAACATCAAATAAATAAAATGTCCTAAACATATACATGCTTATTTTTTTCCATTTTGAACGAGCGTTATCTTAATTAAAATATTTCAACGTAAGTAGATTTTGCAAAATACATTTCGTTATCGGTCACTTCATGCTTCAGCGATCGAAAAAAATTATAGAGATGGCATTTTTTTTTTCAAGGGCATGTAGATAAGAATTTTATGTTTTTTCTTTGATAAAAATGTTTTTAGTCATTATTTTCTTATCTATACCAAAAATGAAACGAGTAAATTTATCAGGTAAAATTTCTATGTAATAATACTTTAAATGTAATATAAATACGGTGATAAATACGTAATACTTTCGGCAAACATTTTGTTTATGTGTTTAGGATACACTCATTAAGTAAATGATAGTAATAAAGGTTAAATGTATTTAATATTTAATTGTTAAATGTAGCCGAACATTAACATATGCAAATTGCATGATTTTTTAAATTAAATTTATTATCAAACTTAAGAAGATAACGAGTATCAGTACATTATTTTAATACATGATTTTCCATTTGTGAATTACGTAGAAATTATGAAATGACAAAATTTATCAATACCTCTAATCGGCTAAAAATAAAACAAGTAAATAGTTGTTAATTTTCTTTATCATCCTGACAATGAAACTAATAAATAAATGTTGCATTGGAGGAAAAGTTCACTGGAGTCATTGGAGGAAAAGTCAGGAGGAAATAATGTTGTGCCATTTGAATTCGAATCGATTAAAATCGATATATTTTCATTTAAACGGAATTGTTCTTGTCACATGCCCGGATATCCTTCTGTAAAATTAGTATGTTTTACATTATATAAGAGATATATTTTAAATATTTTTTTTACCTGTCAGAAACAGAACGAGCGTTAAACAAGCATGCGCACTATACACGTGTATATGCAGAATTTCATTTATTAGTTTCGAAAGACAATTATGCAAAATAATGAAAAAAGCGATGTTCTTTAATTCTCTTAATGGTGCGTGCGTATTTTCTGGGGCTTCAGATATATTGCCAAAAATGATTGCAAATTTCTAGCCTTGTTTATCATTTCCAATCATTTTCAAAATAGTTATGTAACATTATTAAATACCGGGTGAACCAAAAGTTCGTTAAAAGAAGTGCGGTTTGCACGAAAGGGCTCACAAGGTAGTCGATTTTCTTTTAGCAGCAAAACAATTTTTTGTTAAAAATGTCATTGGTAGAGGGCTCTGACGAACAACTGAACAAGACAACAGTATCTGATCTCCATCCATTTATTCTTGCAATAACCATTGTTGACCTGCAGAACATTGTTCGACGCGACTAAGGCGACTCACAACGCCCGTTACAGCTGAATGCAACATGTTGGAATGAATTGCAGAAACCTCACGACAAATAGAATCTCGATAGAACATTCTATCGGGTAATGGTAACATTCTGAAAGCAAATGAGAAATCCTCGTGTATCCCGGTCTTTTATTGCAGGATTAATTTGCATAATTTTGCTGAATCTCTCGCATGTTAGCGCCATCTACAGGTGACATCTTTAATTAAACATTTTTTGCTGCTAAAAAAATCTGACTACCTTGTGAGCCCTTTGGTACAAACCGCAATTCTTTATCATAATTTCTTCCTTTTTATGAATTTTTTAAATTTCAACGAACATTTGCTTCACGTGGTACATAACAATGTTAAAAAGGTTCAATTATGTAAAATAAATAAATGAATAAAATATAATAAATGATCAATAATAAATAAATAACAAAAAACTATAAAGTATGATACAGAAATAAACTATAAATTATAATCTAAACTAATAAAATAAAGTTTCGCTCTGTGTGTCTTTGTGTCTGTGTGTGTGTCTGTTAGCGATGGCTAGCAAAATGTAGCCCACCTTGAAGTCTGGAAATTTAGGTGTGGATAGTCAAAGGTCTGGCCATGTGCACCTGAGCCTCAGAATTTTAATATTTTGATAATTAGCCTAGATATTAATTAGATTCTCATTAACCATCGCTTCTAAAATGTCATCTTTTAAATCAAAATGTCGAAAGAAACGAACGGGCGCGTTGGATTTGCAAGCGGAAATGAACAAATTCGAAATTATTTTACTAATTAGCGAATTTTAAGAGAACTAATTGAGATATCATTTTGAAAATTTCTGAGCATATGTAAAAAAAAAAATATTCTGTATCTGAATATGTGATTTTTGAAAAATTCGGTTGGTAATTTTTTTTTATGCAAAAAACTGCCAAAAATCTGCCGGCGCCAGTGAAAACGATCCGAGAAAATTTCAGACAGGGATCTGCTTTCATTAAAAACTGAACTACAAAGAGATCTGTTTCTCGGGCCGAACCCACCATTTAGTTTGCGAAAATGAAAGGAACTAATTGTCAATTTTTACTAATGAACAAAAATTTAGGTAACTAATTAAGATATACATTTGAAATTGAGGTCGGGAACGGGTGTCATCTGCCGGCTATTTTAGCGTAGCGTCTTCGTTATGTTTTAATTATCAGAAAAATGTAATTCTTTTTTTAATGATCGCGTTAATGTAGGTGACGATGGTTCTCTTGAACAAATTATTCATTATATTTGCGAGTATGGGGAGGGAGGGGGTTAACGCCTCAAATCTCGCCAAAATTTGGCGAAAACTTGCAAATTGAGCGACATTTTTTCATTTGGTATCAAGTATTGGTAATCTTGAAAATAAAATTTCTCGCCAAATCTCAACAATGTCGGAAGAACTTTGCTATATTAGGCAATATTTGGCGAATTGATGCCAACTTTTCGATTTTGTCTACTGCCAACTGCTCAACAACTTATAAACTGCTTCAAACTTCATTCACATTGAAATGCATTGACCCGTAGTGATACCAAAATGACCCGTTAATCAATTTTTTCGAACATGTGACCTAGCCCAATGGTCTTCTCCACAGAACGTTACGATACAAAATATAAAGTAAAATAAGTTGAAGCTGGTGTGAATCAATAAGAACTAAAAGATCTTTTTAAGACACCATCAAAAACTTTTAAATGCGCTTTTAAAAGTTTTTGATGGTGCTTTAAGAAGATCCTTTAGTTCTTATACAATCTATAGTCAAAAATTTTAGAGCAATCTTTTTGATAAAATTAGCTTGATCCGTATCGATCCCAAAATGAACCACTCATCATTATTTCTCAAACATGTAACTTAGCCCAATAGTCTTTTCGTAATCCGAAACGATAGGATACAAAATTTAATCAAAATCGTAGCAGCCATTTTTTACATAAAATTTACTTGACTCTGACCCATAGTGATTCTAAATGACCCATTAATTGAATTTTCTCTAACATGCAACCTAGCCCAATGGTCTTCTCGTACCCGAAATCGTTAGGATAAAAAAATTTCAAAATCGTTTCAGAAGTTTTTTACATAAAATTAATTTGTTACCCTGACCCGCAGTTTCCCAAAATGACACAATAATTAAAGTTTCTCGAACATGTCAACTAGCCCAATTGTCTTTTCGGGCCCGAAAATTGTAGGATACAGAATTTGGTCTAAATCGTTAGAGCCGTTTTTTAATAAAATTAACATGGCCCGTAGTGACGCCAAAATGACCCACTAATCGAATTTTGTCGAACATGTGACCTAGTTCAGTGGTTTTATCGTGCCCGTAAACGGTAGGATACAAAATGTAGCCAAAATCGTTTAAAAGGTTTTTTAGTTTAAATTATCTTGAATCTGATCCCGATGATGACCCGAATTGACCCACTAAATGAAAATTCTCGAACATGTGACCTAGCCAAACGGTATTCTCGTGACCGAAAACGGTAGTATTTAATATTTCGTCAAAATCGTTAGAGCCGTTTTTAAAATAAAATTTGCGTATGCACACACACACACACACACACACACACACACACACACACACACACGCACACACGCACACACACACACGCACGCACACAAACACAAACACACACAGACAGACACGTAAGATTTGCTCATATTATAATATATAATATCGTTTTGTGCTGCTTTAGAAATGGAAAAATAAGATAATTATGTAAAACAGACACTTTTGGTTTCTCAAATATTTTCTAACTGTTATCGTTAAATTTAATTTTTTAACAATTGACAAAAAAATGTCTATGTGTACGTAATTATCATAGCCGGGTGTCGCCCAACATTTTTCAGATAAATAAAGACATGTTGGAGCAGGTTGCATGTTGACAATAATTATTTATTGAAATATTTTTATCTGGCGTTTTTTCCTTTCTTTTTATACAAAATTTGACTTAAGAAATGAGTATAAACGGCATTTTTTCTCTACCCCGCACCTACTCAGGCGCGACAAGTAATAATCTCCTCTTCTGTCAGACATTTAATAGAAGAACAAAGTTTAAAATCATTTTCTATCTCATACAAGAAAAAGTCATTCTTTTTCGCTCTAGCCATCTAGAATGTCATGTGATTAGAATATGGAAGGAGGAAAGATATTTCAATAAAATAGTAACTAATAGTGTAAATCTAGCCTCTGTGATATCCAAAATTGGATACAATGCTAAAAAAAAGAAATGGTCAATTATTTTTGTAAATTTATGTGTTCAAAATTAAAACTTATCAATCTATCATATTCATTTTAAATAATTAAAGCATATAACTGATTATGAGTAATTAATTTGAAGTGAATATATTACATATAACAAAAATTTGAAGTACTAAAATTGATTTTAATAAAATTAAAGAATATGTCTTTATGACATATATATTCTTCTTCGCTTTAAATGCTTTATGCATGTGAGCACAATAGGTCGGTGCTATCCTGGTTTGAAGAAAAGGGTCTTGTATTGTTCCTCTACAAAAGCTGATTAAAATTAAGTAATACGATTTCTGGAGAATGGTTTATTTTTTCATATGAGAAAATAATTCTTGAGATATTTTGCAATTCAATAAGTTTTGATATTTCTCATATTGGGATTTATCTAATAAGCACCTGAATATATGTAATATTTGAACCAGCTTATATATATAAACCGTTGTTTCACAAAGTTTATCGTTTGGGAATTTAGTTTCTAGTTTATTAGTGAATTTTGGTTGGAGGTGTGTGTGAAAAATAATTTTTATTTACGTGACCAATAGAAATTTAATCGATATGACATGAAATATTGTGCTCACCCCTTCTTTGTGGAAAGTGGTTCTTTTAAAATAAGGAAAAATAATTAAGAAAAAAAAATCGTAAAAATTATTTCAATACTTTTACCAAAACAGTTTATTTTAGTAAAGAAGAATTGTTGTTCTTATGATAACTTGTGCATTTATTAATTCAGATTTAGTAATATGTACTGTAATGTTTAGTTATCCAGGAAGATGAGATAATTAGTTATTTAAAAATGAAAAATCATTATTTAGCAAATTATTTAACCAAGGTCATTATTATTTTCAAGAACTTTATTATTACTAATTTTATTATATTATTTACTCAAAAATATTTTATAATGCTATGTGGTTGGATTATTATCTCCAGTAAATGGAAATAAAACAATCATCCATTGCAATTCACAAGAAAAAGCTATTATTATTATTTTTTATTATTATTATCCTTTAATTCGTATCGTAGATTTCTGAATCAAAATAAACCTTTTCTTTAGCACAAGTCTACAAAACCTCTACAGCACCTCTACAAAAGCTTATAAAAATTACGTAATACGACTTCTGGAGAATGGTTTATTTTTTCATATGACAGAATAATGCTTGAGATCTTTTGCAATTGAATATGTTTTGATATTTCTGATATTGGGATTTATGTAATAATCACCTGAATATATATAATATTTGAATTAGCTTATGTATATAAATAAGCTATTTTCTATAATAAATATGTTACTTTCCTACAATTTCTATCAAGATCAGTATGTGCTACTAATCATAGTCAAAATATTCAATTAAAATTACTGTATGATGTATCAATATAGATGTTGCAAAGTTACAAAATATTAAGAAGTTACGTTAGAAATTGTATTAAAACAGAAAATGTATTTAAATTTTATTTTAAATTTAGAAAAAAAAGTTTATTAAAGGCAAATTTTTAAATAATAAAATCATTCGTTTGTCTGACTTCCTCAGAGAAATGGGTAAAACTGAGCTGCGCCGCCAGTCACCTGTGTGCACGCGTCAGGAACGTCAACCGCCGTTCCTAAGTTCAGAGGAACTTTTAACGAGACCGACCAGGAATGTTACTGTATGATCTACGTTCTGTGGGGGGATCCGCCACCTGCTGGCCACACCCATTTCCCCAAGTTATTGACGACATAGGTCGCTACCTTTTCTGGTGAATCCCACTTATGCCTATTACGTGGCCTAATTCTCTATACTCTGACATAAATGCACACTATAACTCTGAGAGATATGTATTTCTGGATAGCCTGTTCCAAACTGAGTTTATTCTCTTTTCTGCAAAATGTTTTGATTCTCCCAATGAATTCGAATCTTTTTTCAAAGGCATTTGAACTCTGAATTTGCCTGTTTTGTCTTACCGGTGTGTATTTATAAAGTATATGCGACATGCTATTTCCTCAGTGTTTCTGAAGGGTGCGTTCTCCTGTTATTGTTCAATTTTCAAAAATGTTTTCATTTCGGACTTGTTTTCACTCGCCATCGGAAAACTTCCCGACACAACAAATCAGAAAATAGTTTCTTGTAGAATAAGATCCGAGTTATTGAGATGATTTTGTACTTGTCTCAAAAGTTCATAAACAGTTCACGATCCTAATCTCATATCTACATGTTCTGGAATATTAAATCATTCATCCGATTATTTTACATTAGGGAAATTCTGTATTGAAATTTCAATTGGCTGCTAGGGCATTAAATCTGGAGTTAAATTTGCAGCTATCAAAAAATATAATCTTTTCATAAAACTCTCATCATTATTGCAAATTGGTGTATTAACTTTATGGTTTATTATCAAAGTAGCATCATTTAGTCCTGATACCAAAATGTTTGTTTTATCTTTTTTTATTTGCATCAGCTCTATTAAATGGGGGAGATAAAAAAATAGGCTAGGTGCCTACATTTAAAAACACTTTCTTTAACGTATGTGTTCTTATTTGCTTTTGGGAAATGAATTGTTTTATGATGTGTTTTTTTTTTCGAAAAGCAAGTATACTTTGATGGACAGTTTTCATGTGAATGTAAATTTAAACATTTAAAACATAGCTTATTTCATTTTACAACATTCATCCTTTCATGGACAAATAATTTTAAATAATGCAGATAATTTGCAAGTCTATGATTCTCATAGCACAAAACAAAATTTAATGTTTTAGCATAAGACAAAAATACTTTAGTTGCACGCTTTGAATTAGTATATTTGCGATTAACATAAAAATGATCAGTAAGAGATTTTGCGCGAGACAGGAAATATTAATCCAACTGTTTTCCCAATCTATCTGGTAAAAACATTTATCCCCTTGTCTCACAGTGATGTGAATAGCTGTTTCTTTATCTAATGTTTGGTATAATTTACGTGACTCTATAAGTTGTTTAAGGATCTCGAAATCAGATACATTTCTTAAATTTAAATAACAATCCTAGTTGGTCACAAGACGTGAAGCAAACTGTACTTAAGTTTCATTAGGTTTTTCGGTATCTGTCTTAAATTATTCTAAATTAAAATAAGGCGTTGTTTGAAACTCTCTAAACACTAATTCTTTTATTTTCTAATAATTATCGATATCCTTGTCATTTAAGTAAGTTAATATATTAGATATTTTATCCCCTAATAAATTCAACAGAATTTCTGCTTTAAATTGTTCTGAAACATTTTTTGTATTAAATGCTCGTTCTAAAGAAGAAAAGAAAACCCCCATCCTTCAGGAAGCATCGGAATTTTTGAAGTTAAAGTTCGAACACTTTTTATCACTTGATTTAACGATTCCGATTTTGTTTCATTTTAGATTCACATTATATTTATTTTCAGATCTAATTTAGCCAGTTTCAACTCATTTTTCGATCTGTGCAGTTTAATTTTTGCTAGATCAATATGCCTTTGTTCCTTGTGTTTACGAGTTTCTATTATAGCATTTGCTATCTCTGTGACAAAATCTGGCTTATTTTTATATCTATCACTGTCGTCGATGCTGTCATTTAAATTGGCGATTAACATTTTATCATTAATTGTTATATTTATTTCCGTGGCTATAAAACACAGATCTTCTTTTTTACCACCTTTGAACATCTTTTTTATTAACTTTAAAAAAAAATTAACACAGTAAAGATAAGGAAAAAACAATTCACTTACTTTTGAATTAAGCTTCGAAATAAGAACATGTAGTACAAAATTATTGCAGCTACAGCTCATTCAAATTGAAGCATAACACATGCAGGCCGCAATAAAATACAGTATCAAAAAGAATTCCTGGAAACATTTCCATTAACACAAAACGGAAAACATAACTCGATATACAAATTGTCGATTCTTTCTCCAGTATGAAGACAGACCAAGGGTTTACTCATAATTAGAAACACTCACACAATAAATAAACTAGTCGTTGGGGGCCACCGTAATACTTACCCATCATGGATATGCATAATGTAAAATATTAAAACAAAACTGTGTAAACTACTTATAAAATGCATAGAAATTCAAATAAAATCGTGGCTTGATGACGTCATAACTTTATAGGCTCGATTACTGAATTGCTTGAAAGAGGTTTTTCCTTATAACTCCAAAAATAATAATCCTATTAACTAGCGGTTTATTGCATGTGATTAAGCGTCAAATTTCCAATTAAAATATATCTTTGAAGTGAAATTTGCATGAAATACAGGGTCATGAAAAATCGAAGAGTGTGGAAAATAGGATTACAAATATCTCAGCAACTCATTATCCGATCGACTTCATGCTTTATGCAAAATTTATGTTTTTTTATTGTCTTTTATATTCATTTCGTAAAATAAACAATTTCGAAAATTTTTATATACCTTTTATCAGAACGAATATTTCGAGAGTCCGAAAAAAATAGTTCCGGTTAATCGAGTTTATTGAAATGAAATAGGCTTCTTCCCATTATTGCATACTAAGTACATACCAAATTGCAAGTGTCTATCTCAATTTTTTCGGGAGACAGAGCGTTTACAGACACACAGACACACACACAGACACACAGACACACAGACACACAGACACACAGACGGACGGCAAATTTTTTTTTCTAAAAATATGTTTTTTGGAATCTCCAGTGTCTGAAACGTGTAAATCCGTCAAAAAAAAATTTCGATTTTCAAAACGATTACAATATTTACCCTATACTACGTATGATGGGTAAGTAAAACTCTTGTTGAATCATTATTATCATATTTATTCAGATAATAACAAAACCCGCCACTCATGGTGAATTTTCAAACATTTCTCACTCTCAAAAAACAAACTACACAATAAACACCATATTTCACACAGCTTGGAAAAACTCAATATAAAGAAGCGTTATTTATTAGAAACAAATCATTATAACTTTCAATTAGTGTACAAGAAATCAGAAATGTTATTGAAAATCAAATCAGCAATAAACCAGTGTGTGACGACTACATTAAAAATACTCATATATCTAGATTAAATTTAATTACTAATAACAACATGTTCATTTTTAACGGAAATTATTATAAGCAAACAGAAGGAGTGCCTATGGGCTTCCCCATCTCCTTGTTTATTGGATAAGCTAAAACTGAGACCACTGGAAGAACTAATTATCTCAACCTCCGATTTCAAACCCGATTTATGGATCCGATATCTCGACGATATACTCATAATCTGGAAGAATGGAATATCAAATCTAATAAATTTCTTAAAACACACCAACAGTATAGACAACAGAATACAGTTTACAATGGAAATAGAGAAAAATGGACCATTGCTTTTCTTGATGTTAAACTAATTAAGGATAACTTAATGAATAGTTTAGACAGAATTAGTTACAGGAAACCATGCTGATCGAATATTACAATAGCTAATAGCGGTATAGTACCACTTAATTATAAGAAAGCAGCATATAAATTTTATGTCAAAAGGCCGTTTAATATATGTTCAAAGAATTATATAAACGCAAAACTAACCTAGATTAAAGAAATTGCAACCGAGAATAGATACTCCGAGAGATTTATTAATCAAGTAATTTATGAATTTAATAGCAGAAAATGAAAGGCCAAAAATAAAACACAAGTTTCAAACTTTTGTGGTATAGATTATATCCCCCAACATTATGAAAGAATCCGTTATGCTTTAAAGAAATATGACATAACATTAATTGCCAAACCACCAGCAAAATTACAAAATCTAGTGCACAGAAAAATAGACCCCATAGATATGCATGAAAAGGCAGGAATTTATATCAACCCATTTAAACGTAAAAATAAAAATGAAGTATTTACATACATGGGAATGACAACAAGAAAATTACAAAACCAAATAAGGGAGAATGTGACGGACATAGCAAAAGGAAAGCAATCTACAACACTATCTCGTTTAAATTTGAATACAGAAATTGATATATATTTTAGTAAAGTAATAATTATACCGCAAATGAATGATTATAGTACATGTATACTGAGGGAATCTGTGGAAATACTGACAAGTAGCAAGAAATCCTGTAATGATATGTTATCATGAAATATACTAAACATCTGGTTCAATCTACTTGGTGTCAATGGTACATTTGGGTTGGAATAACCCACCTCGCTCAATATACTCATCCATCCCCCTCTCTACTTCTATTTCATATTTGGTTTTGCCTTCTGATATTTAATTAGTGTACATTCCGGATGTTACAGATTTTTTTTTTCATTTTCACCTGTTGATGATGGCTAGGTTCTGGTCGAAATTGCTCGAGACTGCGACGAAAGTTTTAACATCTATAGAATGGTTTTAATGTTTTAAAACCTTTATTTCATTTTACACATATTTTAGTAATAAGTAAATCGTGATTCATTTTAAATGTTTTCAATTTAACGAATATGTCACGAATATGTCTTCATAAGCAATTTCTTTGGTTTCTACGCCTTATAGATATTATATAGTTTCAGTTTTGTTGCTATTTTTTATACTAAAGAATTTTTTTTTAATCTAAAGGACTTTTACTTATTTAAACCTATTTTGAAATAATTTTATTTCATTTTATATAATTTCCTGTCCATATTTAATAGTGAAAAGAAAAAAGAATGAATAAAATACATATTATAATATCCACAGTAGATATAATTGTTTCTTTATTACGTAACACAGTGTTTAATTTAAATTACACTATTTAAGGTTTCAACAAATGTAAAAAAAATAATTTATAGCAATGTACCAAGTCCAACTTTATACTAAATTATTGATTTTTCACTTGTTACTTTATGCCATTTTACTTTCCTTGCGAAAATTTTGCGCTATTTAATTAGATAACTACTATTAATTAGGTAACTACTATTAATTAGCTATCCAGAAAGTATTTAAAAGTGCCACAGATATAAAGATATCAGAAATTACATCAAATGCATATCAGCTCTGGTATTGTCGATTTAAATGTTACTTTCGAAACTTTTATTAATGTACAAAATATATTCAGAGTATCATGCAAAAAAATGGAAATATTTAGTGACATACTATGAAATATTTATTAAATATATTACATAAGATGATGAAAATATATATTACACAACAGTTATATCATCAATATTTATTTTAAACATTCTGAATACATCAGAAATGCTATCTAATAGTTATATCGTGTTTAAAATGTATTTAATCCGCTATTACACATTTAATACTCCAAAAAATACGTATTTTGCAGATAAAACTCGAAAAAAAAATAAATATGCTTTTTTAACTATTATTAAACAGTTAACACTGAAATGTGTGATCAACAAAAGTTCCTCTGCTTTCAGCTGCACTTAAAATTCTTCATGAAAGTGATTTTCACTATCAGCAAGTTTGCCGAAATAACGAAATTACAACAGTTAGTTTAATCATCAAAATTCGATATACATAATCTTTAACACACGCAATCTACACAGGCAACTTTTTATAATTGTTTTCTGATAATATTAATAGTTTACCAGAAGTTAAATTAACTACGGTAATTGTAAATGTTTGGAGACGTTTTAATCAGTTTATAAGTTTCGAATTCATATAAAGCTCAGCATCGAGCACTTTATCGGTTTAACACTTTAATAGTAGAAAAAGTTTGCCAAGTTACAGTTATTTATTGCAAAAGTCATTAAGATAGAATAATGGTTTTTTCCATAAATATTTTTCAAGTTTTTTGGTATATGTATTTTTATTTACATATTGTTATCACTTATTAAAATATATATAGTTTTATTTTAGAAAATTATTTTAATGTGTAACAGAAAGCAGTTTCAAATGTATTTATGAAGGAAAAAATAAGCAATAACATTAAAGATACACAAATATTATAATACAGACATACATATAATAAATACAATAATCCAACATGCAGTAAAAAAATTAGCCAGAGCCAGGAATCGAACCTGGCTCCACAGCGTTCCGGGCTGTCGCTCTGACCACTGAGCCACTCCGGCTAATTCCTGAGTCTGCAATTTCTCACTAATAAACCATGTTGGACAGAAAGTCACCAGCCGTCTAACAGATAGCCTTGATGACAGGACAACGGTATTAGATTAATACTAATCCACCGATCTACGAATATACAATGTGTGTTTTAAAGCAATAACATTGATTATTTTGTGTATCGGTTGCTCTAGAGGTCATAACAATAGTAACGAGCATACAAATATCAATAAAATGTCGTATGCATGTCTCTCCGTGTGTATGCGTTTACATGAGGCGTCGAGCAGGTTAATCTATAGCATGCAGATGTCGATAAACTTTGTTTCGGTTTTAAGATTTAAGATCGATATTAAGATGTCAATTCCCAATGTACTAATCTTTCAGTAATAATCAATAATTGAACTTCCCATTAGATTATTTTTATTTAATCATGAATGAAATTTTTTGTGTATTTTTGAATTATTTGGTGAATTTTCGACATCCATGAAAAATGAATCCGATTATATTTATTATTTTTTTTCAACTGATATTTTTTAGAGTAGGTACAGTAATTTGTCAAAATTGTTTTTGTTAAACGTCACCTTTTCGATAAAAGTGAGTAATTTCATTTTTATTAAATGCAAACGTATTTCTCTATTGTAATATCGTGTTCAATATAAGCAATCTATACAAAAAAAAATGTTTAAAGTATTTTTCTCATAATATTAATAGTTTAGCAAAGTAGTACTAATTATGGGATCTATAAAAATAGCCTGAAACGTATCCGTTTGGAAACAATTAAATGTATATAAATGTTTGATATTATAAAATATTTATCGGTTTCATTCAATAAGAGCAAGAAACATTTCCACATTAACAGTCAATTTTTCCAAAGCCTTATTAATATAAGAGCTTGTATTTTACCATAATTACTTATTTCTTTCTACAATAGAATCGTATTATAATCGAAATTTCAATAACTTTTCATTTCTGACGGATTTACACATTTTAGGGGTCAGAGATTCCGAAAGACACTTTTTTAGAAAATCTTACAGATGGACGACAGCGAAATGAGAAATGTTAGGGAAAATCAAAACTGAAAAATGATTTAAAAAATAGGCAAAATGCTGGAAACCGTGATTCTTTTTACGAATGCCAAAAGATCGCTACAGAACGCTAACAAATGATACAACGCGCATTGAAAATCGCGAAAATGTCAAAAATATCGGAAGACAAAATTTACTATATTAGGGGAAAATTTATAACCGAATTCTTTTTAGAATGGTAAAAAAATTCCTATAACTCCCCCCCCCCCCCAAAAAAAAAAAAAAATAAATAAATAAATAAATAAAATAAAATAAAATAAAATAAATAAATAAATAAATAAATAAATAAATAAAACAAATAAATTAATTAATTAATTAATTGCTAAAAATTGCATTAAACCGGTTAAAATATCTAAAAAAACACAGAGAACGCTAAAAATCATAATGAAATTAGCTAAAAAAATTACAAAATATCTAAGAGTACAAAATTTTTTATAGTTAGTTAAATGTTTAAAACTTAATTTCTTATACGAATCTCGATAAATCTCCACGGTACACGAGAAAACGCTATAAATCGCATTAAAAGTAACACTACAAATCTCTAAAAAATGAAAAATAACATTGGACAAACCGATTTCCTTTTTCGAATGTCAACAAATACCCACGGTACTCGAAAAAAACACTGACAAGTAACAAAAATCGCATTGAAATCCCTAAAATTCCAAAATGGTCCAAGATAAAATTTATTATAGTAGGCTAAAAGTATAACCCAATTCATTTTCCTAATGTAAATAATCACAGCAAATGCGAGAAAACTCTAAAAATCGCGTAAACAAATTCGCGAAAAACACAACGTTACTGTTCGAAAATGCTGATAACTGAAGTCTATAATTAGAAAAACATACTTTCAAATGTAAATAAAGAGGGAGTTGAATGAACCAATGCCCGTAGAAATTGGGCGCTTAGAACACGACAAAAGAATACGACGTTACTGTTCGAGAATGAGGTAAAACTAATACATATTTGGGAACCCATACTTTTAATGTAAATAACGGTTTAGTTGAATTTAAAATGGCCACCAGATGTCTCTTCTCCCCATCTATAAATTCAAATACATACCTCAATTAGTTATCTTAATTTTGGTTCATTCGTAAACATTTGCCATTATTTCCTTTCATTTCCGCAAAGTAAATGGAGTGGTCGCCCGGGAAACAGATATCTTTGTAGTTCAGTTTTTAATAAAAGTCGACCCCTTTTGGTTTTTATTCATTTTTATTTAACTGATGCCTTCCGATTTTTGCAGTTATTTGCAAATATTAAGAAAAATAACCTGCCGAGTATTACAAAAATTAGATATTCGGTTACAAAAAAGTTTTCTGCGTATGTACGGCGAGTTTGAAATCGATAGTTCAAATTGTTTTCTTAATTTTCGATAATTAGTAAAAATGTTCATATTCATTCATTTCCGCTTGCAAATCAAAAAGAGGTTCTTACGCCGTGCAAAATGCGAAAAAACTCTAAAAATCGCATTATTTTTTTTTTTAATTTTTCTTTTAAATTGCTGTATGAATTCCAAGTAAACTGTATTGAAACGCGGACAAAATTTGTTATATTGGTCAAAAACATTAAAATCTAATCTATGTCATTAATGTTCGAAAACGTCTGTCTATGTGTCTGTGTGTCTGTGTCAGGTAAAACTCTGCAACCGTAGCGAGTAGGAAAACGCTTTTTGTTTCAAAAAATTAGAAAAAATCCCGGGTGGAGAATCCCGGAATTAGGAGAATCCCGGTGATACTCAGTATCGAAGAAATCGGCCTTCAATTAAGAACGTTATTAATTAACAAAGTCTCAAAAATTAGCGAAAAAGAAGCATTTTTTTCAAAGAAACGATTTCAGTTTTGAGTGGAAAAAGACCCTGCGTCGAGGCTCGCAACTGGGCCAAATCAGCTTTCTTCTTTCACCTGCACTGTGATATTTTTCGTTCCGGCTCGGATAAACAGGGCGTACTAGATGATTTCCAGCTTCTTTCCGAAAAATCGTAAAAATCGTCAGTTCGACACGAAAATTTGCAGACGGACGTAAAAAATAATCGCAAATTCAGGATGCTAAAATTCATAAAATTCGTCCAATTAGAAGAGAAATTATCAATTAACAAAATTTTAATTTGAACTTGGAAAAAAAAGGATCAGTTTTAATTTCAACACTCTACGGAGACAAATTTTCTGCGAAAGAAAACTTCTGTCTTATGATGCATATCGCCCTACTCCCTTTTCGAAAAACAATGAAGGAATTACTTGACGGACACCAAAATCCGAGTATCCTATCCTAATCCTAATCCTAATAATATTATAAATCCGATTGTGTGCAAATGTTAGGCTGAAGGCAGCGTTAAAATGGAGAATTCAATGATCCTGTATCTTTGCATATAGGTTGATTATAACCCTCAAAAGGACATAGGCTGGTTTTTGTTTATTTTATTCAAATATTTTTCTTAATAATTCAAAATTTCGTTATTTTCATAGAGAATAAATGAACATTTTTCGTATGATATTTTAAAATGGTTAAATTTACTTTACCGCTGCTAATACTTTATCGTTGCCAAAATTAAATCAAGTCCCGGAATAATAATTTTTACTCAACAATTAAGTTTCAATTGAAAAATTTTCACTTGGAAAATGAAAATGAAATAAATTAAATAATTAAAAAGAAGATTAAATAATATTATTAGAAATAAAACATACTTTTTTTAGTTTTTGATAATAATACAAGGTTTCAATATGCGTAACCATAGGAAACAGGCGAATATGAAGTCATAAATCGAAAATAAAGCGGATATGCTTTGATGGTGAAATAAAATTATCTTGTTTTTTTTCTTTACTTTTTTTCTTTTTTTTTCTTTTGTATTGTAACAATACTTGACGTTTTACCGTCTGCGCACGGCTAATATAACTATACCGTATTTTTTATTTAAATTAAGAAAAATGAAATCGGATTCCTTTTGCCAATGTCAAAAAATCGAAGAAAAACACGAAAAAACGCTAAAAATCGTTTACAAAAATTGTGAAAATTCAAAAATTGCTGCACGAATTTGATCTGGCCGGTTATTTCGAATAACATAATAAATAGATAATATAATATATATTTTTATTATCAAATATATTTTTAAAAAGCAAATGTAAGTTTGAAAACAAAAATGGTTAGCAAATGTCAATAATATGCTCCGCAGAATTATCCATGTCGAAAATGATGTCATGGATAGCGAGAAATAGTTATTTTCATTCTTAAAACTAAAAGAAATAACTCGATTATCTAAAAAAAATGACGATTGTTAATAGTTCTATTTTTGTTGATAAAACCTAAAGATTTAATATTATTTCGTTAAAGTAACATAATTTCCCCTATGCCAGTATTGAAATTAATTGCCTGGAAAAGAAAATTACAAGAATTATGTCATTAAAAAGGAATTTCTCTGGGGAAAAAGAGACGTCATATTTGAAATGAAACGGGAATTTTCCAATATATTTTAAAATGAGTGTGAATTAATTCCTTACATTAATAATACAAGGATCAGTAAGTATAGAAAGTAGACGAGTTTCACGCCATATTTATAACGAAAATTTATTTATTTATTTATTTTTTTTTATCTATACTGATTATTAAGCATGAGTATCCGCTATATACAGATGAGAATTTTCTGCTAAAAATCACATCATAATTTTAAGAATAGGAAAATAAACACAAATCTATTATATTAAAATCTGACCGTGTCCTTGTATTTCGCAACTAGTCCTAGACTATCGAACGCAACACGATTTACTTAATACCGGTTATCATTGATCCGAGAAAGTCACACTAACTCTCAGAATTTAAAAAATTGAATTAAATGCCGAGAATTTTTTATTTATTTTTATTTTATTTTTAATTTTTTATAAATTTTAACAGAGTAAAAACGGCAAGTAAATTACTCCATATTTGTGAAAAAAAATGGAGAAATAAAACAGATCAGTATATTTTTTACGCCATTTTCTCATTAAAACTGAAAAACAGAATTTATTTTTGCTTTGAATAGATGGCGAAAACAAAATCTTGATTACAGTAAATTATCCGAAAAATTAAAACGTATTTTCACATATTCAATCTTTATGAATCAATGTATTCTGGAGAACAAAAATTATCTTTCAACATATTGTCATTTAGAAAACAAGATTTGTTTCAGCTATATATTAATCCAAGGAGGCAGAATGGAATTTAAAGAAAAAGCATATACTATTTCCAAATAATTATTTTTGAAGGATGGCTGTTACAACGTTTCACAAAGGCATTAAAAGTAAAATTGTTTATCAGGTAAATTTGACATTTGATTTTACCCAATTCGTCTATTTCCACGATTTTATTTGGCCCTCTTTTTTGCATTGGTGGCAATTTCATTTTCGTGATTATTTGGCGCTAAATTTCGCTTTTTTAAGACTGAGTTATGTCAAGGTTCCTATAACAAAAAAATACCGTATTGTCAAAAAACACCGTATGTGATAAATAGTTAGTTAATTATTAACGTTTTTAATTATCGGGAGTGAAATATTTTGCTTAATTAATGTATTTATTCTTCTTTTAATATTGAATGAATGAAGTCACGGGTAACAGCTAGTAAATCCATATACGAAAAAAAAAAGAAAAAAAAAGATCCTAAAGATCGGCTCATAAAATTGTAAGATATCCATTAAAAATCTTTAATGAAACAGTCTATTTCTAATTGAGGAATTTATTATTTCTAATTGCTGCAGAAAAACGTGACCTGATATTTTCAGACATGGTAAAATTTCAAAATGTTGTCCTACTGTTCTTTTTTAGCCGGGTATAATTTTTTAAAAAAAAATAAAGCATTTACGGATTTGAAAATAATACATCCTAGTGTATTTTTGCGTCACGATCAAGAATATGCAATTTTTTTTTAAGCTAGGATGATTAGTTGATGAGAAACGATTTTTTAAAAAAAATTAATCCTATCGCTTTCGTACACTCTTTTAAAAATGTAGTTTTAATGCCAGACATGAAGTCAACTCTATCCCCAGAATAAAATAATAAATTAAAAGGCTATTGATAACCGAAGAATCTCAGCTAACATTTTTAAAAGTTTCTGAGTTGTAATAAATGTAATGTAAATTGAATTTAAAATGGCCGCCAGATGTCTCTTCTCCCCATCCTCAAATTCAAATGCATACCTCAATTTAGTTATCTTAATTTTGGTTCATTCCACTGTGTTATACCACTGTTTCTGAATAATAATTTCAGAATTTATTTTTCCATTTCAAAGTATCTCGAGTTCTACGAGTCCAATTGCAACGCGGTTCGGTTCATTCGACTCGATATAGATAGCGCTTACATATTTTAGTTCCGAGTTTCACCACCAGGGGGCTCTTCCATAAAAGGGCTCTATGGGCCCGATTACGACGGGGTTTAGGTTATTCGACTGGATTTCGATAGTTTTACAGATTTCGCTTATGTTCGTATAGAACAGATTGCGTCCCCTGGCGGTAGAAGGTGTAATTAAAGGATTTGGCAGATAACTCGGGCTCTATGGGTCACATCACGACCCGGTTTCGCTCATTCGACTCGACATCGATAAAGGTTATCGATTTTAGTTCCGATTTTCACCACCAGGGGCGCTTTCCTATCTCTGTTTCTATGGGCCGGATAAAGACGGGGCATGACTCATTCGACTCGACATCGATAGAGCTTGTCCATTTTAGTTCGTTTTTTCACCACCAGGGGGCGCTGTACTATCTCTGGTTCTATGGGCTAGATCACGACGGGGTATAGCTCATTCGACTCGACATCTATAGCCTTAACGATTTTAGTGCCGGAGGTTCGTATAGAACAGATTGCTGCACGTGGTGCTGGAAGGCGGAACTAACGTATATTGTAACTTGTGCGCAGGCAGCGGGGACCCGAGGCAGAGATTCGTTCAGTTATGGATTTATACTATTCGATGTGCAAATTAAGGGATTATCCGGTGCTGAAGGCAGCGGGGAACCGTGTTGGAGGTTCGTTCGGTTAGAGGTTTATACTATTCGATGTGCAAATTAAGGGTTTATTTGGTGCGGACGGCAGCGGGGAAGGCAGACAGGTCGGAGGTTCGTTCTGTTCGAGGGCAACGCGAGCCGGAGGTTTGTTCGTTTCGGGGTTTTATACAAATGGAGAATTCAAAAAATTCGAGGCACCGATGTAAATTAGGGGCCCGCTAGCGGGCGAAGCCAGCTAGTTTTTATTATTAATGCAGAAGAATAACCTCGAAACACAAAAAAATCTAAAAATTGCATAAAGAATTAAAAAATCGAATACAAAATTCCAAAATCGGGCTGCATCGAGGTGCATTACAACAGATATAGTGATGCTTTCCTACCAATTTTTGTAGTGGTCTCTTTAAAACACAATACACAGATTGGAACAACAAATTGCACACACACAGATAAACCTATTTCCCTTTTATTAGAGATAAAAGCAAATGCTTTATTTCCTTGGTTTCTTTTGTATAATTTTTGTACTAAAAATAATCACTAGGAAAAAACGAAGATATAAAATTTGCTAGTATAGTAAAATATTTAAAATAATCAGCTAACAACATTGTTTAAAATCACGCATATGCAGTTTAAGATTAGATTCAGTATATTAATATTTATGTATTTATTTTGAAACCTTGCATTTGACTATTCTTGTCATTATATCTTAAAATAAGAGAATCGTAATATACCAAAGCAAATTGTGTTTATTGATTCAGTCAGAGCTTATCACGTGTATCTTATTTAATCAGTTTATATCAGTTTATATCAGACTTATAAATATTTAACGAGGTAAGTGACGTTTTAGATTAATGAATATACCGGATTTATAAAGATTGGAGAGTAAGACAGTTTGAATACATTTTTGAAATATTAGGAGATTGAATGTATTTTCTATGATTTCATTTTTAGTCGATTAGTGTATATTTCGAAAAAAAATAAATGGTCTCAATTAAATATATACTAAGGAGGATTAAAATAACTATTTGAGTGTTTACAAAAATGAAATGATGTCATACTTTAAATACTAATAATTTATGTTCATTTACTGTAAAGTTAAGAAATATGAGAAATTAATCGAAATCATTGTTAATCATTAAATTATGGTTTTATGCTAAAAACAAAAAGAAAAAATGTTGCTGAATTAAATATATCCTCATGAAAGATGCATTAAAATGAATATTAGCAATTGAAACATTTAAATGAAATTATATTGGAAATATTAATCAATTATATTAATTTACTGTGACGTTAAGAACTATAAGTTATTAATATAAATAATTGTTACTCATTAATATTTAGTAAAAGATTCATAATAAGTGAGTGTATTGATATTTAGAAAATAAAATTTAAAAATAAAAATGAGGATACAAATGAAACGTAATATTAAATTAATTATACTTTTTTATAATTATATTCTTCTACATGTTTAAGCTGTTAAAATTATTGATGGAGAACTCAATCATTATTTTACGATACAATAATTGCTGAAATATGAAATCATTTTTAATTTTTAGAAAATCAGATTTTACTGCTGTTTAAAATAAGCACATAAAATTACCCCCTTTTTATTTATGTACTATTATTCGTTACTGCTTTTTTTATGACTGTGTATTGGACATTTAAAAAATATGATTAAATCGCTTAAAAAAATAACAAAGCGTGAAAACAATTAAGAATCTTTGTCGGTAAATCAAATGATAAACATAAATAACTTTTAATTGTTAACAATAACCGTAAATGTTTTACATTTATTTTCTTTTTTAATGCATTGTTAATAACAAGGAATCTATCGCGCGATTCTTCTTTTACAGAATATGGGTGAAAACTTTTTTTTCTATTGAAAATTATTACAGATTGTTTACATTTATTATACATTACACACTAATAACATTTTTAAATGAAAAATATTAGTAAAAAGATGTGAGGAGTTAATAGTGGAAGAAATCACCAAACAGTTTGCTACTTGCAATAGCCTTTTCAATTTTGATAATTTCAATGTTTTAAGTACTTAGTTCGATTAAATGTCTGTTAAATTTCTCTTTTGTTTAATTTTTTTATTTATTTATTTATTTACGATGACGTTTTAATTATCTTAGGAAATATTAACTGGAAAAGACTGCTGAACTCCTTACTTTGTTTTGAGTGCTGGTGGGTTAATTTTTTATAATTGGGCTGCGCGGAATAGAGATTGATTTAAAAATATCTGTATGGTTTGAAAATTATTTTAAAAACCATAAAATTAATCAAATTTAATTTGAGGTACAGATCTATGAAGCCTACAATATTGTTCGCACATCAAAGAATCATTCCTTTGAAAATAAACGTTTCATTATATTTTTTATTCGCCCACGGTTGATCTTGTACAAAAAAAATGACAATTTATGAATTATAATTTAAAAAGGATATACTCATTAACATATAGATATTTTTCTAAGTATATATTGGGAATGTACCAAAAACATATACATTGAGGAATTAAAAATAATTTCATAGGGTATGAGAAAGAAAAATGTCGCATTGAATTTAAATCAAATTTCAATCAATACAGGTTTTAATCTAAAGAAGAAAATTAAATGTAAATTTCACTTATTTTCATTTGATTTATGTACTATCATCTGTTAATATTTTAAATGTATTGTAATTTTTAAAGAAAAACGAACATTTTAATTAATAATTAAAAAATGTGCAGCAAGCACATTCAAACAAAATGTTTATACAAAAAAATTGGAAAATGGTGTTTCCAATCTTAACATAAATTTTAAATATTGGCTTCTATTACTTTCCATATGTTATTTTAATTATTTCTTATTTTTATGATTTCGCATTTTTATTAATTCTGTGAAATGAACAAAATCATAAAATTATTAAATCGAATATATATATATATTTTTTTTTATCAGACACGTAATATTGTTTGATGTAATTTAGAGTCTTTCATATGCCGTTGAATATTAGATTAATTTTAATAATATTCAAATATTTAGACTTGTATTTGAATATTCCAGTCGCTGTATCTATTGAATAACGAAAACATGATAAACTGAAAGCGAGTTACATTTTTATTGATTCAGGTACGATTTATCTTGTTAACTTATTTAATCAATTTATGACTTATAAATATTTATCTAGACATGTGTCGTTTTAGCTAATGAATATATAGGATTTATGAAGATCGCAGAATAAGAAGTTTTGAAATTCTGGTGAAACCTTTGAAATATTAACGAGATAAAATGATATTTTCTACGATTTAATATTTACTAGGAAGATATATATTTCGAAAACCTATCGAGATATTTAGACTAATTTGAATAATATTCAGAATAGATAAAATTTATTATACATTAAAATGCATATATTGTTATTTAGAATTTTAAATGAAGTTTCTTTGAATTTATCAAAAATTTATAAGGAATTTACTGCACAGTTAAGAAACTTATCTAATTAATGTAAAGCATTCTCATTCAAATGTAAATCATTCTTAATCATCAATTTATTTTAAAGGATTTGTAATAAATGAAAGAATATTATTAATAGAAAATATAAATTTCAATACAATTTAAAATACAGACGCAATTTATTCCGTAAATTAACAATTAAAACGAGTATTTGTTTGTCATTTGTATAAACGTCTGAAAGTATTACTGAAAATTCGCCCTGATTAATTTCTATTTACATAATAATTGCAAAATATATATAATATCTATATTCTCCGATGCTAGGATTTAGTTCGTTTCATATTCTCGTATGCCAATAAAGATAAATTCTCATGAATGACTTTTCATCTTGTGCTGCTACGTTGCAGCCTTGTCAGCATATAGCGGAAAAAATGCCAGACTAGCTATTGTCCTGTAAGCTCAAATGGTAGAGCATTGGTGTATCATACCAAGCATCCGGGTATGATTCCCGGTTTGGACATTTTTCATTATGTTGGTTGTACGCTGCGAAGCAATTGAAAATTCACATCCTTTGTTATATTCAATGATTTGCAGCATGATTTCAACTCTGCTAAAAATTTAATTAATATATAAACAGTAAAATCTTGTTATAACGAATTTCTGGAGACCACCTATTAAATTCGTTCCACTGATAAATTTGTTAATGTGAAATTTCAATATGTCGTTTTTTTAAAAAGTAACTTTGCATGCACACTGACTACAAATATATATTATTACTACACTTATATTAAATTTCGGTTAACATCCGTACATCTCAGTAAATAATACATATACATTATTAATGAATTGTGAACATACTAGTTTTAAATAAGATAATTATTAAGTTCATAAAGTTTCAAGATTTTAATCTTAACTATTATAAAGTAATTTTATTTATCTTACAGATACCTGACGGATTAAACAAACCAGCTGACATCCGCCGTTAATGTAACGTTATTTCTTTACAAAAAAAAAAAAAAAAAAAAAAGTATCAGATTTTTTTTTCACTGATTTTGACAATGCCTTTTTCAAAAAAAAAATGTATAAAATATTTTCTGAACATTATTTTGCTAGGATAATTAATTTTTAAGAGTTTCATTGTTCTATAGAGCACCTTTTGAATGAACAACACAATCTTCAGAACTTGATGGACAATCATCATCAGCTTCATTTTCACTGTCGTTTTCATTGAGTTTACGACAAAAGTTTTCTACCAAATTCCAGTTTCCTAATACAGATATTTTTGTCTTGTCAACTCAACATCCGTAAAACTGAAAAAAAAAAATTCTTTTTTAAACTTTTAATAAATTCGTTCATTTAAAAAATTCTTTAATATGAAATTCGTTAAAGTGAATATTTTTATAATGTGGAAGTATAGGATCCTTTCTAACAATCCAAAAATCATTCGCTAAAGTGACGTTCTTTGTAACGAGATTCTACTGTACATCCTCCGATGCTGGGAATTAGTTCGTCTCTTGTATGACACTAGAGATGTGTGCTCATGAATGACTTTCCATCTTGTGCTGAAAAATTGCATATTTGATAACATATAGGAGTTTGAAATGCCAGACTGGATGTCGTCGCGGTAGCTCAAATGGTAGAGCATTAGTGTATTATACAAAGGATCTGTGTTGGATTCCCTGACTGGACATTTTCCACTCTGTCGGATGTACGCTACAAAACAAGCGAAAACTTACATTATTTCTTATCTTTAAAGTCATTTAATGTCTTTAAAGTCAAGTATCACTTTATTTAATTGTAGACACATACTAAAAAGTTAAAATTTCCGCCATTAGTAAAAAATAATCAAGGCTATGCTGATGAAAATTTATATTTAATTATCGATCTTGTATACGTATGTATACGTATGTGAGTATTTCATCGAACTCCACGTGTGTCTAAAATAAATGTTCAACAATTGAAAAAGAGAAAATGTATTTTTTTCCACATTTATTAGACGTTTTTGAATATAATTTCTTGTTTAATATGTTGGAAGACCTTATTTCTGAAAACAAAATGCGAGAACTTATATTTTATGACCTTGCATTCAGTATGTAATTTTCTCAAACCTACAATTTATATATGTTTCTTTCAAATAGAAGAATATTTTTACATGTATATGGCATTTTACATAACATTTGTCATCACAGTGTTCTGATTATGTGCTTTCTATGAAATATACATTAAGTCGAATTTATGAAGTTATAACAAAATATCTTGTATATTTCGATTTATTTTATTCGATCGATTTATTTTAATATTTTCTTAATATAACAATTGATTCAGAAAAAAAAAATAATATGTGCGAAATGAAGTTAAATGTTATTTTGCAATTACAATTATTTTTAAAATCTCAATTACTTTTTACGGTTTCGTTCATCTCACGAAATCCTATTACTCCCGCTACGTTGTCTGTCCGTCATAGAGCCATCAGAAACTATATAACTTACAGAGTTGAAACTTTGTGTATAGTGTTTATATAGCTGAATAACAGCTATGAAGCTCCAAATATTAAATTTTGAAAAAATCGTATTATTTTAATAAAAAGAGATAAAATAACAAAATTCTAACAGCCTTTTCCTATTAAATTTAAACTTTTTTCGTTATAGCATTTGCCAAAAATTAAAAATCCACAATGAAATTATTTCTACAATAATTAATTTTCTATTGAAATATTTACACGTGAAAATAAAAATGAAATAAAATGTTTCACCAATTTAAAAAAAAAGATTAATATGAAATAAAATTCATTGACATCATAGTGGTAATAAAACGGAAATTTTCAACGATTTCTCAATAATACAAGGAGTATGAGTATGTGTATGTACACAAAGCAGGTTAATATCGCGTCATTAAACAATTAAAAAGAAAATCTGATGTCATACTGGAAGTTTAACGAATTTTTCAAATGTTTCAGAATAATACAAAGCGAGTATCAATAGCGATTTTACAATAGAGAATAGTAAATAAATGAGTTTGAGAAACATATTGAATCATGATAAAAATCCGATTATGGAAATATTCGCATATTTTAACATTTTGAAGGTGTACAACATGTTTAATTTTGCTTTTTTTTTTAAATATCGCATTTAGTACGCATGGCAGATATTATTATCACAGAATATAATACCGGGCTGGTTTAAACATTCGAAAAACGAAAAAGTAGACCGGTAAATTTTTACTTTATAAAAAGTATGACTGTTCTTTTTTTTTTTTTTTTTTTTTTTTTTTTTTTTGCTAAATGAAATTTATTTGGATTTATTAAAGAAAGTTATATGATATTTTTTTATAACTTTAAAACGTAACAAAACCTCAAATAATATTATTTTAATTATACATTTATAATTTTTACGATATTTTCATTTTAACCAACCTTCTTTTTGTTTTAACGTTCATTCAACAAGTCCCAAATACTGAAGATTTTATTTTAAAGTTTGAATTCACTTAAAATATAACATTATATGCTTTTGTGTAGGCGTAAAAAGTCTTTTTTGTAAGATTTTATGCTTCCCACAAACTAATAAATAAGTAGACCTCTCTTGGAAAATAAAATATATTTTCTTTCCTAAAAGGTTATCAGACAACTAAATTTGTCTAAATGATATTTGAAACTTTTTATCATGCGAAAACAAAGTACATATATTGTTGATTAGATTACACCAAATATTAGAAAAAATAACAGCTATTCGTAAAATAACAATTTTTTTTTTTCATATTTTTGTTAAAGTTTTTATTTTCAAATAATACTTATAAAATTATTACAGTTAAAAAAAAATAAGTACTAAATATTTTGATTCCTAGGTTTTTATGTATGTGTTTTATTGTATGTTTTACTATCTCCTGTAGGATTGAAATTATATTGTAGCAACTTTTAGAAAAGCCACAAAGTAAACAAAATGATTCTTCTTGACGTTATATCACACATACGCAAATTAAGGAGAATAAATTAGTTTGGGCGGAAAACTTGTTTTGTTGAACCTAACCCTTTCAAAAAACAATTCTTCCGTGCTGCAATTATGAAATATTTTACCTCTATATTCTCTGTAAATATTTTACTCAAGATGTGAATATGTACACATAATAGATGCCAATTAAAATGACAAGTTCAGAAACAAAATATTTCATTTAAATTTTTTCAAACATTTGCACACAGTGAATTTTTTTTTCCAAATTGTCGTTAACAATAAAACATTATTTCCATTAAGCATATTCAAACACATCAACAACAATATATATATATTTAGCATCGCATTTATTTGTGTATCTGGGAGTATTTAAAGAAATTTCGGTTATATTATACTAAAATATATCTTCCAAAATAATATATTTCTTTCCAACATTAGTACACGTTTTTGAATACAATTGCATTTTTCTACACGTTTTGAAAACATTATATACGGTTGTTTGAATATGTTTTAAGAAAATATAGTTGTTTGATCACACATTTTATGAACCTTATATTCAATTTTTCCGTACTGCAATTATGAGATATTTTACCTATATATTCTCAGTAAATATTTTACTCAAGATGCGAATATGTACACATAATAGATGCCAATTAAAATGACAAGTTCAGGAACAATATATTTCATTTAAATTTTTTCAAACATTTGCACACAGTGAATTTTTTTTCCAAATTGTCGTTAACAATAAAACATTATTTCCATTAAGCATATTCAAACACATCTACAACAATATATATAAATTTAGCATCGCATTTCTTTGTGTATCTGTGTTTGAATATGTTTTAAGAAAATATAGTTGTTTGATCACACATTTTATGAACCTTATATTCAATTTTTCCGTACTGCAATTATGAGATATTTTACCTATATATTCTCAGTAAATATTTTACTCAAGATGCGAATATGTACACATAATAGATGCCAATTAAAATGACAAGTTCAGGAACAATATATTTCATTTAAATTTTTTCAAACATTTGCACACAGTGAATTTTTTTTCCAAATTGTCGTTAACAACAATATATATAAATTTAGCATCGCATTTATTTGTGTATCTGGGAGTATTTAGGGAAATTTCGGTTATATTATACTAAAATATATTTTCCAAAATAATATATTTCTTCCCATCATTAGTACACGTTTTTGAATACAATTGCATTTTTCTACACGTTTTGAAAACATTATATACGGTTGTTTGAATATGTTTTAAGAAAATATAGTTGTTTGATCACACATTTTATGAATCTTATATTCAGTCTGTAATTTTTTCATATCTGCTATTCATATCTGTTTCAAATAGAAGATGAATTTGATATGTATATATCATTTTCCATAACATTTGTCATCACTGTATTCTGATTATATATTTTTTATGAATTATACATTAGGTTGAAACTGTCTTATATGAAGGTACAAAATATTTCTTTCTTTCAAAATATATTGAGTAAAACTGTAAAGAATAAGTTAGAAAAATGACAGATAAACTATTTTTATTTCAATTTATTTTTGTCTTATTAAAAGTTTTTTGTATATAGTGTAATTGACTCCATTAAAATATGATCCATATATATATATATATATATATATATATATATATATATATATATATAACTTATAAAGTTATGTACAGATTTGTTCAAAAATTTGTACTGTTCATAAGAAAATTAAGATAATTGTAATTAATTGTAAGATAGTTGTTTGTGCAAAACATATAAAAAAATAAGGGCGGGCGCGTCGCGCACCGCATGCTTGCCTGTGCGCTATTGGTTCCCGAAATACACGTACGAGAGTTAGAAAAAGGGAATGCTTTCAGTAGTGCTGCTACACAATTCAACACACGTTTCTGTTAATACAACATAGATATTATAATTGATTGCCAATGATTTTGAGTGGGGTTTCAACATCAACTTTGCGGATGATAAAAATCTTCCTTTAATTTTTACATAGAGCATTTCATTTAACGATGACCAATGATCGCAATCCAATCATATATTTTCATATATTTATATATAGATATGTATATATATATGTGTGTGTGTGGGTGTAACATTTACAATAAATGCAAAGTTGGTGCTCCATAATTAGAATAATGCTGAGGTGGGTTTATTAGAATTCACAGCAAACAGCGGATTTATTTCACGGCATTCCGTAGTATGATGACTATACTTAGACTCATGACGATCAAATTTAATCTCTACTCGAAATTTATCAAATTTTCAATCAATGTAGTCGAGCCATGGTATTTTAAAAGAATTTAAGGTTCCATAAAAAATTTCCGAAAACGAGAGAAATACAGTCGAATAACAGAACGACATTTTTATTAATCCTTTCAAATTATACCCATAAACGCTGAATACTTGATGATAATGGATAGTTTATAACTTTAAAAGTTGTTAGAAATTATGTTCCAAGTAAAAATTCAACGCGACAATCTTCCGTAATGTCTACATTTTATTTCTATAGCCTGAACTGAGAGAAAAAATAAATCTGATCTGCAGTGATACACACGTATTTTTAAAAAATGGCGCAAACTTACAATATCGCATTGCATGTGCAATAAATGACTAATCCGATGTCTCCATTATAGGAACGATTAGCGATAAAAAAAAAAAATAAGTAATTCGATTCCCCCTCAAAACGCCTCGGAAATTTTTTTAGAAAAATCTAAGAAAAAGCGTGCCAAATCGAACCATCGAATAGAATGCTTCGAAAAAGTACGCTTTAAATTGAATGCATTGAAACTAGGAGAAAATTACTGGCGTCGGATCAAGGAAATGAAAAAATATATATAATTTGAAAAAGTATAACGATCATTAAAAATATGAGATTTTGAAAAGAGGAAAATAATTAAAAATTATTTAAAAAGGAAATATAATAAATGGAATGACGGAAATTTAGAATAAAATTAATATAGTTTAATAATTTAAAATATGTTATATTTTACCTCAACCTCATCACTAAAAAGACCAATGAGACTTGGTTACTACATGGCTACAAGTTCATACATGATTTTATGGCCTACAAGTTAATAAAAACTCGCAGCAAATCAGAAAACAAAGTTGTAGCGGTCAGAAGAAGCAGAGCTAAAATAACTTAATTATATGTTAAGAAATTATTAAAATTTTCATTAGTATTTTTTTCTAATGACTGTAAGCCGAAAATAAAATAATAATAATAATAATAATAACAGAAAAGAGTATTCCAGAATAAATACATAAATACTTACAATTTGTAAGTATGACATAAAAATAACTAATCACAATAAAGATAAATAATATTAAAGAAAATGTAAGAATAAGTTATATCATTTATAAAAAAGTCTAATGAAAATCTTCTGTAGATTTTATGCAAAAGGTTTATAATATAGTATACTGTGTACTTTAAGTATTAAACAGTTTATTCATCAGCACTGTATTACTGTAGTCTATTTTAATAATTATTGACTACTAGATAATGTCTATAAATTGGTCTGATATTGATCGGAATTGTATATTGCCACTTTTCTCATGTGTGAGTTTCATAATTGAATTACTTTTTACAGTATAGTAGCTCATAGATACTTCTAATTCATAATTATAAATTCATAAATTCTAAATTGAATAATAAATTATTTTCTTATTAAATTTTCAAGTTCATATGAATTAAAAATTACTTCGTTTAAAGAATGCTTAATTTTGTCCATATAACTATAAAAATAATATATTTATTCTCAATATAATAATAATAAATAAATATTAAATGTAGGTTTTGAATGATCTTGTATGGGTAACTTTTAAACATAGTATTAAAAAAATATTCTATTACAATTTATATAAGAAATGAAAATACTATGTTTAAAAGGAAAATAAACTTTTATTACACCCAACAAAATTATTGAAGCAAAATCTTTAACATGTCACACCATATTTCTATCACATACTTTGTTCACTGAAATATATGTAACATAACAACTTTTCATGCCACTCGAATTAAAAAGTTCTCGTGATTATAACTAAAGTATCACAAAATTTTATATAAATTTAAGATAAGCTAAAAATAATAGTTGAATTTAACATTAACTGAAGCCGCTATTTAAAGAAAAAATAATGTTGAGTTCCTCTCTCACCTAAGATAAAATTCCGAGCATTTGCCTCTCAAACCGAAGTAAAACAACTTTATCTCTAGCTCAAAAATGAATTTATTTCCTAATTTTCGTGAATAGCCCAATTTTGCCAGCACGAAAATAAAACTTTTGACTCTATTCATAAAACCCGTCATAACATTGTAATAAATGATCGTACCAACATGCGGATGGAATCGTTCGATTCAGACATAAAACATATTCCGTAAATTAAAATGTACCCACTTTTGTCCCTCATCGCAATTTTGTAAACATCGCAAAACATCTTTATTTTTGGAGAGTCAGCGGATCTTCATTTTTAGTGCGAAAACGAAGTTCTTCCCGAATTTTCGTGAATATCCACCCGTTTTCGTCAATTCCTCAATTTTTGGTGTATTTTTTCTGTACTATATCAAAGCTACAAGCGGATTTAACAAAACATTGTACTTCTCTTCCCCAAAAATGCGCATCAAAAACTTCTAAAACAATCTAAAAAAATCTGGGCAAAATCGAACGATCGGATAGAATGAATTGAAAAAGAAAATATTACGGTGCCGAAAAAGAATGCCTCAGATCAATTACGTTGGAATAGAAAAAGAGAAAAATACTTTCGTCGGATAAAACATTTGCAAAGGGAAATGTAGAAAGAAAAGTAACACTCGTTCGAAACACCAAGTTTTAAACAGAGGAAAGCGTGTGAAACTGTTTTAAGACGAAATATAGTAAATTTTAAAATAATTTAATTATTGATAAAATTTTAAGATAGGTTAATACATTAAAATCTCTCTCTCTCTCTCTCTCTCTCTCTCTCTCTCTCTATATATATATATATATATATATATATATATATATATATATATGCCATGCCCTCCTGCCTTCTGGTTTATTTTTTCTGGTATTCTTTTAATGTTAGTAATTTTGAGTTTGGTTATACTTGATTTATAGATTTAATTAGTTATATTTTAAGATTCAGTTGATTTATTGTTATTCGTTTTTCGTCTATGTGGTGTAGTTAGTGTGAATTTATAACTGATTTTCTGTATATCTATACAGTCGAACCTCGATTTAACAAATTGATTGTGACCCACAAATCCGTTCGTTAAATCGAACATTAATTTTTGTAAAGAGAATGGTATAAAAATATCAATGGAAAATACCCTTAGATATACATATATGAAAAAAAGAATGATTATTGTTTAATACGAGTTTAAAAATTATAAGTTATACGTTAGGAGATCAACTTTAAAATTATCTAAATTCTTTAATGTTACTTGCTTTTAAAACTTAATTCATAATACATACATACTTATTGGCACTTTGGAAAGAAATTCTTGATAGTGCTTTGTTTTGGGTTCTTTGTTTTGACTTTCCAAAGTGCTTTGTCGATATTTTCTAACATCGTAAGAACAACATCATCAACCTCTTGAGACAATTTTTTTTAAGTGTTCAAGCTGCAAACTGCTTCTTGGAATGTCACATATTTTAATTCAATTTCCGTTTCTTCGTCATCTCCACTGCTTTCAAAATCTTCATTGTCTTTCTGTTCACTATAGCAGGTACTTAGCTCTACATCGCAAGACAAGTATTCTGTAAAATTTCCATTACTAGGAACATCTTCCCATCCAGGCATTTGGTCATCTTCCCATTCCAGTCCATCGTTATCAATGACTGACAAGGAGTTCCGAACAAGGTGTTTTTGGTATTGCACCTTAAAGGACCTTATGACAATCAAATCAATGGGCTTTAATTGTGCAATTTGATGAGAAGAATTTCTCTTTCACATTTGAAAATTCGTAACCCGAAGGATGTGCTGGGCATTGATCAATAAAAATAATGATTTTTTTTTCACTTCTCATCTTTCTGTCTAAATATTTTAACCACTTGGCAAACAATGTTGCGTTGATCCATGATTTCTTATTAGCACTATATTTTGTCGGAAGCGATTTGACATTTCTGAAACATCTTGGATTGGTTGATTTTCCTATTACATAAGGGAGGCAACTTTTCAGATCCATCAGAATTCGCAGTTAAAAGAACAGTTATGCGAAGCTTACTGTTCTTCCCTCCATGGCACTTTTCCTTTTGATAACAAAGGGTGTTATCTGGCTGTAAATTATAGAACAGTCCAGTTTCGTCCGCATTAAATATGTCAGACTGGGAATATTCTTTGATGAGTTCTGGTAAAGTTTCAGTTTCGCATCTTTCGACAGTTTCTGGCTCCACACTTTTCTTTTCTCCGCTCATAATTTTACAAACAATGTTATTCCTCTTCTTTAGGTTGTCTAGCCAACCTCTTGAAGACTTGAAGTTCGTTTCACCATGCTTTGATGCAATTTGCTGAGCTTTTTGTTGAAGAAGAGGTCCACTTATTGCTATGTTTCTTCCTCTAGCTTCAGCAAACGAAGACATAAGCTGTTCTTCCACGACAGAAAAATAACTGGTTTTCACAGATTTTCTTTTTAAAGCTCTTTTTCACCACAGCTTGCAGCGCATTCTTCAATATCTTTTCTATTCTTCACAATAGTTGATATCGTAGAAGTCGAAATTCCAAATCTCTCTGCGATACTTTTCTGACTACCAACGTTCTTATCTATCTATTTTAATAAACACATTTTTTTTTCATTAATTAAAAACCTTTTGCGTTTTCTGGATTCGTTGGTCATCCTCGCACAGTACAGATTAGTCCAGAAAAGAACGCTCAAAGCAATGTAAGCACACGCAATGCACAACGAATCGGCAGTTTCGAGCAGAGTCACTATCGGTTTCGTTTAGTACCAGCTGCGAATCAGTCCTGTATTGCCACACCCAAAAGTAACATTTCTCCGAAAATGTAGTTTGCACTTGAAGTCCCGGTCATCAAAATCAACTCATTCGTAAAAAGGTAGAGGTTCATTTAAACAGTCATTCTACGACCCTCCTATCTGTGCTCTTTGTCATGTTTCTAGTTAAAAAGGGGGAAAGACTGTCTTTTGAATCCACCAGAAATGAGAAAAAAAAATTGTAGCACACTGATAAGTGTGTGAAAGATTCAAAATTTTATATGCGAAAAATTCAAAGTTTTAGTTTTATGTGCGAATGCAATTTTTTTTAAGAGATTGTTGTTCGTTAAATCAAAGCTAAAAATTCGTTAAATCAGAGCATTTTAGCTCCCTTTTTGTTGGGACAGAAAAAAGATTCGTTAAATCAGAGAATCACATATATATATATATATATATATATATATATATACCCAAAAATCAACGCAAACGCGATTTTAGATGTTCAGTGATATTACTAGAGAAATAGTAGACGAATAACTCTGGAATTTTATGTATGTAAATAACATGTTTAAACCCATATTTTTCAGCGAAAGTTTAATCACAAGTGAAAATTCACTGAAAAAAAATGGGTTGATCTACTATTTTTTTTTTTTTCTCATTGATCCTTGCAATTACTAAAACATTTTTTTGTATTCTTACTCATTTACAAGAAAATCTGTAAGAATTACTAGAAAACAACTAACAACGATTCCGGTTTATAATACCAGTTACTAAAAAGTTCTGTGGAATACAAATTTACTAAAAAAAAATAATAACCTCAGAAATTTTTTTTATAGTGTAGGAGACCAACAACAGATTGAATAAAACAATAATATTTGTTATCACCGTGAAAAATAGAATGCTCGAATATAAATGTATCTTAAGCACATGACTATATGGATCCTGTTCAACATTTATGTTCGTTTATCTAAAAAATAGTGCGTTTATTGAGATATAACGATTAAAAAAAATGAAAAAAGGTTTTATGATCACAGAATGCAGAGTTTGAACCAAATTTCGAGTTCCAAGAAACTTGAAAAAGTACTGTAGATACAAAATACTGTAATTAGAATATATAAATATATTAAACACTTGATGAAATATGATCATTTTTATACAATATTTCTTAAATGCACATGCACAAACTTAAAAAAAAAATTGTAGCATAATTTAGTAATCAGGATACCCAGGACACCCCATATAAATAGGCCAGTCACATATTGTAAAAATTTAGAAAGATATCGGCGATATAGCGAACTAAATTTCAATTGCTGTCTAAAAATACCTTGATAATAAGGGATTTGTCAAAATTTGCCATTTTTTTTAACTGACTTCCAACAAATTCATATTTATTTAACGTATGGCATTTGGTTTGATGCTTAAAGTTTGATATGTATATATTTTTTAAATAGAATATTCTTGTTCCAATAGTTGTTTTACGCAGGACTATATCATCATAAAAAAACGGCAATAAAAATAATAAATGAAAAATGACAATTTGTGGCAAGTGTCTTGTCATCTTGCTACTTGTATAGAGCCGCTCAATTTCAGTTCATTATATCGGCGATATCTTTCAAAATTTTCACGATATTCGACTGGCCTTTTTACATGCGGTACTCTGTATAATTGATCACTATATTATAAAATAAAGTTTTTTTTGTTTGTTTATTTGTTTGCACTTGCACACTTGAAAATTGTTTAAGATAAATGTTCATATTTTATCAAATATTTAATATATTTATATTCTAATTGCAGTATGTGGTAACTGCTGCACTTTGTGAAGTTCTCAGAAATTTGGATGATAGATTTTTTTTATTTGCTAAACTTTCTCGAGTTTGTTAAAAAAGCTTTTATATCTCCATGAATGGAAATGCTAATTTTACATAAATGAACTCGGATGTTTAAACGAACCCACACAGTTACGTTTTTCAGCTACAGATTTTTTCAAGCGTTTTATTTCACTGTGATTGTAATACTATTTTCATTATTCAATTTCTTACCTATTGACCATACATCTGCTAAAAAATATGTCAATGATGTTCTTCATTTTCTTGAAAATCCAAAAGAATTTGTCAAGTATTTTTCTATATATTCTACAAAATGTAAAAAATGTTCGGCTATATGAGTGCTATATATATCTCTATAGTTATAGCTTCTTTAGACTCGCAAAAATTTAAAAAATCATGTTTTTAATTAATTATTACATGGCATATGTTTCTACACATATTTTATCTGTATTAAAAGCGCAGTAATATGAAATATGAATAACAATATCGAATTTTTAAATACATAACTTTCATATATAAATATAGATACATATATAAGCTAAAAAAATTTTTAAAAATGATAATAGCATTAAATGTGATAAGCACTATTGCTGCAAATAACCACACAAATTATATATAGTACATTATATTTTGTAAGTATTTGGCAGATCCAGATTTCCACACCATAATTAAACATTAACAAACATAAACAAGGGAAAAACACCAAAGGAAAAATGCTAACTAATTAAACTATAACAAAAAACCAGAACCAAAGGGCTATGGTCTCATCGGCAATGGGTGTACTGTAAAATAAGAGCCATGTTTCAGAATGAAAATTATATATGATAAATTAATGCAATTGTGGCAGTGAGTTTCGGACAGAGTGCCACAATGCGTAAATAAAATGCACTAAACATTAGAAAGCATGTTACAAGCACTTCCCCACCGGACCCGACACCACATTAAAGAATGTATATCACAATTGTTTTATTTCAGCAGATTGCATTAACAGTTATAAGAAAAATTAAACATGACAAACTTTCGAAATAAGATTTGAAATTTAATTTTAATAAAAGGAAATTGGTGAAAATATTAAACAAAAGAATAGAAATTCTTCAGAAAAGAATAATTTCATAAATTCCTTTATTCCCGGTAAAAAATGCAGAAGATTCCTTTAAATATTAAATATTTATGAATCATGTATTAAATGCTTGTATGATCATGTTTTTTACGGATATAACACATGGGCTGAAAAGTTCTCGGTCTGGCACACAGATGGCGTTGTAATGGCCGAACCGATGCTTTTTTAGTAAATACTAACATTTAAAAAGTAGCAGAAAAAATGTTATGATGATTCGCCGTGTGGATAAAACGTTAGAGTGGTTTTAGTTGAACGACTTTGTTGGTAAACAAAAAAATGGTTAAAACGAATTTCAAGAATTGTTATTTGATTTGAAAAAACGCCATTTAAACAAAAGCTTGACTTGATAAGCGTTATCCGGACACTGCACCAGGTAAATCAACCATTATTGACTGGTTTGATGAATTTAAACGTGGTCGTACGGACACCAGTGATGAACCACGCAAAAGAGGTGAATACTCCGGAAAACATAAAAAAAGTCCAAAAAATCGTTTTGGGGAACCGCAAAGTGAAGTTGCAGGAGATAGCTCAGACTCTGAAGATATCCAAGGAACGTGTAGGTTTTGTTTTGAATGAACATTTGTCTATGAAAAAGGTGTTGCCATAGTAGTTGCCTGCGCATGTTGACTTTTGACCAAAGACAATGACGAGTCGATGATTCTGAGCACTGTTTGGAGATTTTCCGTTATAAAATTATGTTATTTATTATTAAATTATCATTTTTATTTATTTATTAAATTATCATTTTTATTTATTTATTAATTATTATTATTAAATTGTTATTATTATTATTTTTATTATTATTATTAAATTATTATTATTTATTATTAACTTTATGTTATTTATTAAAATTATAAAATTATGTGAAAAAATTGTGTTTTCCTTATTAGACCGGGAAATTATCAGCCCATGTGTTACGAGTATAGCCGTATGATACAGCCATTTTTGCATGCAATCTGGAATTCTTTGTAAAGAGTATCAAAATATTTATAAGCACAACACAATGTAAAAGTAACACACATGAAATATTTTTATTGTTCTTTCTATTCAGTCGTCTTTTTTTATAGAAAATTTTGAGATTTTCAGCATAGTTTGAGTGTTATTGAACAACGCCAATGCATGTTGAAAGTTTTTAAATATTTATCTGCAATGCATGATCAAACTTACATTCACACATTATTTTAGTTTTTACGGACAATTTCACATGTTCACAAACACACAATGCATGAATACTTTTTTTTAAATTCTATATTCACTCTAATTTGATAAATCATAACGTTTATTTTTCTGCATAATATCCTACGGCGTAAAGATTTTCCAAATTTTGTCGCATCACAAAGATTACTGCTTAAAACGAAAAAAAAAAATTCTGTTCTTTTATATGTATTTACTTCAGGTGCGACCGGAATACCTTTTTAACCAGTTAGTTGCTACTAGTTAGTTAACCAGGCAGTACTTAAAACTTACACAATAAATATAAAAATAACGAAAATGATTGCACAGAAACATCAACTTTGGACTTATCGATGAAAATACGGCTTTATTTTTTATAAGAAGGAAAAACTGTGTCACTCGTATATTTAACAGAGGAAAACATTTCAAGATAATTGAAATGATTTTATTAAATGTTCTATAACATTTCCCGTAACATGATAATACATGTGGCACGTCATTTATGTGATATATTCATTTAAAACTTTCTAAATGTTTGATAATTATTATTTAACATCGTTTTTAAATTATTTGTATAATTATTACGCATTTAATACCCTCAAAACTTTATGTATGTTCTGAAGTTTAAGTTAAAAAAATGAAGGTGTATTTATTGTTATTAACTATAACTTTAATTAATAGTTGATTTCGCATAAATTTGAAATGTATGGACACGCTGTATTTTCAGATGCATTTAATATTTCGTGATAACATTAAATTTCACTTTCAGCAGATATGATAATGTAACAGAAGAACAACCATTACCTGCAACATCAAGTTTCGTTACGTATAATCTTCTTAATAATAAGCAATCTACACTGCCAACCTTTATTTTTTCTCATTTATAATGTTACTAGTTACCCAAAAGTTACTTTAATTAGATGAACATATATAAAACATAAAGCGAATTGTATCTTTCCTGGGTATACGTAATCTGTTTATAAGTTTAAAATTAATGTAACGTTTATTTTTATCAGTTTATTCATTATTAGTAATAAAAAATTGCTAGATTAATGTTAGGTTTTTTTTTCAAAGTTCATTAAGTTAGGAGAATGATTTTTTTTTTCATGGATACTCTTTATTTCTATGTTTATATATAGTTCTACTGCTGGATAGCGGTACAGCCATATAAATATGTAGGTTTATCTACGGATAGAGAATAAATTCTAGAGTCTCGGAGTGTCAGGTTATTTAGAAATTTAACTTTATTAAATATATCTATACGAAAGCTTTTTAATAATTTATCTAAGTATTTTGACATTTCCTCTATAAATAGAATTACAAAAATAGAGCGTTGTTGAATTGATGTTAATTCTTCTAAAAAAGCTTCCTTATGGGAATTTGATGTTCCTAATAAATTCTGAATTTACATAGGCATTTGGAATTCATAATACAAAAAAAATAGCCATGTGTCTTTTGTGTTTACAAGAATTGTTAATTCTGATATAGGGATTTAAAATAAAAATTCAATCATTATGCACACTTTGTGAATTATATTATAACGAGATAATATCCATTAAGAAATACATTAGTGTTTTTTTTAGTATGATACAATTTTAATAACCAGAATAATAGTAGAATATATATTAATAGTGGAAAAAATAGAAATTTAACCAGTTTCTTTATTTCTATATTCTATTTAAATACATGTTTTTAACTTTTTAAAATATATATTAAATGTAATATGTAATTGCATATTAAGTGATTCTTTATATCATAAAAGTTTCCTGCCTCGATTAATATAGTTAATTAATTTTTCATTTAAAGTCAGATTATCCCTTTTATTGCACTCTTTTATTTAACTTTACTCTGTCTTTAAATCTACAGAGAAATTTTTAATAGATTTTTTACTCACTTCCTGATATTCTAAAATTATGAAATAATATTTTCACAATTGTGTTTCCAATGACAATGGGTCACTTTGATATTTTTAAAAATTACTATGAATTAATCAATTAAGTTTAAGGCATTTTTCAGTCAGCTGGTAATGGGTGATAAATCGCCAATTAATCTTTATGGTTATCACTGTTTACGAGTTACAAAAACTGTGGAGTTTTTTATGCACCGTTTTTCCGGCGCACCCAAAAGACCATACTCTACTGATGCCCCTTGCTGGCCTGTGTCGCGTGGAACAATCTGCTTTTCCAGCAGTGACGGACCACTAATTCACCAAGGCAGTCAAGGAAAAGTTGGTTTCGATTCAAAGGATGTTCTTGCTGCAAATGGTGAGAGGATATAGGACTATCTCAACGGACGCACTCACAGTACTAACGGGGATCCCTCCAATCCTAATAAAACTAGAATACGAGCACCAGAAAAACAGAATCCAACACCTAGAATATGAACCAACTACTACGCTACACTTCCCAAAAACAATAATACAGAGAAAAGTTCCAAGTTGGCACCTGAACCCCGCGGAGGAGACATAACAATTACAGGTATGCATCGCCAAGAACAGTCACAGACCCTCGCAGCATCCAACCATCTACACTTATGGGTCGCGCACTGAAGCTGGCGTGGCCGCAGCCTTCTGCGCCATGGTAAATGGAGTGCCGACCTATGAGTGGGCCTCCAGAATTGGAGACGATAACTCAGTATATCAAGCTGAACTTTTTGCAATTCTGAAGGCTTTGGAATGGATTGCTGCCTCCCCCACGCAGGGAAATTTTAAAATTTTCAGTGATAGTCTTTCTGGACTTCAATCAATTTTTGCTTACGGACAAAACACCCTCTCATACTGGAAATTAAAATCAAACTTCACCAGCTGTACAAAAATGTTACCCTTGGCCACGTCACTGCACACATTGGTATCGCAGGCAATGAGCTGGCGGACAGCCTTGCAAAAGAAGCCACCAAACGCCAATCAATAGACTTCTCTCTTCCGGTACCCCCATCTTTTATTCGCAGAGAACTCAAATCTAAAATACTCCCCAACTGGCAAATCTACAGGGACACCTCCACAAAAGGTAGACACACTTACAACCTAATTCCAAAAGTTTCCAGAGAGCTACTTAACCTCACTCCCTATACAAGTGCTTTCTTATCCGGGCATGGCCCGTTTAAAAATTACCTCTTCAAATTTAAAATTTCACGAACCAATGTGTGCGAGTGCGGCGATAGTGGTACCCCCATGCATTATTTCTTCCCCTGCCCAATGACTGTTGCTTGGCATCTTAGGCCTGCTCCTTCTAACCCACCTCCTTCTTGGCTGCTGAACATAATTACGCGTCCCATCTTAACTCATAAACTTTCGGAAATTTACAAATTACTATTAGACCTATCTAACAGAACTTAATCATTCAAAGCAGTTTCTTTCTCCATAAATTAACAATAAATCGCTGATTTTAGTCATTAACGTAATCATTCCATCATTTTTTATCTGCTTAGCTTTCTCCTTTAGCTATTTTGCAGCTTAATTGTTTCTCTCATCCGCAAGTAATGTTCTCTTCCTAGCAGGGGCTGAGTCCCCATTAATTATCTATTCTTATCGGGAACCGCAAGTTTGGTCAGCAAGCAACGTATCGTCACCTCTAACACAAAGTGCATCCAGCCTCCATCCAGTGTGAGGGTTTCAGCGCAATTGTGTGGCGCTGCTTGTCGCGTGGGAATCTCACACTGGCACCTCCACATCTCAAGTGCCGTCATTTGCGAACTGTACAAATGGTACAGTCTTACCTAAGAACTGCACCCTTCTACTAAATAAGAGGACTGTACAACTAGTGCAGGCGCACCTGTGGACCTCGTCCACCCTGTCTGTCGCTCCTTGTCGCGTAGGAACGCTGGTTCCAGCGACAGACCCTGTAATTTTTTTTTGTGTCTTTAGTTCCTGCCACCTGTCGCGTGGGGCTTTGCCCGACAGGACCCGCCATGGCGAAGTCTGTACTGCCACGTTTAATCCCTGCGTGCCGGGGAGCTAGCCGGGGAAGACATTAAAAGCTCAACGGCTGGGTTCGCCCTCTGCCGAGTGGTCTTCCTCAGGCATTAAAATTAAAATTAAAATTAATATAAAGCCTCGATCAGTATCTGGCACTTGTTTGCGATTGAAAAGTTATGGGCAGGGCTGGCCGTTGGGCGATTTTCTTTCATACTTGCGTTTATGTAAATGTCGCCCATTGTTGCGTTTTTTGGTAGCTTCAGCTACGACTGAACTTTGCATTTTTTAAAGACCTTAATAAAGGGACTGGGAGGAATATTATGTTCTACAGACTTGGTTTCCTTGTCTGAGCAGTCCATCCTAGGCAATTAAATCAAACCATTATTGGCAAAATATGACAATATGCATTTAGTTGAGAAATTGCAACAGCAAAATATTTTGAAAACTAAGAAATAAGATATTTAAATAAAAAATAAAGAGTATAATATAAAAACCTTTTATCGTTTAAAAACTTAATGTTAATTAAATCAAGATTATTTATTGAAACGCAGTTTAGAAATACGATATAGATAGATTAATAATGTTTTTTTTTACTTTCCTATTGTCATATGTAAAAAAACAGCAATTATGTGTTTTTTAATAAACTTCCAAGTTCGCGGTTTCTATGTAGCGTAAATCAAAGTGGTGAATTATCAATGTAATTTTTAGCGCTTTTTAGCGCCTTTTCGAGTTTCGCGGTCATTTCTTTACATTTCGAAATGGATTTTTTTTTTCAAAAATTTAGCTTAATGTAGTAAGTTTTGTTCTCTGTTTAAATATCAGTAAATTTGAATGGGATTTTAAGGGGGGGGGTGTACCACTACGATTTCCAGCTATCCTTAAAAGGAATTTGGTTTCAAACATTTAACTTAATAGAAATTTTATACTCTACAATTCTAAATTTTTCGCGATTTTTAATGCGATTTTTAATTGCGATTTTCAATGCGATTTTTTCCAATTCTTTTGTTTTCATGTGTTTTCTGACATTTTGAAAAAGAATTCTGTTTCAAACTTTTATACTAATATAGTAAATTTGTTCATTCGCAATTTTTTTATTTCAGCAATTTCTAATCCGATTTTTAGCATTTTTTCGAGTACGGAGATGATGTTTTGACATTCGTAACATGAATTCGGTTTCAATTTTGAAATCTACAGATTTATATATATATATATATATATATATATACAACACAGCATATTAAAATTTAGTTGCGTTAGAAAAAGCATAACACAGTTAAAAATTCCCTTTCACCAATTTCGTCAAAAAACTGACGCGTACTAGATTCTCTTGTATAACCATGTATATGATCTATAGAATTTATCCACACCAAGTAATATGTAAAATATTGTTATAATTTAAAAACGCATACCACAAAAGAAAACGCTCTTCAAGCAATTATAGTTCATAGATTTAACTGTAACCGAATTCTTTTGTGTGCCTCTGTAAATAAACGATAAATGCTGCGCGCACCATAATCTACAGTAAGAATTTTGAAGAACACCTCAATGATATAAATAAAATAAATATTTTTAATAATGTAACATTATTATAAATACGTGACAATCGATATCCATATAACATAATATAATGGTCTTCTTCTGAGTGTCCCTGTAAAAGAATTTTAAGTGATGCACACTTCAAATACTGAAAATGACATAGTAAACCTCAAAAACATGTATGAGTTACACGGTAATTTAAGATTATTTATGCGAGCTTGAACACGGACCGACATACAAACGGCCATACAAACTGAATTTAAAAACATCTTTAAACTATTTTGGAAAGTGTTAAAATATAAACATAAATTAGAAAGAACACGAACACTTAAATTCCTAATAGAGTTTAATATAGATTTCATTCATGTTCACACATTTTCCTTTATAGCAAACTATTCTGTTTTTATCTACTGCGGAGACTAAAATTTTTATATTTATGCTGAAAGTCTTTACGTAACTGTCTTGGGAATGCAGGGATCGTCCGGAATTACCAAATGACCACATAGACACAAAACTTTAAAATACTTTCACTCCGGGGAGTAACATTAACTCAGAAACGACAAAATTCGACAAAACATTTTATTTTTTGCGCTGATATAAAATATTTTTCACGTGTACTGAAAACTATCGAATGTTTTTTTTTATTATTTTATTACAAAGTAGAACAAAAGCAAATAATGCTTGTAGCTATAAGGCTAAATATTTTCTTTAAATATCATAAAATTGCTCTAGTATGTGAAAATGTACAAAAACGAAATGAAAATATTTCTTAAATTATTTATACTATATCCCTAATATTATAACAAAAGAAAACTTATTTTGTTTCATGTATTAAGAAATATCACGTATATAAATATTGATCTGGTTTTACACTAATAATGTAAATTATATATAATTTCATAACCCGTGTAACATTTACTTGTATATCACGGAGCTTGCCAAATAATATGATCCTGTTTTCCAGCCTTTTTTTAATTACAAAAATAAATTCATTTCTAAATCTTTCTGCGCTTTAAATCAAAATTATAAATGGATTAATTAAAATGATTTTTCTGTCCTATTATAAACACGAGACAATATCATTTTATGTTTGGAAGCACATAAATTACGGGCTACTTCTTCAGTTGTAAAAGATTATAAACGACAGTGATAAAATATAATATGCACCAATATATTCAATTATTTGATCTAAAATGCGCATAAAGTTTCAATCACAGGTACAATCATATTATCTGATTTATTTACAATTGGTGTTTTGCTTTCTTCTAGGGTATTATTTCCGCTGTAAGTAGGGTTATTATGAAAACTGAATGGAGCCATATCACGTAATAAAACCATGGATCATTTGGCGAGTAATTGCTTATAAGTGTTTTAAAAAGTTGTCTTAAATGCAAGAACTCTGAAAAGAACTATTTTTAGAACACTCTAATTATCAAATTAAAGCGGAAACTTCTCTATCATATGATATACAAATACGATACGCTCGTCATTGACGAATTTAACATAGATGAACTATCAGACGCTTGTGTGTTTGACCATTTTCTTACCGAAAAAACTATCTGATATTGTCTATGATAGGACATCACGTGCAATCTCATATTAAGGGAGATTAGAAAAGTCCAAAAAAAATATATTTCTGCTACAGGGATAACTGCCCTTTGCAGTGTCTAAAGAAGTTTCTTTTCATAGGTGGATATTAAAAAGGACAATAAAAGAAAAAAAAAAAGATAATTCAGAGATAACAGATTATAAGAAGATGGGTTAAATCTAAGACGGCAAAAATGCAGTAAAATAGATTAAACAATTAAATGTATTAAGAACTAAAAGAACAGAAAACATATTATTTGGATTTGTAAAAAATAGGAAATAACACATTAAAAAAATTAAATGTTATAGCTAGGTTTCAATTAACTTACCATATAAATTTTTAGCAGCATAATTAATAGCAAGACTGCTTTATAACGTGTGTGATTAATCTTACTTACGGAAAATGTAGATATATAGCTACTGTTCCCGTATTTTCTGTCTGTAGAAAATTGTTGCATTTTGACATAGTTTTATTTTTATTAAAGGAGATGTGTAAATAGGACTCAGTTTCAATTCCCCATTAGATTTATAAAAATTTCATTTTGTATGATCAGTTGTTGTTTTAATATAAATTAGGATGTGTATTTACTGTCCTTTGAAGAATTTTAGTGTGAAGATTGTTTAAATATGTTAAAGAATCTCAGAAACACAAGTTCATTTATCACATTATTCATTAAATGTAATTCAGTTGTATATGTTCAAAACGAATCCCTCACAACACCAAAGTAATATTTTTATATGTTAAATTGTGTTATATAATAAAACTCGGTGGTGGTATGGATGCTTCATATGGAATAATAGATAAATTGATGTAATTGAAATACATTAAATATTCATTAATAGACCTTGTCTTTGATCATGTATAGCGCTTTTAAACAAAGTAATAAATTTGGCTAATATAATGAAAATTGCACATTTTTAATGGAATTTTGATCTACAAAATTCGGACATATTGAATACGGCAATGCGTGTCTTTAGGAATTACAAAATTGCTTTTTAGTTTGATTTAAAAACAACAATGAAACTAAAACGATTTACAATAATAAGTTAACCGTAAAAATTTGAGCTAAATTTAAAATTAAACTGTTCAAAAGTTTCTGTTTCTCACGAAGATAATGGTAATATTTATGTTTTAAGGTATGATAAAAATTTATAAGGCATTGAAAATTTTCCATCATCCACATATTTTGTTTTTCAAAAGAAATATAACCTATAAATTTTGACATTTAAATTTAGCAATAAAATAAATGATTAAATTAATAATTACATAGCTGATAATTAAGATTTAAATATAGAACAGCTCTTCGTTATTTCTTTTCTTGGAGATATTCAATAAAAAATTTATTAACGCAAATAAAATTTAGTATGAAAATTCATTAAGGTCTTATAAAAAGTTACTAAAGGAAAATTTAATTCTTAACTCATGTTACATAATCTATTGAAGTAAGAATATAAAATATGCGCCTGTAGCAGTTAAAATGGTAGCAATGTTTGTGATAATGTAACCACATTAATGTAACATTATCATAAATGCTAAGCAAATACTCACATAGTTTAAAAATTAAAATTAAAATTTCTTAATATGGGAGGGTGATATACATTTTTTACAACATTAAATCATGTACATCCTAAAATCTAATGTTTCGACTTATAGGATATGCGCAACAGATTTTGAGAAACATGAATTTCGTTAAGTGTGTTACAGAGTGTTGTAAGTGTGGGCATTTTCAAAGGTATTAACCATTTGATGACAGGCCAGCATGACAACTGTTTTAAATTCGATCATACCACAATTTACTGAAAAATTTCTTTAGTATATGTATGGCAGACATTAGTTTTTAAATAGTCGTTTGAATAGAATACAATACACTCCACTCCCGAAACATAGTCAAAAAGGTAAAGTTACAACTTTTTGACAACATTTCTTTTTTGTTGTTGAACTGTTATGTTTAATTTGTTTGGCAACGTCTTCATATTTAGACTAGCTTCTAACTTTCTTGTGTTCATTTATTCAGATCCACCTACAAGTGAAAAAAACTGCTGTTCAATGCTTTCGAAAATATATTCATCATCATTCGTGTTTATTAGGCTTTTTTTTAACTTGAGACGGAATATTGTAATTCATTTTTACGCACTTCCTGGTGTCTAAGAGATACAGAAATTTTGAACCACTGTGTATTCCCGGTGCGAATGCAATAAATACATATTTTTCAAGTTTAATTATCAATTAAAAATTAATAGTATATAAATTATGGTACTACGTTAAGATAACCGTTAGAATTCCCGAATAGATAATTAACATAATTATTTTTTATTTCCTGTTTACATATCTTATAAAAAAGAATAGGACTTTTTTTAATGAATTCTACCTTCGATTTCCATTGAGCAAAAATAAAAGTGGTGAAATTTGTACAATCACAAGCCCCATTCCGAATTCAAGTACTGCAATGCAAATATTTTGGAGTATCATGAATTGCATTTAAGAAATATTGCATTTATGAAATATGCTTATAGAAACATGTTTTTAGGTATTCCCATTACAAAAACTAGAAATCTATCCTTTCCAGAGACAAAAGCATCTCCACTTTCAAATATTGATGTATATATATGCACTCGTATTTATGAACCGATTTGGATGAGACTCAGCATATGTAAAGACTATACCAAGGTAGGAACTAAGTTCATCGGCCAGCTTGATCCGTCCCCTTCTTTCAAAATAGCGGCCACCTAAATAATTCAAATTCAAAAATAAGTTAAAAAAATTAGAAATTCAATTTTTTCCCTTTGTGTTTTCGGTCTTCATACAAGGGTTCCGGAGAATTATTTGTTTTGCCTCTATCCTAAAAAAATGGCTGAATTTTAGTAGTTTTAGATTCGTGGGTACATGGCATTATGAAACAAACTGATTTTTGTCATGTCAAACACTCGTATTTATCAACATATCTGGATGTGAAATTGCATTCGGAAAGTACTTACCAAGGTTTCGACAAGTTTCTTGGCCATCTTCATACGCTATGTTGTTTAAAAGCGGCTGCCACTTAAAAACTTCAAATTCGAAAAAATGTTCAAATAACTTAAAAATTCAAAAGGTTTTTTCTTTAAGTGTTCGGCTTTGATACAAGTATTCCGGAGCATTTTTGTTTCGCTTCTATCGAGATAACGCAGTTTTAATATCTAGGTGGGGAGAGGTTATTTTTCCATACACATGTTTAATTAATACACTTTATAAAAAGATGTTTCTTGTAAATTTACTTTAATTGTTGCAACTACGGATTTACAAATTTAATACAATCTGGTAGTCAGCAAAAAATTCTAGTCTCGCCAGTAAAAAATGTCCCCCCCCACATTGCCTGTCATTAATTTTAAAAAAAAAAAAGTTTATTTTTTTATTTTTGATTAATTGAGTAACAAGCATAGTTTAGAATTATTAGTTACATAGTTTAGAATAGTACATAATATAGCAAGATAATATTTAAGTTTTTTGATGAAACTTATCAAAAACATATATCTCTGAAAAAATGTTGTAAAGGCTGAATTAACCGTCATGTTCGAAAAATGCTGATTGCCAGCTACTTGGCGACTGTATTTTTAAGCCCTGGTTGTAACCATTGTTACTACGCTCATACATTTAAAACTACGTAGTCATATTCGCCAAAGCTCGGAGATAATTGGTGAAGTATCGAGAAATTTGGCGACCAAAAATAATTCGCCATAAATGAAACAAACTTGGATGTAGTTGTCTAATTTGCCAATACTCATATTGAGTGAGCATTGACAAAAATTGTGATTGAATGTTCCACACTCAGGTTCCAAGTATTTTTAACTTCATGTGTTTTATAAAAATTACCTGAAATATTAAAAACAAGGAATAGGAAAGCTATAGTTTTCCACACTATACAGGATGGAATGGATTTTTTTAATTTTAAAATTTATTTTCTACTTTTTTTCTTCATACATCATTTGGAATTTTCTTGCCAATAACTATTTAATTTAGAAGAAGTAGGGTAAATGTACCAATAGTCGGCCACTTAACTATTTTTTTGTATATAAATCTTAACGTAGAATTTTTAAAAAACGACACAACATTTTTAACAGTGATATATGTTAAAACATACGTTTCTAATTATGTTTCAGCAATTATTTTTAAAAAACACGGTAATAGTTTTTTTTTTTAGACAAAGTTAAGTTAAAAAAGGGCAAGTTCTCCAATAGTCGGCCACTTTAAGTCTGATGTTCGGCCATCACTGCACCAATAGTCGGCCACTTCAGAATTTTGTTTTACCTGAAAAACGACTCTAACAAATTTGACTAAATTTTGCATTCTACCATTTTTGGTTATAAGAAGATGATTGAGCTATCTCACATGTTCTAGAAACATAAAGAAATGGGCGGTCCCAACTGTCGCATCACGGCATTCTGATCTAGTTGTTTTAACACTTTTATGCATTTTGAACATGAAATATATTTAGTATGTAGTTATTAGTATACGAGTTCATTTTGAATCCGCAGTGGAAAAGCGTAGGGAGGGGCGGTCGCAACTGCCGCATTCCAATCTAGTTGTTTTAACACTTTTCATTGAAAAGCAAATAATGGGGGTTCCAACTGTCGCATCTAATCGAGTTGCTTTTAACACTTTTCAACATAGTTGAAAAGCAAATATGCATACATTCGTGCATCAGCGAAGGGGCGGTCTCAACTGCCGCATCACGACATTCCGATCTAGTTGTTTTAACACTTTTATGCATTTTGAACATGAAATATATTTAGTATGTAGTTTATTAGTATACGAGTTCATTTTGAATCCGCAGTGGAAAAGCGTAGGGAGGGGCGGTCCCAACTGCCGCATTCCAATCTAGTTGTTTTAACACTTTTTAACAGAATTGAAAAGCAAATAATGGGGGTACCAACTGTCGCATCTAATCGAGTTGCTTTTAATACAATTTTCAACATAGTTGAAAAGCAAATATGTATATATTCGGGCATCAGCGAAGGGGCGGTCCCAACTGCGGCATCACGGCGTTCCGATCTAGTTGTTTTAACACTTTTATGCATTTTGAACATGAAATATATTTAGTACGTAGTTTATGAGTATACGAGTTCATTTTGAATCCGCAGTGGAAAAGCGTAGGGAGGGGCGGTCCCAACTTCCGCATTCCAATCTAGTTGTTTTAACACATTTTAACAGAATTGATAAGCAAATAATGGGGTACCAGCTGTCGCATCTAATCAAGTTGCTTTTAACACTTTTCAACATAGTTGAAAAGCAAATATGCATACATTCGTGCATCAGCGAAGGGGCGGTCCCAACGGCCGCATCACGGCATTCCGATCTAGTTGTTTTAACACTTTTATGCATTTTGACCATGGAATATATTTAGTAGGTAGTTTATTAGTATACGAGTTCATTTTGAACGCCGCAGTGGAAAAGTGTAGGGAGGGGCAGTCCGAACTGCCGCATTCCAATCTAGTTGTTTTAACACTTTTCAATAGAATTGAAAAGCAAATAATGGGGGTTCCAAATGCCGCATCTGATCGAGTTGCTTTAACACTTTTCAACATAGTTGAAAAGCAAAAATGCATACACTCGTGCATCAGCGAAGGGCGGTCCCAACAGCCGCATCACGGCATTCCGATCTAGTTGTTTTAACACTTTTATGCATTTTGAACATGAAATGTATTTAGTATATCGTTTATTAGTATACGAGTTCACTTTGAATCCGCAGTGGAAAAGCGTAGGGAGGGGCGGTCCCAACTTCCGCATTCCAATCTAGTTGTTTTAACACTTTTCAATAGAATTGAAAAGCAAATAATGGGGGTTGCAAATGCCGCATCTAATCGAGTTGCTTTAACACTTTTCAACATAGTTGAAAAGCAAAAATGCATACACTCATGCATCAGCGAAGGGCGGTCCCAACAGCCGCATCACGGCATTCCGATCTAGTTGTTTTAACACTTTTATGCATTTTGAACATGAAATATATTTAGTATGTAGTTTTTTAGTATACGAGTTCATTTTGAATCCGCAGTGGAAAAGCGTAGGGAGGGGCGGTCCCAACTGCCGCATTCCAATCTAGTTGTTTTAACACTTTTCATTGAAAACCAAATAATGGGGGTTCCAACTGTCGCATCTAATCGAGTTGCTTTTAACACTTTTCAACATAGTTGAAAAGCAAATATGCATACATTCGTGCATCAGCGAAGGGGCGGTCCCAACTGCTGCACACGGCATTCCGATCTAGTTGTTTTAACACTTTTATGCATTTTGAACATGGAATATATTTAGTATGTAGTTTATTAGTATACGAGTTCATTTTGAATCCGCTGTGGAAAAGCGTAGGCAGGGGCGGTCCCAACTGCCGCATTCCAATCTAGTTGTTTTAACACTTTTCAACAGAATTGAGAAGCAAATAATGGGGGTACCAACTGCCGCATCTAATCTAGTTTAAGAAAAAGCTACTGTGTACGAGCATTTGCAACTTAAAAGTAACCCCGATATCGAATATCAGTTTTCTATCCCTATTAATTCTAAATAAATCATAATTTAGAATGATAAATAACAATTACTATAATTTCAATTTTTTAAATTTCGAATTTTATAGAAACCATTCTTTGCGAAGAGTTTACATCTTAAAAGAAACCCCCATGCAAAATTTGAAGTTTCAAAGCCAAACTAATTGCAATTTTAGAAAATTTTTAGTTCCTTTTAAATTTCAAATTTTTTAGAAACTGTTCGGCTACGGTCAGACCACTTACGTACGGAAAAGGTTATCCATGTCTAATTTCAAGTTTCTATTCTAAAATTTATAAAAAAAAACATAATTCAGAACATTTTCCTCTCATTTTGGCATTCTAAATTTCCAAATTTTTAGAAGCCTTTCTTAGCCGGTAGTTTATGTCTTAAAATTAACCACGATGCCAAATTTTAAGTTTCCAGCAACAAAACTATCACAGATTTTGAAACTTTAGAACGTAACAGACATGTTTTATTTCAAGTTTATATTCCTAACAATTCTACATGAATTGTAATTTAGAACTTTTTCCACTCATTTCACACTTTTAAATTTCGAATTTTTTAGAAAACAACAACCATGCCAAATTTCAAGTTACTACCTCCTTCAATATCACAAAAAGGGCAAGTTTGGAATGTTTTTTGCTCATCCATCTACTTGCGAAGAGTGGCCCTGGCTTAAAATATAGTCTATGTCGGAGCAGAGACTGCCACCTTTACTTTTGAAATTCTTTCGGTAGTTCTAGTAGTTTCCCGTACAAACAAACAAACAAGCACGTAAAAAAAGATTTTTTTTTTTTTACATAATATTATTATAGATGTAGAGATAAAGTTACATCTACCAAACAATTTTTTTAAAAAATGTGGCACTCCGGGAGTGCCGGCAGAAGTGAAAACTTGAACAATTACCTGTGTATTTTTTGAATTGTCAGGAAATGTTTTATTGTGCAGGAAATACTTTTAAATCAAGTGTTTTTTTATTCATTATTATAAACTACTACTACAAAAATTATATAACAATTTTCATTTAATACGCTATTGTACATGAAAAATCATGCATATTATTTTACTTACAAAAATTTCGGGAACCAGACTTCAGTCGCACTATACCGGTTACATTCTTCTGCGTTATTATACCGCTTACTATACCGCTTACATTTTTCTGCGTTACTATACCACTTACTATATCGCTTACATTTTTCTGCGTTTACTATACTGCTTACTATAGCACTTACATTTTTTCTGTGTCACTATACCGCTTACATTTTTCTGCACTTACTATACCGCTTCTATACCGCTTACTATACAGCTTACTATACCACTTACTATGCCGCTTACATTTTTCTGCATTACTATACCGCTTACTATGCCGCTTACATTTTTCTGCGTTACTATGCCGCTTACATTTTTTTGCGTTACTATACCGCTTACATTTTTTGCGCTTACTATACCGCTTACATTTTTTGCGCTTACTATACCGCTTACTAAACCGCTTACATTTTTCTGCGTTTACTATACCGCTTACTATACCACTTACATTTTTCTGCGTTTACTATACCGCTTACATTTTTTCTGTGTTACTATACCGCTTACATTTTGCTGCGCTTACTATACCGCTTCTATACCACTTACTATACAGCTTACTATACCGCTTACTATACCACTTACTATACCGATTACATTTTTCTGCGTTACTATACCGCGTACTATACCGCTTACATTTTTCTGCACTTACTATACCGCTTACTATACTGCTTAATTTTTCTGCGCTTCCTATACCTTACTATACCGCTTACATTTTTCTGCGTTATTATACCGCTTACTACGCCGCGTACTATACAGCTTACATTTTTCTGCGTTACTATACCGCTAATTATACCGCGTACTATAATACGTACTATACCGCTTACATTTTTCTGAGCTTACTATACCGCTTCTATACAGCATAAATTTTTCTGCGCTTACTATACCGCTTCTATACCGCATACTATACAGCTTACTATACCGCTTACATTTTTCTGTGTTAATATACCGCTTACTATGCCTCTTACATTTTTCTGCGCTACTATACCGCTTACCATACCGCGTACTATACCGCTTACATTTTCTGCGCTTACTATACCACTTACATTTTTCTGCGTTTACTATACCGCTTACTATACCACTTACATTTTTCTGCTTTTTCCATACCGCTTACTATACCAGTTACATTTTTCTGCGTTTACTATACCGCTTACATTTTTTCTGTGTTACTATACCGCTTACATTTTTCTGCGCTTAGTATACCGCTTCTATACCACTTACTATACAGCTTACTATACCACTTACTATACCGCTTACATTTTTCTGCGCCTACTATACCGCTTACTATACTTCTTACATTTTTCTGCACTTCATATACCTTACTATACCGCTTACATTTTTCTGTGTTATTATACCGCTTACTATGCCGCGTACTATACCGCTTACATTTTTCTGCGTTACTATACCGCTAAATATACCGCGTACTATACCACGTACTATACAGCTTTTATTTTTCTGCGCTTACTATAGCGCTTACATTTTTCTGCGTTACTATACCGCTAATTATACCGCGTACTATACCATGTACTATACCGCTTACATTTTCCTGCGCTTACTATACCGCTTACTATGCCGCTTACATTTTTTTGCATTTACTATACCGCTTACTCTACCGCTTACATTTTTCTGCGTTTACTATTCCACTTACTATACCACTTACATTTTTCTGCGCCTACTGTACCGCTTACTATACTGCTTACATTTTTCTGCGCTTCCCATATCTTACTATACCGCTTACATTTTCTGCGTTATTATACCACTTACTATGCCGCGTACTATACCGCTTACATTTTACTGCATTACTATATCGCTAATTATACCGCGTATTATAATACATACTATACCGCTTACATTTTTCTGAGCTTACTATACCGCTTCTATACCGCTTACTATACCGCTTACATTTTTCTGCGCTTACTATACCGCTTCTATACCGCTTACTACACAACTTACTATACCGCTTACATTTTTCTGCGTTACTATACCGCTTACTATGCCTATTACATTTTTCTGCGTTACTATACCGCTTACTATGCCTATTACATTTTTCTGCGTTACTATACCGCTTACTATACAGCGTACTATAACGCTTACATTTTCTGCGCTTACTATACCACTTACATTTTTCTGCATTTACTATACCACTTGCATTTTTCTGCTTTTACCATACCACTTACTATACCACTTACATTTTTCTGCGCTTACTATAACGCTTCTATACCATTTACTATACAGCTTACTATACCACTTACTATACCGCTTACATTTTTCTGCGCCTACTATACCGCTTACTATACTGCTTACATTTTTCTGCGCTTCCTATACCTTACTATACCGCGTACATTTTTCTGTGTTGTTATACCGCTTACATTTTTCTGCGTTACTATACCGCTAAATATACCGCGTACTATACCACGTACTATACAGCTTACATTTTTCTGTGCTTACTATAGCGCTTACATTTTTCTGTGCTTACTATAGCGCTTACATTTTTCTTTACAAAAATTTCGGGAACCAGACTTCAGTCGCACTATACCGCTTACATTCTTCTGCGTTATTATACCGCTTACTATACCGCTTACATTTTTCTGCGTTACTATACCACTTACTATATCGCTTACATTTTTCTGCGTTTACTATACTGCTTACTATAGCACTTACATTTTTTCTGTGTCACTATACCGCTTACATTTTTCTGCACTTACTATACCGCTTCTATACCGCTTACTATACAGCTTACTATACCACTTACTATGCCGCTTACATTTTTCTGCATTACTATACCGCTTACTATGCCGCTTACATTTTTCTGCGTTACTATGCCGCTTACATTTTTTTGCGTTACTATACCGCTTACATTTTTTGCGCTTACTATACCGCTTACATTTTTTGCGCTTACTATACCGCTTACATTTTTTGCGCTTACAATACCGCTTACTAAACCGCTTACATTTTTCTGCGTTTACTATACCGCTTACTATACCACTTACATTTTTCTACGTTTACTATACCGCTTACATTTTTTCTGTGTTACTATACCGCTTACATTTTGCTGCGCTTACTATACCGCTTCTATACCACTTACTATACAGCTTACTATACCGCTTACTATACCACTTACTATACCGATTACATTTTTCTGCGTTACTATACCGCTTACATTTTTCTGCACTTACTATACCGCTTACTATACTGCTTAATTTTTCTGCGCTTCCTATACCTTACTATACCGCTTACATTTTTCTGCGTTATTATACCGCTTACTACGCCGCGTACTATACAGCTTACATTTTTCTGCGTTACTATACCGCTAATTATACCGCGTACTATAATACGTACTATACCGCTTACATTTTTCTGAGCGTACTATACCGCTTCTATACAGCATAAATTTTTCTGCGCTTACTATACCGCATACTATACAGCTTACTATACCGCTTACATTTTTCTGTGTTAATATACCGCTTACTATGCCTCTTACATTTTTCTGCGCTACTATACCGCTTACTATACCGCGTACTATACCGCTTACATTTTCTGCGCTTACTCTACCACTTACATTTTTCTGCGTTTACTATACCGCTTACTATACCACTTACATTTTTCTGCTTTTTCCATACCGCTTACTATACCAGTTACATTTTTCTGCGTTTACTATACCGCTTACATTTTTTCTGTGTTACTATACCGCTTACATTTTTCTGCGCTTAGTATACCGCTTCTATACCACTTACTATACAGCTTACTATACCACTTACTATACCGCTTACATTTTTCTGCGCCTACTATACCGCTTACTATACTTCTTACATTTTTCTGCACTTCATATACCTTACTATACCGCTTACATTTTTCTGTGTTATTATACCGCTTACTATGCCGCGTACTATACCGCTTACATTTTTCTGCGTTACTATACCGCTAAATATACCGCGTACTATACCACGTACTATACAGCTTTTATTTTTCTGCGCTTACTATAGCGCTTACATTTTTCTGCGTTACTATACCGCTAATTATACTGCGTACTATACCATGTACTATACCGCTTACATTTTTCTGCGCTTACTATACCGCTTACTATGCCGCTTACATTTTTTTGCATTTACTATACCGCTTACTCTACCGCTTACATTTTTCTGCGTTTACTATACCACTTACTATACCACTTACATTTTTCTGCGCCTACTATACCGCTTACTATACTGCTTACATTTTTCTGCGCTTCCCATATCTTACTATACCGCTTACATTTTCTGCGTTATTATACCACTTACTATGCCGCGTACTATACCGCTTACATTTTACTGCATTACTATATCGCTAATTATACCGCGTATTATAATACATACTATACCGCTTACATTTTTCTGAGCTTACTATACCGCTTCTATACCGCTTACTATACCGCTTACATTTTTCTGCGCTTACTATACCGCTTGTATACCGCTTACTACACAACTTACTATACCGCTTACATTTTTCTGCGTTACTATACCGCTTACTATGCCTATTACATTTTTCTGCGTTACTATACCGCTTACTATGCCTATTACATTTTTCTGCGTTACTATACCGCTTACTATACCGCGTACTATACCGCTTACATTTTCTGCGCTTACTATACCACTTACATTTTTCTGCATTTACTATACCACTTGCATTTTTCTGCTTTTACCATACCACTTACTATACCACTTACATTTTTCTGCGTTTACTATACCGCTTACATTTTTTCTGTGTTACTATACCGCTTACATTTTTCTGCGCTTACTATACCGCTTCTATACCACTTACTATACAGCTTACTGTACCACTTACTATACCGCTTACATTTTTCTGCGCCTACTATACCGCTTACTATACTGCTTACATTTTTCTGCGCTTCCTATACCTTACTATACCGCGTACATTTTTCTGTGTTGTTATACCGCTTACTATGCCGCGTACTATACCGCTTACATTTTTCTGCGTTACTATACCGCTAAATATACCGCGTACTATACCACGTACTATACAGCTTACATTTTTCTGTGCTTACTATAGCGCTTACATTTTTCTGTGCTTACTATAGCGCTTACATTTTTCTGTGTTATTATACCGCTTACTATGCCGCGTATTATACCGCTTACATTTTTCTGCGTTACTATACCGCTAATTATACCGCGTACTATAATACGTACTATACCGCTTACATTTTTCTGCGCTTACTATACCGCTTCTATACCGCTTACATTTTTCTGCGCTTACTATACCGCTTCTATACCGCTTACATTTTTCTGCGCTTACTATACCGCTTCTATACCTTATACTATACAGCTTACTATACCGCTTACATTTTTCTGCGTTACTATACCGCTTACTATGCCTCTTACATTTTTCTGCGCTACTATACCGCTTACTATACCGCGTACTATACAGCTTACATTTTCTGCGCTTACTATACCACTTACATTTTTCTGCGTTTACTATACAGCTTACATTTTTCTGCTTTTACCATACCGCTTACTATACCACTTACATTTTTCTGCGTTTACTATACCGCTTACATTTTTTCTGTGTTACTATACCGCTTACATTTTTCTGCGCTTACTATACCGCTTCTATACCACTTACTATACAGCTTACTATACCACTTACTATACCGCTTACATTTTTCGGCGCCTACTATACCGCTTACTATACTGGCTACATTTTTCTGCGCTTCTTATACCTTACTATACCGCTTACATTTTTCTGTGTTATTATAGCGCTAACTATGCCGCGTACTATACCGCTTACATTTTTCTGCGTTACTATACCACTAAATATACCGCGTACTATACCACGTACTATACAGCTTACATTTTTCTGTGCTTACTATAGCTCTTACATTTTTCTGCGTTACTATACCGCGCACTATACCATGTACTATACCGCTTACATTTTTCTGCGCTTACTATACCGCTTACATTTTTCTGCGCTTAATATAGCGCTTACTATACCGCGGTGCAATAGCGCACAAGCAAGCTTGCGGCGCGCCTGTCCCGCCCTACCTCATACCTAACTATACACAATACTTGTACATACTTATATACAGAGGTGTTGGTTACAGTAACAGTGTCGCGAGTTCAATGGCTTTTTCCCCATCTCAAAAAATGCCCAACGCGCCTAAATAAGTTTTCACTTCAATAAACTCAAAAAAGTACAGTTAGTTATGTATTCATTATTCAGCTCCTGGTGGCCGACTTTTGGACATGTAAGCAAAATTAATACCCAATGGTCGGCCACATTAAAATTAATTAAAAGCAACAAATTAATTTACTTTTTATACTCAAAAACATTAGTTTATTTACCCTGCTAATATTGTAGCCTTATAATTTTAGAAAAAAATAAAAAATTAATTAATACTTGCTTTTTAAAAGAATTGCCATCTGTTAACAAAAAAATAGGGAAAATGGTGATTTGACCTCTATCTTGAAAAAAAAATGGCTGATTACAAATTCAATAAAAATACCCATAATTCTTTGGTGATGGTTTATGACTTATGAAAGATGGCTGCATATAACCAAATTGTAATATTTCATTTAGAACCAAAAATAAGCTATGCGTAAGGCATTTTATCTCAATGTGGTCGACTATTGGTACATTTACCCTATATTTTAAATTTCCTAATGTATTATATTTAATACAGTTTCTTTTTTAAATTAATGAACTGTTTTATGCATAAGAATAAATGTTATCGCATTTTTTAACCTTTTCTTGTATTATTACTAAAGACCAAGAGCATTTCATAAAACTGCATACATTTAAACATATACGTAACATTTCATTATCCGTTTTAAGTGTACACAATTTATTCAGGTTGTTTAATTGCTAAACCATTTCTACAATTCAAGAACAATTTCAATTAAAACTTTTGTATATAATTTTATAATATATATTTTAGATAGTAATTTATTTATCACGTGTATAAAAAAATAAAGCAACTGTATATAATCAACTTATAATGAAAATGTATAGGATATGCATTGTACATTTTCACAAAGATATCCGATTACATTGCTTACTATTGCAAGTTTTCCTTTTCCGTGGATTTCAGGATTCACTACTTTTACTTTTTACACGAACCAACTGTGATCCATCAAATCTACTGGCAGGTGTTACCGATAAACATCCCGTTAATCAAGATAAAGCGCCTCTCAAAATATATACAGTGAACTGAATTTTTCACGTTGTTTTCTTCGAAGAAGAAATACTATATTATGCACTGAACAGTTTCTGTCGCTGTAAATTTAAATAGCAGATTCACAAATTTTGTTTTTAAAATTATTAATATTTTTTTTAGTATGCACAGAAACAAATAAAACCCAATTTGGGTTGAAAGATCCATTTCGGGCATTGTTAAATACCCATTTTGGTTAAATGGGTATTTAACAGTGCCCAAAATGGATACACAGGGGTAACCAAAATAGGTATGGTCCAATTTGGCTTCATACCTAAGAATCTTTCAACTCGAATTGGGTTTTATTTTTTTATGTGTGAATTAGCATTTAGTAGATCATTGAAAATTAACTAGATCATAGGAGTTACATAAGTAAAATTTTAATGTCAGTGCATATTTTATATTTTATAATTGATATTTAATTTCAATTTTGTCTATAATTGTATCATTGAAACATTGAAGATGAAGATCAAACTCCAATTTTTTATTTACATCAACTACACATTATTAATGTACTAATCGTGAATTTCGCAACATGAATTTACTAATTACTCTTATTTCAATAAACATAAATTTAATTATCATATGCACATATATACATGAATGTAGATACATAGATAAATAGATCTATAATGCATTTATGAAAAAAATAATGCAGAAATAAAGATAAGGGGAAACAAGAGAAAATAATATCACACTGCTAAAAATATACATAAGTTGTAACTATGAAACGAATATGAGAAATTATCTCTTCTCAAATAAATTTAAATTTGAAATATTGTTAAGTACAATGCTAATGTTAATTACATGTGCCCTTTAATGCTCTTTATATTCACCGAACCGTTATTGAATTATATATACGTATATATATATATATATTATTTTGTTTCGGTGTATTTTATTTATTTAATTAATATAATTGTTACATTATATAAGAATTTTTATTTTCCTTGGAGCCGAGCCAAATTATTCCCAGCATTAAACTAGGTCTTTTTTTTTTACTCTCTCACAATTCGGTTATTAATGAACGATGAAATATCTCTGAAATTTTTCTATGAGTTTTCATGTTTAACATTTCGAAATATGAATTATTCCAGAAAAAGAAAATTAATTTTGTTCTGTGGAAATCTATCATTACACCTGAAGGTATAAAAGTTAACGTATGTTACTATTTAAAGCTAAAAAGTTGTTACTGTTAACTAAATCTAAATAATCAAAATTCAAAACAATCTATTATTCCTGATTTTTTCCTGACCATCATGGTAATTATATCTTAAGTATAATTAATGCTAAGGGAATTTCATTTTAATGTAATTACTTATGAAACTTAATAAAATTATTCAAATTTATCTTTCTATCTATAAATTAAAAAAATAATATTAGAAATTTAATTTTATTTATCGTTGATAAATCTGCAGATCGATAGCTTTATATAAATAACTCTTATGTCAAGCACAATGTTAAATTTTAAAAATCTAAATTTTGGATACATTTCTGATCCAATTAATTAGTGTTCCTTTAAAACTTTTCTTGAGTATAAAAATCACATCTTTCGTTTTAAGCACGTCTTAGCACATATATGATAAAGTAAAAGAATCTTCTCCATGAGTTATGCGAATGTCATTTCGACGATGGCAGCTACCTGAACAACTAATTTCGATTGTAGCAAATATTATAACTTCTAAACAGTGAAAAATATAAATTTTATATTATCGAATATAAAAAGAAATGTACTTTTAAATGCAATTTCTTTTCAAATTGAATCACAATTCACTGAGTTTTTATGCTTTTAAAGTTTTTTCAGGCTTGAAGTATTTTAAATCTGTAAAATGTACGTACACTACACGATTACGGAAGTTTAACAAGTTGTCACTTAAAAGAATGTAAAAAATTCAGCATGTAATTGTCTTCGCGTAACGTACCTACTTAAATTTCCAAATTCAATTATAACGTCACATATAAATAAAAAACATATAAAACTTCAATTTAACATTAATGACATTGAAGTACGCACTTAAACATTTAAACAATCAAAATCATAATGGTTCTATAAATAAAGAATTTGTTAGCGATTACCTGCTGACATGCGACTATTGCGGAAATGCCAAAAATTTGTTTTTCTGTAGTGGAAGGCAATATATATAAATATGCTAAATGTAAAACATTCTATTATAGTTATTAATTCAAAATAATTTTCACCAACACTCTGTTCGCCGAAATGTATATCGGACGTATTTAACTCTGGTAACCAGGGTTTGATCGCTTGGTATAACTTAATATCTATCTATCTATATATACAGGGAGTCCCAGAATTATTGGGCAAACTTTAAGGGGAGGTAGGGGACACCACAAGGATTCAGATTTGCATAGCAACCCATGGTTGGAAAAGTCATGGGAAAGTCGTATGACAGGTACAATCAACGAAGAGACACAAGGCTGAGATCATCTGAAATAATTTATTGGTGAAAGATATCACATGTGTTGTGATAGATGATATGTAAAAATGTCACAAAATATGTTAAAAGTTTCCACTATTGCTAGTGATGCATGCATTACACCGTCGGACCTTGGATTGGTGGACTCGCTCAAATACACCTGGATTTTGTTGGATATCCGCAGCAGCACATATGAGTCTTGCAACCAGATCCATATCGAAATCCACAGGCGTTGCGTACACAGTACTTTTCAGTGCGCCCAAAACCAAAGATAGAAATCTGTGCTTTTTAAATCAGGAGAGCATGGACCAAACACCTGATTCAAATGTTCACGAACACATCTGCCATAATATGGAGGTTTCCCATCATGTTGAAACCACATATGGCGTCTGACATGTTTGGCATTGTGTCAAGTAAGATTAGTAGCACCTCTTGCAAAAAAATGAGATAATCTGCAGATGTTAGAGGTGCTGGCAACAAGTAAAGTTTCCTCCAGTGGTCTTGTGAACAGCACCACCTGACGGCGAACGAAGCCGTTTCCAACCATGGGTTGCTATGCAAATTTGAATCCTTGTGATGTCACCTACCTCCCCTTAAACTTTGTCCCGCTAATCCTGGGACACCCTGTATATATATATATATATATATATATACAGTATATATATATATATATATATATATATATACTGTAGAACCTCCATAAGTTGATCACACAAGGGACTGCAACTAAGTGGTCAACTTAGGGAATTTTAAGAAAATATTTAGTACAATATTAGAAAAAAATTAGTAAACTTTTTTAGTATTTCTTAAGGAAAAATTTAGAAAAAAAATAGCACTTACTCATTTTTATTTTTACTGCAGGTACAGCACATTTTTAGAATTTTTGAAAGAATAATTCAAATTTTTTAGTCCTCTTTTTGTTCATTAGGTAACTGCAAAAAGCACTTTCACAGTTTACAAGTCCATTAAGCAATAAGCATGCTTAGGTATTTTATATGCAGCGAAATCTTTAAGTTGCTCCATCATGCGCTTTACATCGTCTTCCTTCCGAGTTGGATACTTTTCAGTTTCGTCGTCACTTGGATCATCATTCTCTTTGCCGTCCATTTCTTGTACCTTAGAGTCCTCGCTGTGCTTAGTTGCAGAGAGTATCTCATTGAAGATTGCTTCTGGGTGTGGTTCAACACATGTTACTATAACTCATCGTCCATGGTAACATAATCTTCAAAATCAACTCCATCAAAAACTGGCAAGGGAGATAGAGGAAGCTCTTGCACCGATGTTGTAGCTGTAACAAATCCAGCTTTCTTGAAGCAGTTCTTAATCGTGGTTTGCCTAATTATATTCCAAGCAGAATTATTCCAATGAACAGCATTCAAAGCATTTACTGATGCAGCTGTTGACGATGCCAATGCAGAAGGACCACATGTTTGTGCTTTCATGACACCTATTCCAGTAGTTGAGCTCTGTAGTGCACTTTGAATGACTGAATAATGTCTTGATCTAAAAGTTGGGTTTTCGAAGTTGTGTTTGGAGGCAAGAACTTTAGCTTCACATTTGTGAGATTATTCACTTTCGGGTGGCTGGCTCAGTTGACCGTGGTAAGTAGAATAGACCGCTTCTTTTTCTTCATTTCTGCGTCAATTCCTCTAACCCACTCTTCGAACAAAGCACTGGTCATCCAAGCGGATCTATTCGCTCTCCAAAAAACAGGAAGGTCTTCAGGTTTTACAGTTTTAAATGCACAGGGTTTTGTGGATTTGCTGATCACCAGAAGCTTCAATTTTTCCAGTCATACTAGCACATAGGAGAACGGTAAAACGTTGTTTTGAAATTTTTCCTCTTTTGCATGTGTCACCCTTCATTACTAGACTTCTATCAGGCATTATTTTAAAGAAGAGAACGCACGTGACAGCATTAAAGATGCCCTCATCTTTAAAACCTTTAGCAAACTCTGAGAATTTTTCAATAAACTTTTCCACCACTTCAGCTGAAACCTCATTCGATGACCCACACAAAACTTTTTGTGAAATCTCGTATCGTAGTTTGAATTTTTCAAGCCAACCTGCTGACGCTTGGAAGTCCTCTATTTCGAATTATTTTGAAATTGTTTTGCTACTTCCTCAAGCATAGGCCCCGATATTCTTGCATTGTTTGATCTCATCTCTTTAAACCAACGAAACGCGGCTTCGTTCACAGCGTCGAGATACATTCTTCTGCGTTTTCTTTGGAGTCCCCTCTTTTCAGATGAATATCTTTCCAGGTATTCATCCTTGCGTTTAAAATGTTGCTCACAGTTGTTTTGCTCACACCAATTTTTTCGCTGTCTTCCTTTGGCTGCTGCTTTTCAGAAAATTAAAACGATCCACTTTCTTCTTTAATTTAAGTTCTTTTAGAGCTTTTCTTTCTGCCATTTCTAATGAAAATTTGCAAATAAACGATCGGTCCTGTCACCACACGACATCCAGAAAAAAAGAACGGAATGTGTTTCACATGTGAGCGACACACGTTGTTTTCCAATTCTGCGTACAGCTACACCGCTACACACATCCCCCACTCCCCTGAAATTTTTCGACAGATTCCAAGAATTCTGGCATTTCCCTCCCATTGTATCACACTGGAAGTGAACAATGAATCGAGCACCACAAGGGGGATGAGTGTTGCTCAGAAAAGCAATTGACTGATAAAGAAATTTCTGGAAATCAGATGGAGAACAAAAATGAAGGAAAAAGCAAATTTAAGAAAACATCAGTTGTCAAGTTACAGAGAGTAAAACCTACTAAAAAGTGGTCAACATACAACTTACTAAGGTGGTCAACATAGAGAGGTAAATCTCCATTGAAAAAGCATTGTGACCCTTCAAACTAATAAATTTCGGTCAACATAGAGAGGTCGTCAACGTACAGAGGTGGTCAACTTTGGAGGTTTTACTGTGTGTATATATATATGTATATATATATATATTTATTTCTTATGTGACATTGAATATAATGAATATATAGATTTTTAAACAGTTTTGTTCTTTAACATTCCAGCAGGTGCGTTTAAATTTGTTGCACAAGTAAGGGGGTGGCATTTTTTTGCATGAGGGTAGTTACGAAATTAACACTGCCATAACAGTATTAACATACATGTTAGACGATCAATTATACATGCCAATTTTAAAAATCCTACTATATATTACTTCTGTTGTCAACATCCATTTTTCTAAGCAAATAAAAAAAGCCGACCGATAAATGAGATACCATATGGAATGATTTTGAAGCGGCTTCTGACATAGTACACTCACATTTCGTTAAAACATGTATATTGATTTAAAATTGCAATTAATTAAATATTAAATCGGCATTGTTTTCATAAATTAATTGAAAGTGTTATTTCCCCAAATTAGTGTTGCCACAAAAATAAAATCCCGCAACAATGATTATTAAAAAAAACTTCAATAGTGATAAAGTGGAACATTCTGGCTGCACATTTATTTTAATATTTCTAATTAAAAAGAAAAATTTTAATTCAAATGCTCAATTTATTTTTCTTTACCCCATTTTTTTTTAAACAGATTATGTCATCCTTTAATGTAGTTAAAATACGATTGATAAATTTTATTTTGCGTTTGCTATCTTAGGTCAGTTTTCACTGTAACTTTGATGGAATAAATGGAATAATATTCTGGCTTGACTAATGTTGTTTGCAGATATTTATAGTCCTTCAGTCTTCTCAAGGGTCAACTGGTTAATCTTTAATTTCGGTGTCATTTATGAGAACAAACATTCGGAAAAATGAAGTTGGTCGTAACATTTGCAACATCGCTCTCGCTGGAAGCTTAAGAAGTAGCTGTTTTCTGAAACGTTATATCAAAGCACCATTACATCACAATAATTGACTATAGTAAAATCATGTGTGTACAAATATTTTTTAATTATTCAAAAAATTAAAGGAAAGGAGAAGTTAGAATATAAATATACTAATGTCAAAGTTTTTTTTTTTTTTTTTTTTTTTTTTAACGAAAATTTAGTACTAGAAAATTTACTGTAATTTTTTTACAAGATCTTATACAAAGACGAATTTAAAAGTGAATATATCATTATTATTGACAGAAAATATTATATTAAAGATGACCGAATAGTGTTTTACTCATTTTACGTTTCAATAAATAATAAAATAAATAAATAAAAATAAAGTTTCTTTCTTATTGCTGGTAGATGGCAAGATAAGAAGGTTAAACAAGCCACATACTCAAGCCACATACTCAAGCCAAGAAATCTAATTGGTCTAAGGGCAATTCGTGCTGAATTGTAGCTCACAATAAAAAATATTTTTAATAAATAAAAAAATCTTCTTCTTCTTCTTCTTTAGAGATATCCAGGTGATCATCCTTAGTGATCTAGCCTTTATTTAAATTACTTTATTTTTTCTCAATTTTTTTCAATTCTCTATTACATGATTAAAGAGCGTACTAAAGTATTATTCCCATACTAGCCATTCTCTTTCTTAGACCAATTAAATATCACGTTTTCATAGAAATTGAAGTCTAAGTGTAAGTATTTCTTATCCGTAAGAAAATTAATTTGTTGTATACTCGCTTTATGTTTCCTGATGTAGTATGTTTTATATATATTAAAAACAAAGTGATAGCTGCAACGTTTATTTGAAAAAAAATTACAAGACTTTTTTCATTTTTTTAATTATCTAGTATATCATACTAGAACAGAATGATAGTTAAAATATATACCAGTATTTTTCGTTAAACCGAAATTTTTGAATTTTTCACTTTACTTTTACTTGTACGCGCATTCCCAAACATAATTGTTTTTCGTTTGAATGGTATATATATATATATATATATATATATATATATAATATATAATATATATATATAATATTTATACGAGCATATATTATAATACGAGTAAACCTTGTGTCTATGTGAGTGTGTGCATTTTATATAGAAAAAGGAACAAACGGTTTTTACTAAATTTTGAATACTACCGTTTTCAAGTAAGACAATACCATTAGGCGAGATCACATGTTCTAGAAAATTACATTAGTGGCTCATTTTGGGGTCACTACAGCTCAATGCTTTTCTCTGGGAATGAATGTTGAATCAGTTATTAAGTTGTTGAACAGTTGTCAGTAAACGAAGTCGGAAAGTTGACAACATTCCGTCAAATTTGAATGTTTTTAACGAGATTCGGGAGGATAATCGACTTTCCAGATTACCAATACCAAAACACATGCATGTTGCCAAAAAAATTATCGCCAAGTAAGCGACTTTCCGTCAAATTTTGGCGACAGTTGGAGAAAAATTTGGCTTTCAGAATCTGAAGAATTTTTTTTAAAAATTCTCAATAGGAGCCGAGATACATGGTTCATCAAATCAGAGTCCATAGAACGTTCTCGAAAACTTCTCGACTTCTTTAGTGCAGCCCTGTATGGGGGGGGGGGGGGTTTGTTCGAAACGTTCCCGGCCTGAAAAAGTAAATAAAAGATTTTTGACATTTCATTTTATTTTTTAGCTTGCAAAACAATACATTTCAGAAGACTCTTGAGAAATGTTCATTCTTTGGCTTTTTTGGTCGACGTTCCACAATCGCGGCCCGCATCGAGCGGAAAGCTTTTTCATACACAAAACATCGTTTAAAATGGAGTGGATACGGTCTATCGAGTCGTTAGCAATGTCAGCAACTTCGCGTATCTTCAATCGGCGATCATTCAATACGGCATTGTGAATTTTTTAGACGTTCGTCGGTCATAGCGGTTTTTGGGAGTCGTGAGCGTTCATCATCGTGACATGATTTCCTACCATGTTTAAATTCAGCAGCCCACTTTTTCATCATCGAATATGAAGGACAAGAATCCTTTAAGATAGACTGTAACTCTTTTTGTATGTTCTTGGGGGTTAAATATTTTTTAACAAAGTATTTTATGACAGCTCGAACTTCAATTTTTCCATTTTTCGAAAATGTCAAAACTTGTTTACTTTACTTTATCGCTCAGCAATAACCAATAAACTCACGCTCCTGAAACTCGGCGGCATCATACTTTACAAACAGTATTGTCATTTGGTCACACTTGTTTCGTTTCTGTGTTAGGCCGAGAACGTATCAAACTGTTCTCGTACTATTTTGACTTAAGATACTTACAATTAAAAATATTTGACAATTAAAAATATTCCTTTTATATAATGCGCGAATTTGAAAAATTATTCAACAGTTTAATTTTTATTTATTATTATTATTATTATTATTATTGGGAATATTCTAAAGCAATCTGGTAAAAATAGTTCCACAAAAGTACCACAAACCTGTCTGATAGCACAAAATTAGATATTATAAAATAAATATTTGCAGTGAACTAAAAAACCCATTTTACAAATAACATAAAAAATCGGCTTTTATTTTCAAAGAAAATTACGAAAGAATATCACAATATTTCCAGTGTCTATTTTATTGATTAGCTGTATTTAACCAAGGAATTAAATCGGTTTTTACTGCCACAAGATAAATCGTAAAAAAAACCTTTGAGGTGAACTAAAAATTTAAAACTAATACAATTTCGGATCTGAAATCATTTTGCAAATCACATCATTCATAAAAATTCTACTTTTTGTACATTAAGTGAATTTAAAGAAATGGCCAAATTTTTATTATCGAATTTTAACTATACGCAAAGAAAAACAACATTGTTATTAAAAAATATTATTAAGAAATGGATTGATGTCATTAAAATATTTATAGCAAATGATTTAATTTCCCTTTGTAGCATTTAAATGTTCATATTGATTTTCTACTAAATACCGAACATACACTTTTTTAGAACACATCGTAACTAAAAACAGTATGTAGAAATTAATATTTCAAGGAATTAAAATTTGTTTTTTCTGTATAAAATTTTACTATTTCTGAAGAAGTTGCAGCCTGTATATCAAAATTAAATAATTTCACGTTAATTAAAAAAATAATCACGGAATTAAAGAAAATAATAACTTACAAGATATTAGTAAAAAAAAAAAAAATAAATAAATAAATAAACTTGAATTTCCCAAATTACAGAAAAAGTTACGAAAAAAAATTCTGTACAATTTTTTTTCTTTAACAAACTTATAATAAAAATAAAATAAACTTTTTAAATCCTTATAATGATAATTGATTTATTACAAGTTTTTTATGTATATAACAATCTTGAAAAAGGACAACATTGTCAATTTTCACAATTTTTAAATAAATTAGTCGAGGTCATTAACATTGGCGAAAATAACAGGCAGCGGTTCTATTTTTTATAATTTCAATGCTATTTTTTTGCTACTATATATATATATATATATATATATATATATTTAAACTATACCTACCCCAAACCTTACTGATATTCAAACACATGTCTCATAAAGGTATTTCTTAAAAATACATATTTTCCCGCTAGAAAAATAATTTTTTTTCCAAAAAAAAAGTAAAATAAAATAAAATAACACTTTGAAGGAAATAAATAGATTATAAAAGCTTAAGGGTAATAATAAACTTTATTTATATGTTAAAAAAATAATAAAAACATTTTATATTTATGTTACATGGTATATTATTTTCAATTATATACATCGATATCAATGCATATTTATTTATAAATAAGCAAAGTAATTGCAAACATTTCGTTGTTTATATAGTAATAAAGAAGCAATTACAAAAATTGCAAAATATTTTATCTTAGTATTTACCAAAATATTGCTTGCACATACATTACTTATAAAATTCACACTTCCTTAATTTCCTTCAGAAATTCCCAACCCGTTAATTGCAATAAACCCCTTCATCATATACTTATTCTCCAACAATACACTGTAAAAAAAAAAAAAAAAAAAAAAAAAAAAAAAATTGGAGTAAAATTACGGGCAGAGGCCGGCAGTAAAGATTCCAGTCATACCCCGTAAAAAAAAAATCCATACCCATCATTTTGTGCAGCCCGTAATTTTACGGGGCAAAGTAATATAGCATTATAATACACAGGATATAATGCACTTTAAAACACAATAACACTTTGCTTACTGTTCGGTAGCACGTAGCACGTTAGATAATCATCACAGAATCGCTGTTTTGGCGAGTTAAAATTTTCAAAACACGAGTAAAATGAAGGGTTACACCATAGCGGAGGACAATGTAAGGGGTCCTACCGTATTTTTGCTAACATATTGGCTAGAACTGTAAGAATATGTGGATTTCTCTTAATTTATCTTAATGTATCTAAGGGATAAAGCCTATTATTTAGTGGATCAGACCGTTTTTCATCAAATAAGGCTGTTGCCCGTGAAAATTGAAGGGCCAACGCTCACAAATTTACAGTTTCCCTAGTAAAGTTGAAAATATCTGGTAACCCGACAGCCAGTAAAAAAAAAATACTTGTAACCTCCCTCTTCCATCATTCTCAGTTTTTTTCACATATTTTTTAATTTAATCATTAATATAAATGCTGGACGATTACGCCATGAAACATTACAACATTAAAGAAGTGAGTATAAAACATCACAAATTTTACTGAATAGTGTATACAAATTTAAAATTTTATAATAGTATAAAATTTTAAATTTGTATACACCATTCAGTAAAATTTGTGATGTTTTATACTCATTTCTTTATTGTTTTAATCATTAATATTTAAAAAACATATTTTTTTTATTTACAAATTAATTGAGAAAGATTATTCATGATCGTAAGCTGGTCTATCATGAGTTAATTTAGAAAGCTATCATAATATAAATTAATGATGTAAACAAAACTTTTCAAAGTTATGCTATAACTTTTAAAAAGAAAAAAATAAATGTCTAATAAAGACAGACGTTTGTATCTGTGGCGTTTTTGAACGGAGAGCTGCAAGCAGCGCTAACATATTTGGCAGGAAAGTACATCTATGTCTACAATTATGCACGTTAAAGCCAGTTAATGGATTCTTTTATTAAATTTGCATTAATTCATTTTTGTATGTGATGTTTAGACTTTCTTCGAGCAATGTCGTTCGCTTTACTCCCGCAGACGTTTGGGCTTTATAATATAATGAAGTGCATGCGTACATAAAAAACTCTTTATATTCGAATTTATTAGTTAATTTAATATTTGTATAGTTATAAACTAATTTGAGTTTTTATATCTGATTAAAAAATGCAGACATTTAAAATTAGAGAAGAAAAACATTTAAAACTTCAATTTTATCCAATTTTCTATAAAACGATATTATTTTTTTATAGAAACATAGATTGTTTATTAACATAGAAACAACGATTCTATATATATATATATATATATATATATATATATATATATATATATATAAAGTATTCTTAGTTTAACTGTTTCACGCTAGAATTTGTAAGTGCTTATATCCTCTCTTCAAACATTAATAGCAAAAGCTTTACTGTATGTATTATTTCCATTTTCAATCGAGAAAATAGTTTTTGCTGATTTATAACCGTGACCAGAATTTTATATCTTTGTTGGAATGGCCTTCTATAAATGTCTTGGGAAACAAAGGGTCGTCCGGAAACACTAAATGACCGCATGAAGTCAGACAAAAAAAAAGCTTATTCTTTAGGGAAATGTATTGTTTTAGAGTTAGCTAACTTTGTAAAAAAAATATGTTTCGCCTCCCGTAAAAACAATTTTTACATTTTAGAAATAAAAAATATCAATGAAACATAATGGTATATTCTATCATGGATTCGGGAAATGGGGTAAAAATGTAATTTGAAACAAAAAAATAATATTTTTTTTTCTTAGGTGACTTTTGAGTAATTTAAAATTATTGACCGGCTAAATTTTTTAAACCGAATCCAGATTTTGATTTCTTATCGAGTTTCGGCCGAAAACGAAAACGAAAATAAAACTCTGTCAAATGTAATTTTTTAATCAAACTGTATTCATATAAAAATTTAATAATTCATAAACACATACAGCTATTTGCAGAGACATTTTTACACATACGTGGATGTGCACATGTTTGTTTGCAGCAAAAGCAAAACTTTACTCAATCATTATTTTTTAAATATGTATAGCAAAAGAATCGCAGGTAGTTATTTATTATTTTTTTTTATTACTATTAACTATTAATTATTGTTAAATAAAATTGAAAATTTGAAAAATGTTTAATTTTTAAATTTTTAATTTTACCAAAAAGAAATATTTTAAATGATTCTTTAGGGAATAACAGCTTATACGTTCTTAAATTGTCTAAAAATAAATAAAAAAAGGTAGTTATTTTTAATTAACATACTAATTCCTAACCATATTTTTACTATTTCATTATAAATCTATAATTATAGGTATGTATTTTAATACATTTTTATACGATAAATAATAATGATATTTAATTTATTATCGAAGTATCAACTATAGTTAATACAGTGACCCTTTATTCGCAATTGAAATGATTTACAATTATATTAGTGGTAAAATGAAAGCAACGCATGGATGAAATGAAAAAATCCTGCACTGTTAAAAATTTGTAGCAAACTGTCCAGTCATATGTCTGTCCAGTCATATGTCATTTTTAATTGGTAAATACTGTGTAAATTGTTATTAACTACTGCTTTCTAATATAATTTGTATCAGAATATCGAAATATTACATCAAGATCTATGTACAATTTTGCTTGCCCGGCCATAGGTGAATTGGGCAGCGCATATGGTGATTATTCTATGTATCTTAATATTGTATAATATTGTAAATATATTTCATTCAATTTAATTTCGTCATCGGAACGGAGACCAACCATTTACCTCTCATACTCTCTCGGGGGTCTGGCGAGGTCGGATTGGGGAGGGGAGTCTTACTATCCCAGTTACTTCATGGGTCCGGTCTTCTGGCTGTGGTCCGGTAAGTGCCAGAATTGTTTTTACTCTCGTGGACGTTTTGAGCCTATACCTAACCGTTGGCTGTCCACGAGTGGACGATTTCTGTAAATTCCTGTACTCATTTTTGACGTTGAAGTAACCTTGCATAGACAAGTTGTCGTATAAAATGAATCACGTAGCACCAATAGAGCATGAAATTACCTCTAAAAGAATTTCCATTCAGGTAATAAATAATTTCATCAGTTACAAGTGTATAAGATTTGTTATATCCATTGTTGTCCGTAAAATTCTCAGTTTACAGTTTCGTACAGTCTATTACACTCAAAATGAAAAGTATTTTGGGTTTTCCTTACATGCTAACTTAAACATTTATCTGATTATATTAATCTAAACTGTAATAAAAAAGTAGGAAAGGGACTCTTTTTACAAAACTGATATTTTAAATACTGAAAAGTCTGGAAACTGTCGAATAACTCAAGAAATATACATCGGACTGATAAAGGGAAATATGGGTTCAATATTTTGGAAAAATGTATTTAAGTATTTCAAAGTTGCCCCCCAACTCTGCCCGTTGGGGCAAAGAAGGAGCAATTTTGAAATCTTAAATAATAACACTCTTTTTTTTATTGCATATTCTGATTCTAAGGGAAAAATACGTAATTTTCGTTTTTAACATTTTCTTCGAAAAATCGTAGATGGCGCTGTAAACGAGTAAAATTCTCGTACAGTGAAAATCGTTTCCATCAAAAAGTCTGGAAACATTCGAACGACCCGAGAAATATACATCAGATTGGAAATCGGAAAAATGCATGTTCAATATTTTTGAAAAATCTATTTAGGTATATCAAAAGTGACTCCCCAACTCCATCCTCTGGGAGAAATGGGGCGGAGGTCAACTTTGAAATCTTAAATAATAACCCCCCTTTTTTATTGCAGATTTGGATTCTACGGGAAAAAATACGCAACTTTTTCAAAGATATTTTCCTCTGAAAATAATAGATGGCGATTGAGTAAAATGCAGTGAGAATCGTTTCCATTGAAAAGTCTGGAAACGGTCGAATAACTCCAGAAATATACGGCGGATTGAAAAACGGACAGATATGTGTTCAATAGTTTAGAAAAATGGCAACTGTGATATCCCTAAATAGATTTTTCTAAAATATTGAACACGTACTTTTTCGTTTTTCAATCTTTCAATATTAATGTAATTTTTATGAAATCCACTAGAATTTTAAAGATAAAGTTAAATAAAAAAATAAGGCCTTAAGAATTTTTTAAAGATTTGATGTTTGACGTACGCTAATGCCCAGTAAATATTTCTTGTTTATATTTAAGGAATAACATGGAACAATTTCTTAAATGGAATCATAAATATTAGAACTAATATTTTTAATAAAATGTCGGGAATATAACCAATCTATATACAGGGTGCGCCGGAACTCAAACATTGGAGTAGTTCAGCTTTTATTCAAGGATTATATTAGTTTGCTAATTATGTTTTGTGAGAGAAAGCAAATGTACTTCTCTGATATAGTAGATTGTAAAGTCGGCAGATAGCCATTTTAAGTCGTGTTAACTCAATATCAAGCTATATATCGTTTATTTCTTATTGTACTTTGCGGCTTATTAAATGTTTGTAATCGTCTTCATAACCAAATGTAATAAATGAAAATTCTGTGGTTAAGTTATTGTACTATTTACTAACTCCATTGCAATAAATAGAGTAGTACGACCAGAAAATGAACACTTAAGCACATTTTTTTTTAAAGATGAATGATATTTTAATAAACAGTACCTTTTGGTTACTGACAGTGCAAATGCATGTGTTGATATACAAAAGATTCAAAAATAATAACAAGAAGTTTATATTTTATTTGTTTCGGATGTTAGCGATGTCTTAATAAAAATCTATACAACACCAAGTAAATGAGCAGTTTTTACCAGTGAAAGATCGCAAAATTTTCCAGTTAATGAACAGGCAGCAATTTAAAAACACTCAAGTTTCATACTATGTTATTTATTTTACAACCAGCACAAATAACTTATAACACATTTTTACTGAATTGCGGGGTTTTTTTAAAGTCAGCATGGTAATTAACTAGTGGAGAATTTTCAAACCTTATTCTATTAATATATTTACAAATTGTGAATTAACTGGGCTGTTCCCTTACTGGTCAGAATACCCTTTATAAAAACATTATAATCGCGATTATTTTACATTTTACGTCTTCAATAATGTATTGCACAACATTTATTTTCAATTCACTTATTTATATGCATAAAAAGTACGGTTATATAAATCTTGGCATTCCAATTTTTGAAATACATAATTTTAGTATCTTATATATATGTATATTATTAGTAGAAATAAAGCTATAAGAAGAAAATAATTTATAAGTTTTCTATATGATAACTGCATTCTAAACCTAATAAAAGAAAATAAAAGAAAATCTTTAAACAGAAAAATGATTACCCTTTTTTGTAGAATAAATTCATAAATACTTTTATACCCCTTGTTTTTTCAAAAATGAAGAACATTTTCAACAGTAGAAATGTTTACAAAATTATTTATAGGATCATATTTTTTTAATAATTTATAAGATATCTAGTTCTTTGTTGAAAGAAGATAAAATATTAACAACACATTTCTGAGGTTTTTAAAACCATTGCTGTAATATAAAGTTTCTCTTTTCCCTGTATATTTTGGAAAATGTATTTATTTCTGTTTAGGAAACCTATTTGTTTCTAACATTCACATGGGTTCATCTTCTAAAGACTTATCAAGGAAAGAAAAAAATACATGAATCGTGGGTATCTACGAGATTCTTTGAAATTTTACAAACCCTTCTTCTTAATACAAATTTGTTGATAAACTATTAGGGTTTCTATTACTTTTGCAACATCTGGTAACTTTCAGCAAATACATATAACATTACCAGAACGTATTAGTTAAGTTCTATAATAAAGAAAATGTGCGTATCATTCAATAATCAGTTACAAAATTATGTACGATAAAATGAGTTATATCACACATTTAGAAAATTACTTTAGCGTTATTTTTTTTATCTCACTTTAAGTTACTACCAATCTACTGCCAATCTATTGTATGCAAGGGTACAACATAAAATACCGCCTAATAACTCATAATATTGAATTAAAAGAACTAAAACTTTTATTTAAAAATTTATTTATTGAACTCATTTTGAAAATTATATATCTAGATACCTTTTGTCTTAAAGGTAAATAATAAATTAAAAATTTTTAAAATATTAAATTGATATTTTTTAATAAACTTTTACTTATAAAATATTACAATTTTTATTTTAATTTATTAAAAAAATCCTTTGCAAAATCATTATGACTGCTAAATATCATGTAAAAAACATTAAAAGGATATCAGTGTTCATGTAGAAATAATACATTTAGAGAAATTTTCTATTTTTGCCATTTTATAGTAAAATATTAACACGTATAATCATATTTCGTTACGATTATGATTTGTCTGTAATTTTTAATTAAAAAAAAAACAAAAAAAAAAAAAAAAAAAAAAAAAAAAAAAAAAAAAAAAAAAAAAACATCTAAATGTTATTAAACACTATGCAATGTAAAAGTAATGCATATTGAAAACGTTCCGAGTTATTTCTATTTGTTATTTTTTTATAATATATTTATATTATGCAGTTTGTGGTGTTGATTGAGCAACACCTAACAATATTGATTGGTCTTAAATATATATGTTTTCTGCAAGGCCAAACTTACATTGAAAGATTGTTTTTCATTTTTACTGACAATTCACGCAAGTTCTCTTTCAATATAATAAAGAATAAACTGAACAGGTTGAACAGGTCTGAAACAAAATTATTACTATTTTATTTTTATAATTCTAGTTTTAATTTAAAGAGATTAATTCTAACACTATTTTATGTATCATATCCTATGACGTACAAATATTTCACCTTTTATCGCAGCATGAAATTTATTATTTCAAATGAAATGAATTACCTTCTTTTATATCACTTTACTTCATATGTGACTAGAATACTTTTTAATTAGTTAGTCAGCGCTAGCTATTTAATGAGAAAACACCTAAAAATTACATTCGATAAAAAATATAAAATAACGCGACAAAATATCAACTCTGAACTTATCGGTAAAAATACTACTTTCCAATTTTTTAATTAAATAGATAAAAACCGTGTGGCATCTTATGCTTAGAAGAGGAAAACATAATTTGAGTTGTTTATGAAATCTTCTACACATCATTAATGTAAAATATATTTTTTAAATCTTTCTAAATGTGTCAGAAATGGTACGTATCTATGTTTGAAAATATTTGCATCACTATTAAGCGTAAAACACCCTCCAAAAATCTAACTATGTTCTAAAGATAAAGTTCGAAAATAAATAAATATTAATTTTTATTATAACTACAACTTAAATTAACTCTTAATTCCTCTTAAATGTGCAATGTACAAACACTCCCTACTTTGAGGTGCACGTAATATTTCGTGATAAAACTAATTTTCACTTTCAGCAGATATACCAATGTAACAAAATTACCACCATTACCTTCACCATCAAATTCCGATACGTATAATCTTCTTAATTATAAGCAATCTGCTCAGACAAACTTCAAAAATTTGTTTCCTGATAATGTTAATAGTTAGTAAATGTTACTTTAATTAGGTGGATATCGCTAAAACCTATCTTGAATTGTATCACTTCTGGATAAATTTTAGTATGTTTATAAAGTTTCAAATGTATATTAAGGTCATTTTTATCAGTTTATGCATTGATAGCAATAAAAAAGTGTTACGTTACAAGATTATTTTTTTTTCTAATTTCATTAAAATAAGGAAGTGCGATTTTTTGCATAATTTTTTGTGTATACTGTATGACTAACACCAGAACATAAAATATTAGCAAACGTCCATTTCCGAGAAAAACGATCAATGCATTATTTTGCATTTTTTCGAACGAAATACGAAAAAACAAATTGAAGTGTTCTACTCAATTTTTTTATCGATTAATAAACTAAAATTTTCTTTAGCTATTGAATGTGTCTGGGTGATATCAATTTTTAATAAATAATCTGAAACACGGAAGTTTCCGAATGCTTTTAGATTTTCTCCAAATTTAACAATAGTGTGAGATCTGAGAAAATATATTTGATGTTGACGTGATGCCAAATCGCTTATAAAAGCTTTTTTATGGGCAGTTGATATTCAGAATACAACAAATACCAATTTGTGCTTCTGTGTGTGCGTGCCAGATTTGTTCGTTGTGAAGTGCGCATTTTAAATAATGATGAACTTTTCAAAAAACACTCTTTATGTTAAAACAATAGCAATATACAATAAAAATACATTAAGTTTTTTTTTCATATGAAATGATCGTAATAACGAGCATTAAAAATATTCTATTGTTATTCGCTATTGTAATACAGGCTCCCAATACTTTTTACACTGCTGCCCAACAACTAAAGGGCATTGACCGGACATTTTCGCTCTTTACACGGTTTCCCGAATATCTACTGAAATTCTTCATGAATTGCCCTTGCACTTCAAGAATGTAAAACACGTGTTTGACTTCAAGTACACTAGAAACAGTATGCTGCAATTAAAAAAAATAATATATAGAATATTGGATGAGATATGAAAATGTGTATGAAATAATTATTAACTGCGCATGCGCGAGCTATATCAAAGATTTTTTTCAGGACTTGGTAGTCAATTCTTTAGAGTAACACATAGAAAAAGACCAGTAAAATATCGTGAAAACTCAGAAAGATACCAGGAATAGTTTGAGCAATGTGATAAATTCGGCGGGAAATCCCATATAATCCAATAGGGTTTCACATAGAATTCTAACTTGATATTACAGTATAATAATTTATTTAATGTCTCTACTAAAATGCATTTATATTTTTAATATTACAAAAATGCATATATATACATATATTAATTAATATATATTCAGAAAGGTGTCAACAATACAGTGAGCTAATTGACAAATTAGGGAGGAATGTCTTATCATCCAAATGGCTTTTCTTCTGAATTTGTCAAATATCTCACTGTGCTGCCGATATATTTCTGAGTTTTCTCGATATTTGACTGGTCTGTTTATATCAGTTACTCTATAGAATTGACTACCAAATCATGAAAACAAATATTTGGTATAGTTTGCGCATGAGCAGTTAAAATTTATTTTATACAAATGCCTATATCTCATCCAATATTCAATTTATTAGTTTTTTATCTGCAGTATACTGTTTCTACTGTTCTTGAAGTCAAACGTGTGTTTTGAATCCACGCAGTTCAAGGAAAATTTGTCAAGAATTTCAGTATATATTCGAAAAAACGTGTAAAAAGGGAAAGCGTCGGGTCACTACGTCTTAATTTTTTGACAGCAGTGTATTGTTTTTTAATTAATTCATTGTTTTTTACACCATCTTTTCTTTATTTTTGTGAGTTTATTTTTTTCTTTTCTAATTGTTTACGTAACCATAGTATTTTTTATAAAAATATGTTCATGAAAAGAGGGTATTGTGTACCTTTCCTCGTGGTCTCATTATGACAAAAATTCTGAAACATTTGTTTTTTTTTTTTTGTTTTTTTTACAGTGAACATTGGCTTATTGCTGAAATTTAAAGAAGATTTTGAAAACAAATACGTATATAATTTTAGAAACGTTTATTTTTAATAATGGTAATTTACTTATGAAATGTATAAGAGAATATTCAGCAACACTACATTATCAATTTGCAATAGAAATCTATATGATACAGTAAATTTTTACAAATATATCTAATTTTAATACTTTATAAAATACTAAATGCTTATTAAAAGTTTCCCCTTTTCTTTGATTTCACGATTCACAACTTTTACATTTTACAGGAACTAAATGTGATCCATCATATCTACTGGCAGGTTTTACAGATACATACCTCGTTAAGCAAGATAAATTTCTTCTCAAAAAACAAACAGTGATCTGATTTTTTTTTTCGGTTTGTTTATTCATTGCAGAAAAAAAACTATATTATGCACTGAAATTTTCTGTATATCTATATGTAGCAAATTCCAAATTTTATATTTAAAATAATGAATTATTTTTTAGTATGAATTTGAATTTAGTAGCTCACTGAAAAGTAAGTGCATCATTGCAATTACATAAGTACAATTTTGATCTCAATTTATATTTTATAAGTGATATTTCATTTGAATACGGCCGATAATTGTAACGCTCAAACATTGAAGATAAATAGTATCAAACTATCAAAATATTCTTTTACATTATCTACATATTATAAATATGCTAATCGTGAATGTAGCAGTGATGAATATCGTAATAATTCTTAAATAATTAAATGGAAAACGTATTCTCACATGAGCATATATATAAATAGATGTAGATAGATTTAGAAAGAGAGCTAAATAAATACAGTATAGATATGTTAAAAGAGCTAGGGTACAAAAATATTGATTATAAGAAATAATAGAAAAGAATATCAAACTGATGAAAGGATATATATATATTGAGTAGATTTTAAAAATGAAGATCTTAAATCAAATTAGCTATTATCTGATAACTTAACATTTGAAAATATTCTTACGGATATATGCTAATATTTATTATACGTTATTTGTGATTTTTCCCTTCATATTCATCAGGCTGTTACTGAATTGTTTGTATGTATATATATATTTTTTTTTCGTTTAGGTGTATTTCGTTTCAATAATTAATATAATTGATATGTTGTACCAGAAAAAAATCTATTACTCCTTGGAGCAAAGACAAATGCATCGCAGTATAAATTAGAACTATTTATTTTCTCACCTAATTCGATTATTAATGAACATTAGAAATGTAGGTTAATCAATAAGGTTAATTGGATGAATTATGCCCTCCAGATTCGACCGGGATAGCTCAGTGGTAGAGCGTGGCGGCTTCAGCCAAGCGATCCCAGGTTCGAATCCTGGCACGGACATTTTTCGTCCAGTTGGAAATTTACAACTTGTACGATTAGAAATGTCTCTAAAATTTTCCTTTAAGTTTTCATGTTTCATTTCGTAATCACGAATTATTCTAGAAAAATAAATTATATCTCGTTTTGTAGAAATTTATAATTGCACCTGCAGAACTGCAAGTAATATATGTTACTATTTAAAGATAAATTGTTGAAAATGTTAACAAAATCAAAATTAACAAAATTCAAGATAAGGTAATATTCCTATTTATTTATTTTTTCAAATACCCCAAAGTGATTTAGATCTGAAGCATAATTAAAGTCAAATCAATTTCTATTTTAGGTTAATTACTTTTGAAGTTTATTATGAATCACATTCCTTTGTTTATTACATATTATTTGCACTTTTGAGAACTTCTTATTTACCAAACTGTTACTGAATTTTATCTTAATATATTATTGTTTCTTTTCAGTGTATTTAATGTCATTAATTAATATATTCAATGTATTTTGCTAGAAAGTTTTAATTATTCATTGAAACTAAGAAAAAGGCTCTGAGGTATAAAGCAAAAAGTTATTAATATATTTCTCTTTTTATTTATAAATGAACTGATGTCTATGAAATAAATAAAAATGATGTCTATAAAAATTATCTCTAAAGATTCAAGTTTAACGCTTCGTAATTATTTGCTTTATATTAGAAAACGGAAATAAATTCTGTTCTTCGGTATTCTACCGTCGCATGTAAGTTAATATATGTTAGCATTTAAAGTAATTTTCCCTATTAAACATTTATACGAGTATACGTATAATATAACGTATAATATATTATACGGGGTACTCATTTTGGATACGTATGATACGGCCAAGGTACAGTACCATAAATACAGTATAGATATGTCAAAAGAGCTAGGGTACAAACATATTGATTATAAGAAATGATAGAAAAGAACATCAAACTGATGAAAGGATATATATATATATATTCAGTAGATTTTAAAAATGAATATCTTAAATCAAATTAGCTATTATACGTACTACACGAAACAGTGTTTACGGTACAGCATATACGGATCTTACCCCAGTGGTTAAACGCATAAACGTTTAAACGGTTTTCATTCTTTGCGAGAAAAAAAGATGATTTTTCATTAGAAAAATTCAAAATAATTACATTATTTCATTTCTTGTGATACCCCGAAGTGAACTAATATTGAAGCATGATGAAATTGAAAACAATTTCATTTTGAATTAAACACATTATATGAATCTTAATGTAATTTTTCCATGTCCAGAGTTTTTTTCTATGTAAAGAGTTTTAATAAAAGGATATTAGTAATTTTATTAGATAATTTCTTTATTATTTTTTACTTATAAAGCTTCATTTAATTATGTATAATTTATTGTACTTTCTTACAAATGTTTGAATAATTGTTATAAATGTTTGAATACGTTCTTATAAAAATGTTGATAATTTAATCTATCTAATATCCTTCAAATATCACTATGAACGGCGTGCAGTAAATCGTTGTAGGAAATACTTAAATATTATAACATAAATCAAACTTTTTATAATACTGAGACTGTTTATAATGTTTAGGTCCGTTTTCGACACTACTTTTTCATTAGTAATTTTTTTTCCAACTGCAAAGATTTATAACCTAACACTAACACTTGTATATCTACTTGCTCTAGTTAATTAGACTTTCTAATAAACTTGTACTCGAGAGCGAAATTTAATAACTTTTTTTTTCAAGCACATGCTCATATGTCATTAACTTAAACATATATCATTAATTAGCACATGATTATGAATATGTTTAAATGAAATGTGTCAATATATGTATGTATAAAATATGTTTCATATTTTGTATCAGTTTTTTTTTATTTGAAGAAGCTACCGCTTTCCTAAATGCTATCTCAAAGAAACAAACCTTTTAAATAACAGGCTATGGTTAAAATACGTTCACAAATATTTGTGTATATATATATTTTTTTCAAATGTCAATTTAAATAAAAACTCAGAATTTAAATGCACTAATACATATATTAAAGATTATTTTTAAATTAACAAATAACCAATATAATGATATATGCATTTAATACATTATATCTCTTACCAAGAAAAATTAAATAAATATGTGTATAAGAATTATTCGTATTTACAAAATAGCAAATGGCTGACACTGATGGTTTGCTTTTTATCATTCAATATAAAAAAAGTACTTGGACTAAAAGCAATTTCTGCTAATGATTTGGGCAAACACTCTGATGATTTATCCAATTTGTGCATGTGAATTCCAAAATTGAAATAAATATTTAAATAAATAAAAAAATATTTTTTTTTATCGATGGATGCCAATGTAAAAAATTTAATAATATTCTCACATACTCAAGAAAAGCAGTCATAAAGCATTTATTTTGTTAAATTCACTACCATATTTTTGCCATGTATGAACGTGTGTTCATAATGTGCACTGTCGTCCAAAAGCATTGCTAATGAACACTTAATTACTTAATTACTTATTTACTTAATTTTATATTCATTTTTAAAGTGTGTGGAATGTTAACTCATTTCCAGTATTAGCTGCTTTAGAAACGTTTTGATCTACTTCTCTATAGTTAACTTTTGTATTACACGGAAGGTTATATATTAGCTTCTATTCAGTCCAAATGTTTCAAGACTACCATTTCCAAATTGTAATCAAATTTAGTAATCTTAATTGATTCCAAATTTCCATCTTTAATTAAAGATAATACCCAAATTCGGAAAATTTATTCTAATACAATTCAGTACTTACTCAGAATTTCCAAAGTTGTCTTACGTTATCCTATTACACTCCAGAAAGGTTCGCCATAAATAAGTGAAACATGAAATAATGTTAATTAGTTTTCTATAGAATTGTAAATGCAACCATTTTTTTCTCATGCAGCCATTTTTTTCCAAGCATATAATAGTGGTAATATAATATTTCAATAAAGAATCTATAAATAGTTTTTTTCGACCATTGTTTTATTATAACATTGTTTTATATATAAACATAAAAAAGAAGGTATAGTATATAAAAGCAAGCGTAAAGTGATGAAAATGTCTGTGATTTAACACAAAATATGTAAATAAAATTCTAAACATTTCAATACACAATTTTATGACGAACGCTTATGACTTTATCTAATATCTATAATAATTTTACTTTACGTATTAAATAAATAAAAAAATCATTAAAAATTGTTGAACTTGTAAATATTTTTATCTTATTAACCATTTGTATTTTAATGCTTATTAATAAGTTCTTATTATTACGAAATAATACACTTCAAAACAATTTACTTGCTATTTAGCCAGAAGCAGTTTTGAAAAGCTTGCTATTTTCATAATTAAGACTGAATAGTTTCTTAAATTAGCTTTAAATGTAGAATAATTATTCAGATTTCTGAATGAGGTGAATATCATTTACTTTTTTGATGTAGTTGCTTATTTTAGAAAGTATGTTAATCTTGTTTATTCTATGTTTATTGCTTTTTTCATATCAACAGTTACGTTAGATGCTCTTGCGGTAAAACATGCCTTTGATGTTAGATATTTAGTTTATTGTCACTTAGCAATTTAAAAACAAATAATTACTTTAATGATTAAATGTCGAATTCCCTCCTTCAAGAACAAAAGTGAGAAACAAAATGATACAAAATTGTAAATATTGTGAAAATAAGAGTAAGTAAAAAGAAATCAGTTTATATTCTACTTTATAATTGTAGGTCATGTGTTATATATTTTGTGGAAAAAAAACTAGTTAACATCATTAGAGGGGTGTAGATCAAAGTAAGGAAAATATTTGTAAAGCATTTACTTCATATTCTCGGCCAACATATTTATTTTACTTTAATTAACAGTAAAAAAGATAAATATTGCGGCAAGCATTGATTATAAAACAGTTTTGAATACCTTCAGAATACTTTACATATACAAAAATGCACCGGTTAATAAGGAAAATAAGATACCTAATTAAAAAACTCAGAAAACGCATATCATATCTGAAAATTAGATTTCAACATCTATCTTATATAGCCGGAAACCAGCTGGATTTTTTTTTGTGCAACGCTGTATATAATCTATAGATTTGTATATATTCTACATACTAGCATGCTAAAATTCATTTTAGTTAGGGAACGCATGTAATCCACCTATAGCAATTTTTGCGAAGATAATGAAATTATCTCGATTTCTTTTGTACGACCCTGTATATTATCTACCGATTATTATACAGACCACATATTCAGCTGAATTTTTATTAAGACAAAAAATGCTAAAAATTCCTAAAATCACACTACCAGAAATTAACATCCACAATGTATCCCGTTCTTTGCCAGCCCTGTATATCAATTTATTTATATTCTACAAACATCTTTAGTATGCGAAATATAGTCCAGCTTTAAAATGCATAACTCAATTAAAAACCACATTTTTGCCATTCAGGTCCACACTAAGTAGTGATTATGAATATTTTACTGTAACCCTGTATATGATCTATTGAATTACGTAGTAAGCAAAAATTTTTTAAACATTAAAACGCATCCTGTAAGTAAAACATAATTACAGCAATTATTTATTCTAGACAGTATTTTATCCGTTTTTCTTTTCGCGTGTCTTTGTAATATATATGAATAAATATACCGGGTAATCCAAAAGTCAGGACGGAGTTTAAAAATGAATAATTCGAAAACGAATCAAGATACAAAGATACGGTTTGAACCAAACGGATGGAAAAGAAACCGGGTTTTGTGTGGCAACGAAAAAAATAGTTCTGTTGGTGACCAACAGATGGCGCTATAGTGTTTTATTGCGGCAAAAGATGATTTACAAATGAAAAAATGTTGACAACAAGTCATCTTAATTACAGTTAATTATTACTACAGTAAATGTTCAATGTGCTGTCTATCATTCAGAAGTACAGCTGTGAAATGAGCACCACACCGTTCACAACATTTAGTAGCATTTCTTGCGTTATGGCCGACACATTTTGCCGAATGGCATCTTCCAGTGCTGCTGTGTCATGCCGGTTGGTCGCGGACAACTTTTGACTTCAAGAATCCCCACAGCCAAAAGTCACAGGGTGTCAGATCGGGCGATCTTGGAGGCCATGCGTGATTAAAGTAGCGACTGATAATGCGATCCTCCCTAAATGTTGAGCATAGCAGGCGTTACACAGGCAGAGCAATATGAGGTGCTGCTCCATCTTGCATAAAGGTGACTGTTTGGAGTGCCTGTTGCACTTGCAGTTCAGGAATAATGTTGCTTTGTAATAGTGCTACATATTGCTGACCAGTGACAGATACTGTTTTGAAACCAGTCTGTGTGACTTCCTAGAAAAAAATGGACCAATTAGGAAATCAGCAGTTAAGCCACATCAGACTGTCACTTTAGGCTGTTGCAAGGGTGCCTCAACAAATGCATGTGGATTTTCTGTGGTCCACACTTGACAATTGTGGGTGTTAACAGTGCTGGAGAGTGTGAAATGCACTTCATCTGTACAAAGCACAGTGTGAAGAAAGTCGTGCTGCTCTTCCATCTTATTGAATACCAAATTTGCAAAATCTCGGCAATAGTCGAAGTCAGGAGGTTTCAGTTCTTGGTTATGTTACAACTTGTAGGGATACTGTTGCAAAGTTATTCGCAGTGCTCTCCAGACACTTCCGTATGACACTCCTGTCTGCCTCGAAACTTCTAGAGCACTACACTCCCCATATGCAGCAACCGCCGACATGGATTGCACCATCTGCTCCACTGTCGTGGCAACAGCAGCGGCTGTTGAGGGATGTCCACTTCTTTGACGTGACGCCAAAGAACCTGTAGCTTGAAGTTTCTTCATCATTCTGTTCAGTGCAGAATATGTTATTGGTCCTTTGCTATCTCGCATACCCTTCATGTAGCGATATGCTCGCAATGCCACTTTCCGAATTCTTATAATACAGTTTAACTAAGAGGGCTCAACTATGGACAGCATTTCGATGCATACAAGCTTCGACTACCATTACCTGCTGCAGTTGCTCCTTTTTATATCGTTTGTTGCTTTGCATAATCCTACATCAGAAATCTGACAGCGCCATCTGTTGGTCTCCAACAGAACTATTTTCTATTTCGTTGCTACATAAAACCCGGTTTCTTTTCCATCCGTTTGGTGCAAACCGTATCTTTGTATCTTGATTCATTTTCGAATTATTCATTTTTAAAGTTCGTCCTGACTTTTGGATCACCCGGTATATATATTACAGTAAACCAATGATTTAATGCTAAATTTAAAGAAAATTTTAAAAAGGACTTATGTATATAATTTTATAATATTATTATTTTTCTTTAAATTAATGATAATTTACTTATGAATTGAAAAAGTGGATTTACATCAACACTATATAAACAATTTATAATGGAAATGTATATGATATGGTACTGCTTCGAAAATATATGATCCTATTGCTTACTATTAAAGTTTTCTTTTTTCTTTGATTTCACGATTCACTCCGAACTTTTACTTTTTGCACGAAATAAATGTGATCCATCAAATCTACTGGCAGGTGTTACGGATAAACATCCCGTTAAGCAAGATAAAGTGCCTCTCAAAATATAAACAGTGATCTGAATTTTTTCGAAATTTTTATTCTTTGCAGAAAAAAGAATATTATGCTTTTAAAATTACCTGTAGTTTATATATAAATAGCACATTTCCAAAATTTCAATTTAAAATAACGAAATAGTTTTAATATGGATTTGAATTTAGTAGCTAAAAAAGAAAAATAACTACGTGATAGCACTTACATAAGTGCAATTGGAATGTCAATTTATATTTAAAAAATATAATTCATTTAAATACAGCCGATAATTGTCAGACTGAAACATTGACGATGAATATTAATCTCTCTAAATTTTTATTTACATTAATTATGTATTAAAAATAGGCTGATCGTGAATATAGCAATGATGAACATAGCAATAATTCTAATATATGCTTTCTAATAACATGCACATATATACAAACACGTAAATAGATTTAGGTAGAGAGCTAAACAAATCCATTATCGGGATGTTAAGAAAACTAGAGTATTGAAATATTCAATAGAAGAAATGGAAAAGAATATCAAACTGATGAAACGATGTATAATTGACAGATATTAAAAATAAACATTTTAAGACAAATTTTCTATTATGAGAAAAAATAATATTTGAAAATAATTTAATGATATTGGTAATATTTACATTTTATTTGCACTATTGAGCCCTTGATATATTCACCATACTGTTGCTGATTTATATATATATATATATATATACATTTATTTTATCTCGGTGTATTTCATTTCATTAGTTAATATACTAAACATATTGTACTAAAAAAAAATATTTCATTTCTTGGAGCTAAGTTACCACTATAAATCTAGATTTTTTTTTTCTTGTAATTCGATTATTATTAAACATAAGAAATTTCTCTGAAAATTTTGTCTAAATTTCCATGTTTTATTTCAAAGTTACGAATTATTCCGAAAAGAGTAATTATATTTTCTTCTGTAGATATTTATCATTGCACCTGCACACATGTAAGTAATATATTTTACTATTAAAAGATAAATACTTGCAACTATTAATAAAATCTTAATTAACAAAATCCAAACTAATCTAAAACTCTCTTTTTTTTAAGTACCCCAAAGTGAATTAGATCTGAAGCATAATAAAAGGCAAATTGATTTCTATTTTAAATTAATTACTGTTGAAGCTTATTTCAAAGCATTGATTTGTTTATTGCATTTTATTTGCTAAGTTAGAGATCTTCTTATCCAACAAGCTGTTAAAAAAGTATTTTTCAGTGTATTTCATTTCATTAATTAATGTATTCGATGTATTTCACTAAAAAGTTACTATTATTCCTTGAAGCAAAGCAAAATGCTGTTAGGTATAAACAAGAATTTATTATTCTATTTCTCTGTTCGTGTATAAATTAACTTAGGAAATGTCTATGAAAATTCTCTCTAAGGATTCAAGTTTAACGCTTCGTAATTATTTGCTTTATTTCTGAAAAAGAAATTAAATTGTATTCTGTGTAATTCTATCGTCGCACCTGTAGGCATGTAAGTTAATATATGTTACTATTTAAAGCAAAATTGTTTAAAATTTTCATTAAAACTCTATTAGTAAAGTTCAAAACAAATCTTATTAATTTCTTTCATTGTAATACCCCAAAGTGAATTAATTTTGAAGCATGATAAAATAGAAAATAATTCCATTTTGAATTAATTACATTATATGAAGCTTAATAAAACTATTCAGAAATTTTTTCCTATCAAAAAAATAAAATTAAAAAAAGATATTTGTCAATTGATTAGGTATTTTGCTTATAAAGTTGTCCGACAACAATTTCATGTAATTAATACAATTTATTGTACTTTAGCCTAATTGTGTGAATATTTTCTTACAAAAACATTGGTATTTTCATCGATCTAATCCCCTTTAATTATCACTATGAGTGGCGTGCACAGTAAATCTATATATATGAAATCGTTTTATTAATAATTCTCTCATAGAAAACAATGCACATGGTTTCATTAAAACATATTAAATTATTCGAAGGCCAAATCTAAAATTTATAATATCAATCAAAATTTTACAAAATGGGTATGTTTAAAATTTTTTGTCAGTTTGCTGCATTAATTCTTCATCTGAAGTTTTCTTTCAAGCTTTTTTTTTTTTTTTTAATACAAATTTCCATGTTCTAAATCTAACATTTGTATATCTAATTGCTCTAGTTATTTAGACTTCCTAAACTTCCTACTTGTATTCGGAAGCGTAATTTAATATCTTTTGTTTTGAGCATGTCCTCATATAGCATTAACTTGAACATATATTTAATTAAGTCAGGATTTCGAATATGCATTTAAATCCACGTAAATTTTTGAAAAGTTTTTTTTTTTCCTGTTAAGAACCGTTTTCTAAATGTCAAGGCATGGTAGCTACTTATAAGATGTAAATGCTCTCTAAGAACAAATTCTAAAAAAAATAGAAATTTAAAACTGGGAGATGAGCGAAAAGCGTTCTAAAAACATTCTAAATTACAATTTCTATGGAATCTCTAGAAGTACCGAACTCTTTTCAAAAGTTATGGTAGCAAATTGGTGATGACAGTCCCTGCTGTTACCTAGGCTATATTTTATGTCGGTGTCACTGCCACAGGGAGCTGCAAGAGCGGAAAACGTTCTAAAAGTTTGATTTTTTTTTATACTGAAAGAACTAGAAACTTGAAATTTGGCATGGTACTTATTTATAAAATGTAAATGCTCTCTAAGAAGAAATTCTTAAAAAAATTCGAAATTTAAAAGGGTAAAATGAGCGACTACATAACATTCTAAATTACAATTTTTATGGAATCTCTGGAACTATAGAACCATTTTCAAAATTGATGGTAACAGTCCCTGCTGTAACATAGGCTATATTTTATATCGGTGACACTACCACAGGGAGGGGGCGGGGGTGAAAAAGCAAAACACGTTCTAAAATTTTGATTTTTTTTTCGACATTAGTTTGACTTAATTAGTAATTTCTGAATTATCTGTGGCAGTAAAATTTCCTCTAATGAAAATAGGCCAATGAATACCACTTGGCATTTTTCAAGAATTACGCGAGCAAAGCCGCGGGTTTTGCTAGTTAATAATACATGTATAAGTATCATTGAGACATTTATAAAATAAAAAAAATATATACAGGAATACATGTGTATATATATATATATATATATATATATATATATATATATATATATATATATATATATATGTATATGTATATGTGTGTGTGTGTGTGTGTGTGTGTGTTTCAGTTTTATCAAAAAGTCAAAGAAATTGAAAAGCCAGAATTTAAATGTACTAATTCATATATTAATAATTTATATTAAATTAACAGATAATCATTATAATGAAGCACACAGTTTATACATAAGGTCTGCTGCCAAGGGAAATTAATAATAAATGTATAAGTATCATTGACATTTATAAAATAACAGATGCTATACAGGATTGCCAAAAAATATTGTGCGCTTTTTATCATTCAATATAAATAAAGTAGTTGCACTAAGGACAGTTTGTGGTACTGGTTCCTGCAATTATGCTGATGATTTTCGCAACATGTGCATGTGTATTTGAAAATATACAAATTATTTAAATAAATAATAATAAAAAAATATTATTCATTAATACCAAGGTAACAAACCACCATTTTTAAATAGCAATCTTAATTTCTGGCATATTTCCAAATTTACATCAAGTGAATACTTATATTCGGAAGAAGGAATACTATTATACTTCAGCTGTTATTCAGATGTTCGGAAGTAGTCCTATGTTATCCTATTACAGTCCAGAAAGTTTCTCGTTAAATAAATGAAACATAAAAAAGAATTATTAGATTCCTAAAGAATAGGAAAACCTGTCAGCAGATGTATAATTAGCAAGAAAAATTTGTATCCCTTCTTTTTACCCTACCATATACTGATATATGATAATGATTTTTCAACAAATAATCCCCCAATTGCTTTTCTTGTCGTATATTGCTACATTATAACATTATTTTTTTAACTTAAAAAAATATATATTATTTTTATAAAAAACAACAGTAATTTGATAGAAACGCGTGTGGTAGATAATATTTTAAAAAATTCCTCATACTACTTTATGGCGAACGCTTTCATTTAAAAGATTTATAATAATTTTACCTATTTATAACCGCAAAATATTCATTAAGAATTGTTGAAATTTTAACTATTTTTATCCTGTTAAGCCTTTGTAATTTAATGCTTTCATACTTTATTTTTATTTCGACGCAATACATTTTAAAATACGTTTTCAGGCTATTTAGCTAGAAGCATTTTTAAAACGCTTGCTATTTTCATAATTAAATCTGCATAATGTCTTAAATTATGTTTCAATGGCGAATAATTATTCAGATTTATAAAATGAGATGAATATCATTTACATTTTTGAGTTAGTCGCTTATTTTAGAAAGTATTTTATTCTTGTTTATTTCCTGTTTATTGCTTTTTTCATGTAAACTGTTAGAGTAGAGGAACTTGTAGTAAAACATGCCTTTGATGTTAGAGATTTTATTTATTGCCACTTCACAATTTAAAAATAAATAATTAGTTTAATGACTATAACTTAGACTTCCTTCTGCAGGAACAAAAGACAGTAACAATGTTATAAAAAATTGTAAATTGTGTAAAAATTACCGAAAGTAAAAAAAAAAAAAAGAATACATTCTAAATTGTATTTTAAAAGTTTACTGCTTTATTATATATATATATATATATATATATATATATATATATATATATATATATATATTTAGTGGGAAAAATATTTAATAATAGTTGTATGGTATTAAAAAAAATAAATATTTATTTCAAATTTTCTGTCTCCAAATATTGTTTTGCATCACCCATAACATATGTAGCACGCACGATGCACATTACCTTATTAAAGAATGCAACAGGTATGGCACAGAGTAAACATTAATTAATTAAGAATAACCTATTTGCCTAAAAAATGAATTATTATTTTTGAAAGTATTTATTATTTGAAATAGTAAGGAAAAATCATATAATTAACGCTTGATTCTCCATTATAGGATTTATAACATGGAATCTACCACATTTAGCCAAAATATATGAGTCGAGCAAATGAAAATGGCACTAAAGTCGGTTTGAGAAATGGTTTAATGGTATTAATACAAATTAGTATGCAAAAGAAAGAAGTAATACAGTCAGTACTGGACAAAGTCACCTTGTAGGTTGAAACAAGTCTCCCAACGGTCAACGAGACGATGGATACCCTGGGTGTAGATGTAGTAACTCCGGGGTTGGTTGTGGAAACAATTTTCTTGAGTGGACTGAAGATGTGGTAGTCACACGGGGAGAGGTCTGGGCTGTAAGGGGGATGTTCGAGGGGGATATACTGCTTCTTCCACTACGAAATTCCCTACACCATTGGAATACCCATCTGCGGGACATACACTACGTGCCATACACATTTTGCATTCGACGATAGATTTCACTAGCACTCACATTTTCCGCTGTTAAAAATTGCACGACCGCGCGTTGATACCATTTGGAGGCATCCATGCTGCGAACGATGCCTTTTAACGTGCTCCCACGCTATCGCGCACTCAGCTGTCGGGATATGCTGATATCGCATGCATTCCAGTACTCTGCGTTTTCTATAAGAGCTTGCGAAGTCATCTTTCTTTTCAATTGGCGGAGTTATTACAGCAATACTCCTTTCATTTGGACGACCCTTATAGTTTTATTAAACGTACTATTTTATTGTTACCTAATGAAACCGAATGTTTAACACTTCTGATTGTAAAATAACACTTAGATTGTGCAGATGCGTGGAACATGGGGAAATAGTTAGCATTTATTGGCATGTATCAAATAAGATACAAAATACAGGGGTTTACAAATTGAGTGCTAATTCGCGGAGATTCATAGCAACTTAATTTCAAAGCTACTTTTTAGAAAAGTAAATTCTGATAAGAGCGCTTAATTGACTTAAATTTAATTACCAACAAAGAGATAAATAATGCGTAAATATTATCATGACATATTTGCCAACATTTCCAGCATATTTGAACTATACATGACTTCTCCGATTTATAAGGTAAATAATATACTTAATTAAACTATTTAGAAAACGCATAACACATTTCAAAACTAGGTTTTAACATTTACTGTCCATGGCCGAAAATATATACTTTTGTGCAGCCATGTGTACAATCTATAGATTTTAGTATATTAATATATTCTACATGGCATGCGACAATTTAGGTTAGTAAGAAACAGATAACATTCACGTTCACAAAATGTTGCCAATAGAAGGAAATGAATTCGAAATCTTTTGTACAGCGCTGTATATTAACTACAGATTTTTACACATATTTTCAAAGCATCTGAACTCCCATAGAAAATAATTTTGAAAGGAATGACAATGTTTTACATTGTTTCCGGTCGGTACAACCGAATTACGCTGAGGTTCTACTTCTTTGGCCTAAAGTTCACCAGACTTTTACAATTTGTTTGCAGTTATAGAGAAGTTTCAGACTTGTCGAATTATATTTATTAGCAATCCTTTTATATATTTAAATTCTTGCGTGTACAAAAAATAAATTTCATAAATGAGGAGGTTAGAATGACAGTGGAGTAAGTCAATATTTAGTAATTTCAGAAATGAAGGGTTTTGTGAAACTTGTCGTATCGCCGTTGCGTTAAATGGTACAGCTTGCTCTGCCCTCTAAAGAGTCCCTAAGTGAACTATGACTGATTTGACTGTCGCACTGAACATAAATTAATATACGTTCAGTGAAAATATGGTTATCTAGATTTCTCAAATTTTTGACTTACTCCACTGTGATTTTAACCCCTTCAATTCGCCTTAAGGGACGGGAAGTACCTGTAGGTGCGCGCCGATCGGGGTGACAATTTATTCATAACACAAGATTTTAAGCACATTTGATCAATAAATTATGAAAGTAAATTACATTATCTGTAATTTATACCAAAATTTAGTTTATAAAGTTGATTTTGGTGGAAAATGGCAGTCATTTGAACAAAAAGTTTATTTTTTTGCCTTTTTTAAAAAATTTGCAAGCTCTAAAAAATACTTAATCAATCAAAATTTTTCTTTTCGGTGTTATAAGCTTCAGAAAAGCAATTAGCCTTCTTTTAAATAAAAAATTAAGGGAATCGGTTGAATAGTTTTCGGGAAAAATGGTTTCCTAGTTTAAAGAACATGCTATCGAAAAAGACAAGTTTAAAATTTTATTACACCGATACTTCAGTAAGTAAGAAATTGGAATATCTCGAAACCACTTTGAGGCAACAATGGACACACTTCAAAAAAGAGTCGAAAAACTCAAAACTAAAAAAAAAAATCCATTTTTTTTAATCCAGAGCATTTAAGTAGAACCTCCCTGAAAGAAAAAAAAACTACATGCAACTGCTTTATAGAAACTGATAAACATATCAAACTAACTGATTTTTTTTTTCGACAGCTATCGCAGGATACAAACATACACACACTGTGATTCATCAAAGATGTTTCATCTCGACAGTAAATCTCAACCATACGTTTTGAGAATTATATAAGTCTCGTAACAGGAGCGTGCATTTTTATTAATATCTTCATTACACGAGACTATAGCCAACTTCTGCAAAATATGCTAAGTTTCGTGTTTTTAGAGTAAGCTTATTAATATGATTAGATAAACTCACCTTTACGATATGGTTCTTATGTTTAGGATAATTCAATGTTAATGGACTTGTAGATATGATAGAACCATAAACTAACCTGATTTTTGAAAATTCCAAATATAAAATTAATGAGAGAACGCTCGTTAAAATGAGCAAAAAAGGTTTAATTAATGTGACAACAAGAATATAAAATGTTTTTTTTTTTTTTTTTTTTTTTTTTTTTTGTCAGAGAGACAGATTCGTCATTTGTAATCCACTTTTTATCTTGGGAAAATGGAACAAATAAGCAAGCAATTCCAGAATAATGCAGTTCAAGATAAAGTTGTAATAAAGTTGTCAATAAACAGTTCAAGAGATTTTAATATAACTGTTTTTAAATTTTCTGAATCTTTGGGAAATTTTATATACATAAAAATACATATAACTTTAAAAAATAAAAAAGTTAAATTAAAAAAATTAAGATTTCAGATATTATGTAAAGTAAGATAAAAGAAATGAGTTTTATTTATAAATGATGTTGATGCATCTATTCTTGAGTTTTACTATTACAAAACATTTTAATAAAGCCGAATGTTGCATAATGTTATAACCAAAAAATGATTGTTCCATTTAATAATCCAAAAAATGTTCTGCGCTAAAGTTATTGACTGAGTGGACTGTATTAAGTAATTATGCAATGCGTTTATGTCAAGAATGCGATGAATCAAGTAAATACTAAAATGTTTATATATACATATATATAAAATCCACGAAGTTTAAATCCAAACTACTGACACCATAGTCAGTTGAGAACAATGTCATAATGAATGAGTGGGCAATACTACTTGAAGAACATAAAAACTATATTATTCTTACTATGATTAAGAAATTACTTATTATTACTATACTTAATGACACCATGATCATTTTAGCTAATAAAATTGCTCCATTATGCGGTTTATTCCAAGTTAAATTTATCGTGCTAACATCACAACAATGTGGGAGAAACTAACTGTTACCATGTGGTAAAAACAAAATTATGATAGAATACGCTGCAGTAGCGCGCGTCTTGCAAGGACAGGGGAAGCCGTAACAGTGATCTTTATCAATTTTGGCAAATATTTTAAGAATTTAATTGCATTAAGATAATTAAAAAATATATAAATAACGTGCAGTTTTCTGTATTTTCTGTTTTTTTATTATTTTCTAAAGATGAATTAATTGATTTTGTATGTAAGAAACAATTATAACACTGTACATCGAATATACACTGTAAAAAAAATCCGTGAAAATACAAGGGATATTCCGTAAATGACTTCGTAAAGGACTAGTTCCGTAAAGCAGATTTCAAATTCGTAAATATACAGAAAGTTTTCCGTAAATTTTATGGATTTTTTCCATATTTCTTTCAAAACAGTACAATGTCCGAATTTCTTCCCAAACAGTGCAATTTCCGTAAATGACGTTTAGAGGTTTGCGTACAGAAATAGCCTTCTATGTAATAGAGTTCTTCAAGTATGCATGAATGGCCCGGCTCGACCGGCTGTCCCATTCTATTCGGGGTCATGTCTGGACTGTAATTATTTGTCAATATAATAGTAATATTTATATTTTTTATTATATATAACGTGAAGTTTTCAGTATTTTCTGTTTTTTTTTTTTTCAAAAGATGAATTAATTCATTTTGTAGGTAAGAAACGATTAGAAATAATTTATGTTACATCGAATATACTGAAAATAATCTAAAAATGTATTAACTATTGCAATAATTATGTATTGCAAAGGATCAGTATAAAAATGCTCTTAAAATAGGATTTGTCTTGGCAGCTAAACATGCATAGTGTTTATTCTCTCGGAACCATTAACATTTTCCGTGAAAGTCTAAGATAATCCTCATACACAGATTTCCCTTTAATATATAATAACAAAAAATATCTTATCATGAACAAATTTCTATTTGTATATATTTGATAGTTGTATATACCTGTGTATATAATAGAAGAATGTATTTTTTTAATTTGGTAGATTTCAAATACAACTTCCTAGTTTACTTATACCATACGAAAAATCACAGATGTTTCTTTTCCAAAAGAAACTTTATTTGAGTTTCAAACTTCGTTTTACATTCATGAACTATTTTGATGTTAAAGCGGCACTTTTATCCTCAGACATTCTCAGTTTTAGTGAAAAGTTTTCCAAAATTTTATGTGAGGCTAGATTATTTTTTATTTATTTATTATAATTTATTTTTAACTTGGTATGTTTAAAACTTTTTTTCAAGTTTCTATATTTACATCACAGTAATATAAACTTATGCTGTATAAACAACATATTCTAATCGGCTCGCAGAAAATCGTAGAGAAAGGTATATATTATTTCTCTAATAATACTTACTAAAAGAATTTTTTGTGAATAAATCGAAATGTCATGGTATTCCATAAGTAACGTGGAAATATCTGAAGGAAGGTTTATATAAACCAAACAACTTTCTACGGACATATATAGTAGTACTTAATACTTATATTTAAATTTAGATTTAAAATTATAAAGAACAACCTATAATACTGCCTAAAAAATCAGTATACTGGAATAAAATATTCGTACAGAAATGTATTATTCCATAAAATCAGTCGGAAGTAAAATTCTTTGCTATAGTTTCAGGGACTAATACTTTTGAAAAACTAAACATATACAAAATATGACGTATACTTTATTTTCAAATATGATGTTACTTTATAAAATCATTTACAACCGAATATATCATCATTGATTTCTAATTCCATTTTGATGAGTATGGCTTTGGTGAAGTTAGTTTTTACAGGAACAAGTATCGAAATCCATTTATTCGGTTAAAAATACAGGTTCGAGCTGAACATGAATTTCCGTGGAAATCTTTCACAAAATGGAATATAATTTAGCGATAATTAAATAAAAAAAGTAATTTTGTTTCCTGTGGAAAATGCTGACGTCATGAGAAGTGGTGAAAGTACTTCATATTTCTGGGTATGACGCTGCATGTATTTTCAGCGTAATTTAGAAATATGGAGGGTATAGTTTAAATCACAAAATACGTACCAATAACAAGTGTACTGATTAATTTAAGGTGCAAAAATCCGATAGTTGTTGTCAATATAATTATAAAACTAAAAACACACTGCGAACGTTCTCAGCCGAAATCCGGCCGTCTCCAGAGATAATGTTGTCATTTCTTCTTCGATTTCACTGGAGCTCCAGTGAGACGGCCAGTGAGTTCAAGCCAGTGAGGTCAGCGTTGTTTAGACGCAAAATATGGTCATTTAAAATATATCTGTTGATGTTATTACAGTACAACTGTATAAAAATTAGTGTTTTGGAATTTTTTCTAATATATTTTCATTTTTGTAAAATTATGTACAAAAACTGGGTTTAAACTTAGAGTGAGATTAATTATCCGGAAATCGAACTTGAATAATACACAAAAAATGTTCATCTGCAAGGGTCGGACATATTATTTTATAAACACCGCATATATTAAATCCGCCTACCATTTATTTTCCACGATTCATTAGAATATTTATTTTTAATGATTTTTCAATGAAGATACTAGTGTCAATTAAAATTATGAATCATGAAATCACTAGTTAAATTTGAAATATTTTTGTTGCACATCATTATTTGTACAGGTAATTTCTTTGAAACAGGATATGCAAGACATCTATACACACCTAGTAACAATTAGTTATCATTACCAATGGTTCTTTTACAGACGGAGCATGTCGTTAGCATCCCTCATTTTCCGGTGTTACTGATTCATTTTCTCTTACTCTGTATTCAGCCACTGTATGAAAAGTGCTGTTAAATAGTCTCTTGAATTCTATTGGGTATATCAATATATTTTTTTTTTCATCTTACCTGGCAGCTCTATATTTTTTGGGAGAGAATGTATAGAAATGACGATAATTCTTTGAAATCTAAGGGATTGTTCAATAACTATTCATAATTTGTTTTGATTTCCAAAGTCTCGCATTTTTATCTTTCTTTATTTTAATGTATAGAAATTATGATATTTATTGAATCACAGTTCTATAAATCACTGTTTTTTTCTGTCTTTGATTATTTTCTTGAAAACAGTGCTTTTCATATATTCTATTTCCCGAGATTTTAATTTTTTTCTTACATATATCAATATTTTTTAAACTGTAGTATTTTTTGTCTGTTTCATAGGTATTGTTTTATATTAATATTAATTTTTTATGTGTAATTCCTTTTTACTTTTTCTTTGTTTCACATTACAATAAATTTTACAAGGGTTGGAATAGACTGTACTTGAACACTGACGTATTTGTGGAGGGATATTTTAAAATTAGCTAGAATACAATTACAATTACATAACTATAGTCAATGTTGATGGGAACGCTTATTTATCGACCTTAAATTTTACATGGTAGTATTATTGCGGCATTTGTTGTAAATTACACCTTTCAATGGAAGCAATGTTTAAGATACGTTTGTGTATAGATTTTATTTCTGTAAAATAGAAAATTTAGAAACGGATAAGAAGTTAATATATCAATCTGAACCTTGTTGTTACCATACGTGGATGATTAATGCTCTAATTTTTTTCTAATATTATACATTTGGCATTAAATGAAATTTGATTATATTTATAAAAATCAATCAAAAACATACTAATAGTTTTGCTGTGGATGCAGAGTTGTTTCCGAAAGCAGTGAGGCACAAATGCAGGTAATCCTTTGAAAAACACCGTTGAAGATAGATAAAAAGTGAAAGGAAAAATGCGATTGAAAAAAAACAAAGTTGAAGAAAGATATATTGTGGAAAGAATGATGAATGTCGACGATCAAAATAGAAATATCGATAAATAACAATCCTCTAACTACCGATGAATACTATAGTTTTATTTGTTTGCACTAACTTTAAATTAAGAGGTAATTATGAAATATAAATATGTACTAGCCGGTATAAATTCGGACAATATAAATTTGCGATCATAGCGATATTTGGATGAAGAAATAGGGCACGGAAATTAATTTGGAAAAGAATAAATTTCAAGTCTCGATTACATATTTGAATTGGAATATTCGTATAACACATTACTGACGTAACAAAATTTAATAAAACATAGCAAATTGGAAATTAAATTGCTTAACAATTTTCCATTTAGTGAAATAGCAAAATGATTTTCGCGTTATTAGAAAATTAATCCCTTCACCTCCAGGTCGTGATTTTCATATACTTTTACAAGTTTTCAAATCATTTGGATTTATAAGTCAACAACCTAACACCCTTAGACGTAAAATATATTTACAACAAATTAAAACAAAAGCGTTGAGTTAAGAATAACAAATGATGTATCAGATGGTAATCATGCACAATAAAATCGTAACGAACGCAGCCCACGTTATGGAAGTGAATGTGTTAATGATGCTTTGCGTTATTCGTAAGGTTAAATTTGTTACTAGCTGCTTGTCTGTAAGTTTAAAGACCAGATCAGTGTGTTGTTAATTTGAATATTCGACGAATATTATTTCAATTCTCTTTCCGGAAAACTCTTGTAAGCTACAAAGTGTTAATATTTCATTAAAAGCTATACAAATCTTATTAAAAACTGTTCTCTTTTCATTTTTTTTTTACTTTATTAATTTCTATCCACACACAACAAAAAACTGATTCAAAGCTTGTTTTTATTATTATTATTATTATTTAAGTTACAACACCATTTGCAACAAATGAATAATTTTGTCAAAACTTCTGGCTTAGGATAACGTAGGGGGAATGACCCGATTTATTCTTTAAGCAAAAACTTCTTATTTTTACAAATCTATTTCATTTTATTTAAAAATGAATATTATATAACAGTATTCTCGTAATATTAGAAAACATTATTTAGTCTATGCGTAAATTGAGGTTTTCTTTTCTTGTTTATTAATATATACAAATATTAAATTTTAGATAATTTTTTAGAACAAAAACTGCTAATTATCATGCGTTTTAGTATTTGAATAACATTCAAATCTGCATTACATATTCGAAATGAAATACGAGCATAACACATTATTGACGTAACAAGCTTTTAAAAAAAACACAGCAAAGTGGAAATTAAATTACTTAACAATTTTTCCTTTAGTGAAATGGCAAAATGATTTTCGCGATATTAGAAAATTAATCCCTTAATTTCCAGATCGCGATGTTCATATATTTTTACACGTTTTTAAATCATTTGGATTAAGAGTTCTAACACTAACCTAACCGCTTTAGACGTGGAATATATTTACAACAAATAAAAACAAGAGCGTTTAGTTAAGAATAACAAATGATGTATCAGATGGTAATCATGCACAATAAAATCGTAACGAATGTAGCCCACGGTACACTGTAAAAAATGACCAATGTTTCTTATTTTATGAAAACATGCTATAACAACGAACGAAAATATAATATAATCTTCTGAGTTATCCGAAATTTCAAATAGCATGTTACATTGTCTTTTGAATCCCCAGAAACAAATACATTTTCAAAATTTAAAGAATAATTTATAAAAACAAATTATTTTTAGCTGCCCGAATTTTTCAGAAACGTTTCCGAAGGGTTTTTATAGTGTATTAATGAGTGTCCTCAACCTGGAATACCCATTTTTCGAATGCTATCAATTCTGAAGTAAACATTTTCATGCTAAAAAAAATGTTTAACAGACAAACATGCAAAATTAACAGCGTTAACAATAACATTAAAATTAAGATTATTTCTTTACTCTTTCATGTATAAATTAACTTATGCGGCTGAAAACGTGTACTTGAGAATGGATAACATTCGAAAAACAGGTATTCCGGCCTGAGGACACTCATTAATACACTACAAAAACCCTTTGGAAACGTTTCTGAAAAAATCGGGCAGCTAAAAATAATTTGTTTTTATAAATTATTCTTTAAATTTTGAAAATGTATTCGTTTCTGGGGATTCAAACGACAATGTAACATACTATTTGAAATTTCGGATAACTCAGAAGATTATATTATATTTTCGTTCGTGGTTATAGAATATTTTCATAAAATAAGAAACAGTGGTCATTTTTTACAGTGTATGGAAGTGAATGTGTTTAGTGATGTTTTGCGTTATTCATAAGGTTAAATTTGTTACTAGCTTCTTATCTGTAAGTTTAAAGACCAGATCAGTGTGTTGTTAATTTGAATATTCGACGAATATTATTACAAGTCGTTTCCGCAAAAGTCTTGTAAGCTACAAAATGTTCATACTTCATTTAAAGCTATAAAAATCTTATTAACAACTGTTCCCCTTTCATTTTTTTACTTTATTAATCTCTAATCACACACAACAAAAAACTGATTCAGAGCTGGTTTTTATTATTGTTATTATTATTTAAGTTACAATAACACCATTTATTATGAATTATTTTGTCAAAACTTCTCGCTTAGGAAAACGTAGAGGAAATGGCCCGATTTATTCTTTAAGCAAAAACTTCTTCTTTTTACAAATCTATTTAATTTTATTTAAAAAAGAAGATTATCTAATAGTATTGTCGTAATATTAGAAAAAATTAATGAAGTTTTCCTTTCTTGTTTATTAATATATACAAAAAGTAAATTTTAGATCACTTTTTTCTAGAACAAAAACTGCTGATTATCGTACGTTTTAATTTTTCATTATAAGATGAACAGAAAATGTAAAAAAGTAAAGAACATATGAAAAAAATTCAGAAAACATTTGCTTTGAAAAAGAAAACAATCCTGTTTCATAAAATATATGGCACATGTATAATACAAATATCTGAATACAGCAAATGTTAAAGTTCAAATATCCTTTTCGCATGCTCGAAATATTACTGTGCTGTATTGTTCCTTAGATAAATATCATAACTTAAAATGATTCTATTTTTATAAGCTTTACATAAGGCCTATAACTTTTTCCCAAAAAATAATGTCCGATATTTCTGTAGTAGTATCATCTGCATTATTTTCAATGCGTTTCCACAGTGTATGTGAGTACGTGTGCGAAAATATATTTAATATGTTTCCTGCATAGAGAATAATCTATTTCAAGTGAAATCAATTATCTGGTAGATACAATTGATATTACATACATTGATTAAGAAATTATTATTATTGTACGGTAAATATGACAGAAAAAAACATATTATATTATAATTTTTCATAAATTTTCCGACAAACTCAAAACAGATTGTAATTCTTAAATTAACGAATTAGGTACTTAGAATAATATTAATCCTTTTTTGTAACTACATTTTTAGACCAAAAAGAGAAATGTAAAACTACTACGACATTTTTTCGCATTTTTTTTAAATGTTTAACTTCATTATTACTGCTAAAGAAATGTTTGTGTACAAAACTTCTTTTTCTCTTAACCTGAAATTTAGGCAATAAACTTTTCTAGTCTGCCAGTCATATACACTTTGAACTGGATAAATTCTATTGGCTTATATTTTATTTGAAATACCATTGGTATAGTACATGCATAGAGAAGTACTAAGTAAATTTTCAAAAAAAATAAAGTACGCATAATAATTTCTCGACTAACGAATATAATTATTTCCGGAATTACGTTCCTTAGTCGAAATATTCGTTAAGCGAAATTGATTTCTAGTCGTGTTAAAATGCAACGATGCTACGCTGTGTTGCTACACGTGTTGAAGAAAACGTTCGTAAACCGAGTAAAAAATAACAGGCAAAACAGTGATCGTTTACCAAAGCATTCGTTATCCGTGGTGGAGTTGGCCGAGTTATCCTTGCACCTCATTTTTAACGATTGCGAACGAGAAACAAACTGAATTGTTTGTCTTTTGCAGACGTATATCTTTTAAGTATACATTTCTCTTTTTAATTAATGAAAGGCTTTTATTTATTACCTCCCATGTATTACATTTATAGTATTTGATTGATGTTTTCCTGTGCAAAACATACAAAATCTAAAGAATTGTGCAATGTCACAATCACAAATGTTGTTTATTTATTTTTTTATTTATATTTTTTTTATGTTTGGTTTTTAGATCCCCGTAAATATTAGAGAAGCCATAACTGCTGTCAGCAAAACGGCTTAACATTTTTCAGTATCAGTGATTGCTTCTGTCTCTCAAAAAAATTATATATATATAAATGAAAGCACTATTTTCAACCTTCCTTATAAGATTACACAAGTACATTTTCCACATGGAATTCAGCATGTTTTTATCTGTCTATTATGTTACAATTTTTTCTCTGAAGTGGTCTGTCAAACTGTTAAGCTGCGAAATAGTTTTCGGCCCGTCCAATTAAATTTCTCGCGAGAAAATGACTTTTTGTTTATGAAACCAAGAACAAAGAAAAGTATTTAAAAAAAAAAATTCTGAGTCACATTATTTAAAGATTTTAAGGGTTAGAAACTTTATCGCAATTTTAAGTTGATAGATAACAGAAGCAGGATGGAAGTAATATTAAACAATATTGGATGTACGTGACATATATGTGTATATATAGTACAGCTGTCGCAGACGTTCCGGGGTGTATTTTGGCTTCAAAATGATGATTTAATGCCTGGCCAACACGGATATTTTCGCGAGATTTTGCTTTGATGGCTACTCTTTAGAGGAGATATTGCGTGTTTTATATTAAATTAAGTATTGTGTGTTTTATAATACATTAATCATTGTGTGTGTTTTATAATAAAATAAACTGTTTCATAATAAAATAAAACAAAAATGCTGTTTTAAGACACTGTGACTAACGGGTAGCAACGAAGCTTTCTCGCCAAAACGGCGCAAAACAGAAATCGCGAAAAACCCTATGCGTCTGCGACAACTGTTCCATATATATATATATATATATATAATAAAAATGGATTTTTTATGCAACCACTTCAAACAATATTGTTTGTAATAAAATAATTTATTATGCATACACGTTTATATACATACTGAATGTAAGGATGTCTGGTTATGTAAAATCGCCATTTTACATTCTATAAAACATTTCTAGACAGACCTGTGCATTTTTATATTATAGGATGGTCATCGATCAAACTGTCTGGCAGGTGTTATGCGAAAAATAAATTATTGAGGTAAGAGTTGCAGTTGTAGGATAAAAGGATATGGTATGACATAACAATATTAAAAATGCTAAATTAAAACATATTTTATATATTGCAGACAAAACACAATATTCAGCACACAAAATAAGAGATATGACCGAAAAACTCAAACACAAATATTTTGGTGTGAAAAAAAAATAATAAGTTATTTCTTATTAAAACGTCTAATGAAGAAACTGATAAACGAAATAATGTAACGCAAAAAATAATTATGTAGAGACAATTTTTAATTATTTAGGGAAAGTAAGCCTACTTTTATTTTTAAAGAATACCACATCAAATATTAAAAAAAAAGAAACGATGTGAGGCTTTTTTTGCGGCATTAAACATTTAATATTAAAAAGTGCTAAAAAACCTTTGCTAGTTACGAAAAATATAGGAGATAAAGTATAATAGTAAAACATAAGAACAACATAAGATAAGAAATTTAAATGAAAGAAGAAATATGTAATTAATTATATATACGTAAGTATTAGTTTCAAAGTGTTATAAATATAAATGTTGATGCCCTCCTCAAATATTTTGTCAATTAATTAATAATTTATTCTTCCAAAAAATTAATTTCCTCAAATATTTTTTTCAGATTTTAACTCAATTATTTTAATTTTAAAGTTAAATATTAAGTGAATCCATCTATTAGAGTAAAAATAGCTAATTGTCTAGTATAGTTGCCTTGGCGTCTTTTTAAAAAAACTTTTTACATTTCAGGCTTCAGAATGTGTGATTTGTGACCATATACACCTATGAAATCAAACTTGGAGAACTTTTACCCTTGTTTCTATATGTATATGAACATTCATATATAAACATTTATTTATACACATATTATTATTGTTTATATACAATTCACAAATGTTTGTACATAAAAATAGATAAAGGGCTTCTTTATGTTTAATAAATCGTATAAATATTTAAAAAAAAATGCTTTTGTATATGAAACACTGAGTAGACTGCCAGAAAATATGTTGCTGATTTTTTTTCTCTCACCAAGTCCATTTTCTCTATATCGCCAAGGTTCCTATATTGCAAAGTACACAAATATAAATTATTTCCTACTTGAAAGTTATACTAATGAAAAGGATTTCAATATTTTATAATTTTCTATAAAGTTTTGTGTTGATTTGGTTTTACACTTTTAAAAGTTATTTGAATTTTTAACCCATAATTATCCAATTTTTTAAATTTTAACAATTATACATAAGCACATGCTTGCATTTGTATATACATTCCATACCATTGTCGTTAATTATTAATAACCAATTATTCCAAATATGCAAGAAATTTAATGTGTATGATCGTTTTCTGAAGTATAGATACAGTATGACACAAAACTTATTAAGAAAATTACAAGGTAAGGGAAATTATTAAAATAGCTATTTTGTAACAGTTTGCACGTTTTAAAATCTGGAAAGAGGAAGAGCTACTTTGTTTATTGAGAAGACGGCAGTTTTATTATCACTATTCTTATTTTCATAGTTGATTTTTTTGTACGTTCTTTTGTCCACAATGGTGTGCATATTAATTTTCGATAAATATTTAAAATCACTTTTAAGTGGACGATGTGCAACATTACCCGACTGAATGTATTTAAAAAATCACTTTTAAAAACTATTCTTTGGCCAGAACAAACCTTTAAAGAATATTCCAGTCTCATCTTAAAATAGAAAAAAAAAAGACTATGCACATAATGAATAAACTAAATTTTCTGATTGTTTAAATTTTATATATGGCCTATGACTCAAAACATTGGAATTTATTTAGATTTTGCACTATTCTTTAAAGAAAACAATAAGTTTCACTTTTAAAAAATTTGTATTTATTTTGCAAATGATAAATATTATAAAAAAGAAAAATCCTGAAATGCAATGTCACGGAAAAAAAAAAGAAAAAAAACTACAGACACTTTTTCTGAACTCTTGAAAACTATGAACATTTTTTAAACTATTTTTCGGATCGAACAATTTTTTATTGAAGCATCCTAGCTCCATTAAAATTAGGTGGTAGCCGATTCACATTCTTATTAAAGTACTTTTATTGCTTTATTTTGTTTTCATCTATAATCAGTGACTTAAAACAATAAATGTAAATTATGATATCAAACCGAAAAGTTCGAAATTTTACATAACAATAAGTTTTATTTTTCGAAAAATCAGTGTATTTATTTCGAAAAGAAGAAATCATAATCAAAATATAAATTACCAAATGCAATCGCATAACAAAAACTAGAGATAATGAAACCGAAATAATGAAAAATATAAACCATTTTAAAATTATTATTAGGCATAACATATAACATGACTCTATTTAAATTGCCTGGATCACTATTCCAATTCTGACTACTTTTCCTTAGTTTCCATATTTCATCTAAGGCCAGCGAATTTTAAAAATTTAAGGGATTTACATTTTGTCCGAATATTTTTTTTTTTATTTTTAGAAAACAATAACGTTATTAATTTTCAAAAAATTCTCTATTTTTTGCAAAGCAAGAAATCATTATGAATAGTGTATATGATGAAATACGACGTAATGTCAAATATTACAGAAAATTGATATATTTGCAAACAAAAAGTACCCAATTTCCAATAATAATTGATGACAATAGAAATAGTACACAAATTTGTTTATTGTTATGATTTTTAAATGTTAAAAAACAAGTATTCATTTAAAGAAATGAGAATAAGAACGAGGTATTTTGAATAATGCCTATAGAATGTATTATGAAATATAACTTCCTTCAACCTTAAAATTACCATAGGAAAGACGCGGTTAACGGAACACGACGACTAACGGAAATAGTTGATTTTCTCGTAAAATAAATTAGTTAAATGTTCAGGTGTTTTTTTCCCAATAATTAGCAGTAATTCAATGATCATTTCACAATGATCACATTCAATGATCATTTCACAATGATCACATTCAATGATCATTTCACAATGATCACATTCAATGATCATTTCACAATGATCACATTCAATTATCATTTCACAATGATCACATTCAATGATCATTTCACAAGCACGTGTATTGACTGTTATTCCTAACAGCTGGTTAAAAAGTAAGCAGAGTAGCCAAGTCTCCGGATTTTTGCACACCAGTAATTTTTTTTTTTTTGAGAAAATGTTGTGCTTTTAAATTGCAAAATGCTCCGATTAAATAAAACAACATTTTCTGTACTAAATTACTGATGTCCAAAAAGCCGGAGACTTGGCAGGTCTGAGTAAGAAGTAAAACATCCCCAAGCGTAACTATTTTAAAATATTAACTCTGTTATTATAAGTATTACATGCGATTAGGAAGTTTTTAATCAATACTTTTACAATCTTTGTTTTGTGTTAGTCATAAATATTTATTTTACAATAAGCCTCAATTCAATTAAAAATGGTATGGGTACTAATGACACATGCCGCATTAGGAATCCTGAAGTTGATTAAATACAAACATTGCATTTAAAATTTAAACTAAATGATACATTGTTTGTACTAAAAAGTCATGTGCCATTTTAGGTGCGTTTGTAATTATATAAATACGTAGAACCAGACTTGCCAAGTCTCCAGCTTTTTGTATACCAGTATTATCTTAGAGAATATGTTGTTCTTTTAAATCGCAGAATGTTCAGATTACATAAAACAACATTTTCTGTACTAAAATACTGGTGTCCAAAAAATCCGGAGACTTGGCAACTCTGCATAGAATCTATAGTCGTCGTCTGGTCCGTCCGTTTGTCTGTCCGACAGTCCGCATATAACAGCACAAAAACTACCCAACTGAATTGTTTGAAATGTAACATATATAATTGTTGCAGAATTTTGTCGAGTCATTTCAAATTTCATGAAAATCGAATCAAAACTTAAAAAGATATTAATAAATGTTTTCTCCATTCTAGTAAATACCATCATACGTAATTAATTCAATGATATCCCATTATAGATAATGATTCTAGCTTGTCATGGTGATTACATCATATTTAAGATGGAGCCATATTTTTTCTCTTATTACTGAATTTAAAATCCAAATTTCATTACTGAAAATGCTTAATTATAGCAATCATATAATCTACCGACAGTTTTTTGGATAGAGGTTTCCGGAGAAATATATATTAAATGAAAAAATAGTCTAAATATGGATTTTATGTGCTGTTATTTTCAAAGCTAGGCTTAAGTTTTCCATTGGAATATTCAGTAAATGTCAACAAAAGATAAAATTTTGTCAACTTAAAATGTACGTATTTTATTACGGAAATTAATCATATCATAATAACAGACGGTATAATTCATTTCACTGAAATAATAACAGCATGAACTTCATAACTTCATATAACGCTAACCACTTCATTTGCCACGTTTGACGTACAATGTTCACCTTGTTTATTTTATGTTTGTTAAAATAATTATCATTTTGCCAAAATAACACTCAATAAATCTGAGGTCTTTATTACATAACAATGTAATAAAGACCTCAGTCAGTATTATTTAGGAATTTTCTCAAATTAAAAATAAATAAATAGATAAAAATAATATTTAGTCCATTAAACTTTGTAATAATGTTGATATAACACTTGAATTCACCTACTTGCGTAACATTTATGTTTAATTAAAAGTTCCATTACACCCATATTAAGTTCCCTCAGATCCCGGTGTCGTTGTCTAATGGAAAAAAAATTCATTTCATAGATTAAAAATATTTATTTTTTTACTATTTAAGCAATGGCTAAGATCTTTTAAATATTAATTGAACACTGTTTAAAATAATTGCCTGTAAATGAAAAATCTAGGAATTTTTTACATTACACTTTCTCCAGTATTAAATGTAAAACTTATCACAATCAGATCGTAGTTTCTCTTAATTTTTCTTTTAACTTGTGAACGTATACTAAATACTACTTATAAATTGCCTCATACATTATTAGCCTCTAAAATTTAAACAGAGATATTCAATTTGAAAGTCGGTCGTTTCATTTAAAGTAAGAAAAACTTGAATGTCCCATAAAACTATTAAGCATATAATAATATATTTATCTTAACCAAATTTATTTGAATTTTATAGATAAAACGCGAACATTAATATAGATGAAATAGTGACTTATAATATTCGACCCCCTTTCAACGTAACTTTCATATATTTTTTTTTAAGGTGGTACTTTTAGTACATTTGAGAAAAATATATAAATCAGGAAACTTTGACAATTTGTCTAATTAATTTAGTAGCATGAAAAACAGTACCTAAGCATTTTTAGACTACGTTTTTACACATATTTTTATATCATATTATCTCACCTTATAAACATTGAATATTTCGAATATTTTTCTCATAGGTCAAATAATTTTATATTGGATCTACCATCATTTCTAAGCAATAATATTTCTGATATATTATTTAAAATGTGCAATAGAAATATACCAAAAAATATTTTTTTTTGAAATAGCTGTAAAATATATATATATATATAGGAGGATGCGACGCCTCTGATCAACATTTATATTTTTGTGAGTATTTTCAGCATAATATGCCTAATATCCTAGAAAAAATGAGAAAATCACTTAAAAAGAAAACGCAGACTGTCTTAAGAAAATATTCTGTATTATAAAATAAAATGCATTAATTAGGAAATATAAACAGATATTTATATACAAAATGCGAAAACAACTTCACAGAATATTTTTTAGTATTTTTTACAAGCTAACCGATTCTCAAAAGGCAGTCTAGTATTACAAATTAAAAAAAATATTTAGAAATAAAATATTAAATAACGTTTAGTAATTACCAATGAAAGAGATAGAAAATCGAGAAAAGCAAAAGTATAAGGTATTTTCGAAACTTTTAAAGTCTGTATTAAGCTCCTTCTAGTATAACTAACTATCTTTACAGATCTTCTGTAATTATCATTTAATCAAGAATAAACTGATTTCTGCAACGAAAATTTTTTTTCGAAAGCATTAAAGTCTATGTTAATCTTCTTCTAGTATAACTAGCTATCTTTACAAATCTTCTGTAATTATCATCTAATCAAGAATAAACTGATTTCAGCAACGGAAATTATTTTTCGATACACTTTTCGATATATATATGTATTTAAAAAATAATATTTTTTTTTCCTTTTTTATTATTTCAAAGAGTTTATTGCCAATGATTTTATTTATTTCATTGCAATTATACATGAAACTGGAAAATAAATAAGTTATTATTCTTTAGTTTCAATAATTAGGATATTTTTAATGTACATATTTAGAGTTTATTTAGCTGCTGGATAAAGAATAACATTTGTACATATGTTTTGAAGATCTCCAAAGGAAAAATAAGTATTTCATTATAAGGCATTGACTTTTTATCATCGGGAACATTTAGTAGCAGCATTGGACGCTTACAGTTATGACCACATACTAATAAAAATATTGAACTTAAACAATTTTAATGGACATTTTTAGTTTTCAGTTGTTAACATTTTAAGTGCATAAAGAAATATTCAATATGATGAAGTAGACTATCGGGAATATACTGTCTCGATGATTATAAGGAGATAGCGTTACGAATGTCTTCTATATCATCATAAAGCGTGGAATTGTGGAAAATGGACTATGAGATCTAGCTTTAGATATTCTTCTAAATGTAGGAAAACACTAATGTGTTAACATTTTTCCTTACTTTAGAATAAAAGGTATATATATCCTTATACGTTTGCCTTAAACCACTTAATATTTTTACAACTGCTGAATGATCAAGTTAATATTAATCGAAGCAGCTGCTTTCTCTTTCTGACGTTTACTACGGCATGTTCGGTGTTGGAAATGATGTGTGTAGCATTTATAGCTCATTTACGGGGTTTGACACTGAATAGAATTCCCTTATATTATGGTGTAAAGAAAAAAATAAATGTTTGTAATGTATTGTAATGCTGTTAAACTATTTCAAACATATAAAAATTGATATACATAACTGGAGTGAACTAGAATATGATTCTGTAGATCATGTTGTGAATAATAATTATCGTTCATTCACAGGGACATACAGAAGAATTCGGTTACAGTAGTGTATATGAACAATAATTGATGGAAGTGCGTTTTCAGTTGTGGCACGCGTTTTTAAATGTAGCATTTTTTTTTGCATATTTTTTTATGTATATTTATTATCTTGATCATATACAGAATTACACGAAATAATTCGAGTACATTTACTTACGGAAATTGCTGAGGGGGAATTTTCAACTGTGCTATACGTTTCCAAAGTGAACTAAATTTTAGCATACTATCTACTATATATCCAAATCCGTAAATAATATACAGGGCTTCATAAAAGAATTCAAATAAATTTCTGACTATTGATGGTAGATGCTGAAATAAAAATTTCAAACATGTTGTGAGTTTTTTTTTTTTTTTTTTTTTTTTTTAATTATCATTGTTTACTCTAGTATTATTATTCGTTCATTATTGTTCATTTAGTACTTACTTCTATCTATTTTTATTATCTACTTCAGCATCATACAGTATTATTACATGGTAGTATTATTGCTCAGTATCACATAGTAGTATTTAGAATTGCTCCGTAAGATTGGTAAATTGTATTTTCAGATTTTGTATTTTTGGAATCTTCTATTTTCAGAATTTGTATATCCGCATTACATAGTGTAATTATTGCTCAATATCACAAAGTATAATTTAAAGTAATGCCCAGTATAATTAGGTAAACAAACCTGCTTGGAAGGGGTAGTTGATATTAAGCCGAAAGGTAGGCCTCCCCGCCCGGTTTGACCTTGACTTTGTTTATTTAGATATGATTTTTCACCATAAAAAAGTTTTGGTACACTGTTCTGAATGTATTGAAAGTGTTTCATAATCAAACTTTGCGCAAGAATTTTCAATGATATAGCCAATTCATCTTGGTTTCTACTTATTTTTATGCTTATTTCTAAGAAATATTAATCTTGGTAATATTGGAGATTTATGTTATAACGATAAAATCCTCTGATGTCTTTGAATGTATATATAAAGGGTGATTCCAAATGCATGATACAAATTTTAAGAGTTGGTACAGGACACTGTAAAAAACAATTTTGGTAAGGAAAGCATTGTCGGAAATCCATTTAAATAGTCAAAAATATAGGGCGTCTCACTTCAATCCAAAGTCGCTTTTTAACACTTTCCAACCTAGTTGAAAATTGCTTATGACTTCGGTTTGTCTGGCCGTATGGGCGTCTGCCGTCTGCTGTCTGCCGTCTGCCGTCTGCTGTCTGCCGTCTGGCCGTCTGCCGTCTGGCCGTGCTCTAACTCCTGTAAATATGCTCGGATTGCTCTGCAATTTTTATATGTTATTGTCGTTATCTATAGCATGTTCCCTATTTCAACGAAAGTGTGTAGCCCTTATAGTTTTTTTACAAGGACACTCAAAAGAATTCCGTTACATTGCGGTCTATGGGGAAGAATCATTTGCGGTTTATTTAAATAATGTTTCACTATTTTAAACGCATTGAAATTTATATATATCACTAAGGTGCATTAGAAGAAGCTTAATATGGAATAGGGTGTGCATAGCACTAATAGTTACTTTACAGGGACAGTCAAAAGAAATCCGTTACATTACGTCTATGGAGAAAAATCGTTTGCGGTTTATTTAAATAATGTTTCACTATTTTAAACGCATTTAAATTTATATATATCACTAAGGTGCATTACACGAGGCTTACAACAGAATATTGTGTATGTAGAAGTCATCATTCATCTTCAGGGACACACAAAAGAATTCTCTACTGTCTGTTAACAATAATTCCTGGACGTGCGTTTTAAGTTACTGAACGCGATTTTAATTTTAACTCGCTTTTTGTCTATTACGTGCTGTGTATAAATTCTGTAGATCCTATACAGGGAAGCACAAAAGTTCGCGGACACATTTCCGTTTATTGACAGAAACTCCAGACGGAGAATTTTAAAATGTGCTACGCGTTTCCTAACTGAACTGAAATTCAGCATCCTATGTAGTATATATACAAACCTATAGATCCTATACAGGGCTGAAAAAAAGTATTCGGATATTTTTCTGAATATTGTATATGTTGGAAATTCCTGAAATTATGTTTTTAAATATGTTATGCGTTTTCCAAATTGTTTACTTACATGTTATCTTTAAGCCTATTAAACGGTAATGATTTGTAAAATTATTTTGGAAGCGTTGGAAAGTGTTACATAATTTATGCTTGACGCATGATTGTTCTTTCTTGTTTGTTAATAACATTAATAGTAGTGAAGATACCTTAACTAAATCCTTCCAATATGCTTACAATTCATACAAAGATGAGTCTGTTGCAAATTTCGTTAAAATATCTTCACTACTGTTATAGTTATGAACGAAAACGCGACATGGGATTGAAATAAGATGCCTTGTAATTTTGACTAAAGAAATGGATTTTTGACACTGGTTTCATATTCAATAAATGATTTTTACAGTAGGTTGGTACAGAATACTAATTTGTAAATTAAAATTATAATTAAACAAGAACGAAAAATCATGCGTCAATTATATTTAAAACATACATATTTAAAATTTATACATATTTATATACATATTTAAAAACATAATTTCAGGAATTTCCAACATATACAATATTCAGAAAAATATCCGAATACTTTTATTCAGCCCTGTATAGGATCTATAGATTTGTATATATACTACATAGGATGCTAAATTTTAGTTCAGTTAGGAAACGCGTAGCACAGTTTAAAATTCTGCATCTGGAGTTTCTGTCAATAAACGGAAATGTGTTCGCGAACTTTTGTGCTTTCCTGTATAGGATCTACAAAATTTATACACACCACGTAATAGACAAAAAGTGAGTTAAATTTAAAATTGCGTTCAGTAACTTAAAACGCACTTCCAGTAATTATTGTTAACAGACAGTAGATAATTCTTTTGTGTGTCCCTGTAAATGAACGATGAATGCTATACACGCACTATTCTGTAGTAAGCCTCTTGAAATGCACCTTAGTGATATATATATAAATTCCAATGCGTTTATAATAGTGTAACATTATTTAAATAAACCGCAGACGATTTTTCTCCATAGACGTAATGTAACGGAATTCTTTTGACTGTCCCTGTAAAGTAACTATGTGCTATGCACACCCTATTCCATATTAAGCTTCTTCTAATGCACCTTTGTGCTATGTATAAATTTCAATGCGTTTAAAATAGCGAAACATTATTTAATTAAACCGCAAATGATTTTTCCCCGTAGACGGCAATGTAACGGAATTCTTTTGAGTGTCCCTGTAAAAGAACTATAAATTGGTACACACTTCCGTTGAAATAGCGCACATGCTATAGATAACGACAATAACATATAAAAATTGCAGAGCAATCCGAGCATATTTACGGGAGTTAGAACACGGACAGATGGCCAGACGGCCAGACAAACCGAAGTCATAAACACTTTTCAACTAGGTTGGAAAGTGTTAAAAACAACACAATATCAATCAATTATCTTATGCATTGTGCCAAAATTTTTATTTCAGAAGAGCTTACAAAAAAAAAAAAAGAATAAAATCTATTTTTTTTTCTCTGTAATTCATCAAAATGGATTACAATTTATCTATCGACAGATATATTTTTAAGCACGGATAATCATAAAATGATTTGTATATATAATGATGTTTGAACTTCTGATGACTGGTTGCGTTAACAGAATATGTATACGAAAAGAGAATTTTTTGTTGTTGTTGTTTTAAGTGCTTGAAAATATCTAAAAGTTGCAAAATTCAGTTTTATTCATACAAGAGGGGTATTTTTGCTGTTTTACATAATACAGCACTGTTAAATATATTTTGGATACAATGTATAGAGCAACCTTATAAAAATGTAAATTTTGTAACTTTGAAAAATAATTGTGTTTATGCAATGAATATTCAAATTATGCGGAATGACATTGAAAAATGTTTCCAATTAGAACTATACTTCTAAAACCAACAGTTTGTGAATCCGCTGGTCGACAATGATAAGAAGAAACGCATTTTCCACAATGATTTTTTGTAAAAAAATCACTTTTACATCATAATAGAAATCGACGTAAGACAAATGATCAAATATATCAATATTCATCTTCAGGTAACTTTAATCCCAACATGTAATGTACACTACATGCATCTAAAAAAGTCATGTCATGAACCACGTGAATCATATTAAAATAAATGTATTTTTAACGCTCTTGAGAGACAAACCATGGATGTCCAACATTCATATTTTGTCGTTATACATTTCATATCATGGATATTGATTGAAACTATAAAAAAATAGTTACAAAAATGACAGACAGACGGTGCTGCGAGCTGTCTCGGGTAACAAATTTATCTCAAAATGCGCATGAAAAAAAATTCTGTCAGCAAAAAAATGGATACAAAACTTTTCGTAGCCTTAATACCTGAACATAATGACTCTGTCGTTGAAACGCGCGTTGCTATTAAAGTTGTTTTACCGAAATAGCGAAACTGCTGGGCTTTATGCTAGCAGTTGTATATTAAATGATTAGACGGTTATAATAACATGATGAAGTTATGGGTTGTGCCATTTTATATTAATTACATAACAATGCTAGCGGCGCCATATTTATATATAAGGACAATTTTTGTAACTATTTTTTAGTACAAATCATTTCCCTTTGATCCGAAATAAAAATCTTCCAAATATGGAGGCATTACGTCTGTGAATTGTATGTGTATGCGTTCCAAACATAGATACATCAATTTGAATCACCCGACATTTCAAAACATTATAAATGAAAGGCATATACCGGGTGAACCAAAAGTTTGTTAAAACTTTTAAAATTAATAAAAAAGGAAGAAATTATGATAAAGAAGTGCTGTTTTCAAAAAAGGACTCACAAGATAGTCGGCTTTTATTTAGCAGCAAGAAATGTTTAGTTAAAAAAGTCACATGTAGATGGCGCTAACATACGAAAGATTCAGCGAAATTATGCAAATTAATCCTACAATAAAAGACCGGAACACACAAGGATTTCTCATTCGCTTTCAGAATGTTATCATTACCCGATCGAGCGTTGTTGGTGAAGTTTTGCTGTTTGAACGGAGAGTCAGCAACTGTTGCGTTGCGAAAATTTCGCACGGCGAAAGGACTGAAGACGAAGAATGTGGTCTGGAGGTCATGTTGAACAATCGTTATTGCAAGAATAAATAGATGGAGCGTATTGTTTCCTGTTCAGTGTGTTTCGGGTCGTCAGCGCCCTCTACCAGTGACATCATTAACTAATATATATATTTTTTTAAGCTAAAAAAAATCCGACTGCCTTGTGAGCCTTTTCTTTCAAACCGCACTTCTTTGTAATAATTTCTTCCTTTTTTATGAATTTTTAAAGTTTTAACGAACTTTTGGTTCAACCGAGATTTCCAAAATAAAGTATTCCATAAATAGTAAATATTAAGCCTTTTTAGTAAATATATTGATTGCATGTTTTTTTAGATAAATCAACTATAAAAAAAAAATTAGTGATGTATTTATTATTTATTTATCATATTTATTTCGCCTTCATTACGCATAAAACTTTTATATTAACGCCTACATGCTTGATACATACGCCTACATACTCTCCCAAATATTTGAAGATAAATCGAAATTATCTCAAATTTAATACTGGTCATTTCTGGATTTTAGATGTATTTTTTATTAATTTCCGAAAATTGTTTGATATCTGAATGAAGTGTAAAATTATCTAGTACTTTTTTTAAGCATCCTTTGAAGAGATAGAATAATTTGTTATAGAATTAAGATTCACATTTTTTAATGTTATAATTTAGTAATTATTATAACCAGGGCTTTACAAATTAGATAAAATCTTGTAGCCAGAAAAAAGTTCTAGTCGCCAGAAAAAAAAAATATCCCCCACCACCCCGCCCCTTATTAATTAATTATTCTTGAAATTTTAATTAAGTTTTATAGATTTTCTTCAAATGACTTACTCATAATCACTTATATGTTATTATTCCTTAAAATGAATGTGATAGATTAATCAGTTTAATTCTGAACACAAAAATCTGATTTAAAACTTGCAAAAATAAATAAATAAAAATAAAAAAATTATTGTATCCAATTTTAGATATCACAGAGGTTGGATTGACAGTATTTGGTGTTTTATTGAAACCTCCCCCTCCCCGTGACCTGCTATATGCTACTACTGAAAATAAAGACGTTTTATGTGCATCAGTTGGAAAACATCTTTTAAACTTAGTTCATCGATTAAAAATACGAACGAAAATGAATATTATTGATTGCCGCGCACGAGTAGTGTTATGGAAGAGAGAAAAGTCATTTGTGCTCATTTCTTAAGTCAATTAAAAAAAATAAAGCAAGATTAAATAAATTGTTCGCCCGATAAAAAAAAATGGTCGCCATTGGCGATCTGGCGACCGCATTTGTCAAGCACCACTGATTATAACTATAAGAACAATACAAAATAAACTATAATTGTTGTTATTTACGGGTATGATAAAATGAATAACGCTTGTAAGAATCATTCTATTTCGTTTCGATTAATCCGAAAGCTCAATTTATTTATGCTATCTGTGCGATGAATGAAATAGCACTAAATTTAACAATTAGGTTAATTTAGAATATCATTAAAAACCATGTATACATAAAAAACAGAATTACAGATAACACTTTAATCAGAACATTACAGCATATATAATCTTCCAAATTACCATTATCTATAGAGGTTGGAATTTTTAAATCCTCTTTCCAGATAATAATAATGGTTTAGTAAATATTATCTGAACTAAATAATTACTTACAAAAAAGTATCTTAAAGTTGAAAATATTTAAACGCTTTTATCTCGTTTACTTTTTTTTTTTTTTTTTTGTGAAAATCTCACTAAGTAGCACTCTTTTCAGAATTATGTTTTATTAGTACTGAATGTATACGAAGTGATGAAAAAAGTATTTTTGTATGTTACATTGATACGGTCTTGGTCACACGTTTATGTTCAAAATGTCTTTTTTATTTTTCATCGTTTTACTGGGTTTATTAATGGCGATTAAAAAAAAAAAAAAAACTTATAGGGCTCATCGACCTTATACAAATTTATGTTCAATAACTTAAAAAAAACTAATTTCACGTCAGTTATTTTCAAATAATGAAGAACAACTTTTTGCAATTGGAATTTTCCTTCTAAAACTAACTGTTTAGGAATTACATATTAGTCAAAGATTCATTTTTGTAAAAAAAATAACTTTTATGCCATAATAGGGACCTACACGAGACAAACGACCGATTATCTAAATATTTATGCTAAAATAGCTTTAATGTGTAACATGCACAAAATGCGTCTAAAAGTGTCATGTCATGTACCGGTTGATTCAAATTGAAGTGTCTTTATTTTAAACGCTTTATAAATTCTCTGGACATAAAGCATATATATTTGTTAAAGGAATTAGTGTTTTTAAACCGCATGGTAACACACACAAAAAAACTACAACTTTGGAGTGAAATATAAAATGACGTGCATTTGTAATACAATGGTATCACTCGTATATCCCGTGGAAATTAGTATAAGTGACACAAAAACACGACAGGAATTATTTAATAGTACTTGATTTCGTCTTTAAGCAGCAATGGTATTTCTATTCTTGAATAGATATATTGAATAAGATATTCATACACATATATACGTTAATTTCATATACGATAGCTAAGACTATACATGCAATTCGTCTTTATCAAAGCCGATAACGTTCTTCAAATTGCAATATTCAGTTACAATGGTACCAAACACCATACATTGTTATTGATAAAATTCTATTTTCATCAAATACTAAGATAACAAATATAATATTGTAAATATTATGGTTTTTCTAAGTATGTGGTACGTTATTTATATCATATCAAATAAAAATATTATTGAAAGTGTTATTTCACACTTCAGTAATTATGGTCTGGCAAATTGGCAGTATATAAGGTAAAGGTAGTAGAATCTGAGCACAATTCAAATGAATAACAAAAAAACATCGTAATATATATTTTTTTTGCTAAACTATCTGAATAATTTTTACTTCATTTGTTTTTTATGCATTTCCACTGCTATTTTGTTGTTATGTTGTAATTTAATAGAACAGTTGTAATACAACCAAGAAAGTTTTTTTGCGCAATCTGTCCTTACAGGGTTGGTATGATTGCGCACAGGGGTAGGAGATATTGTTTTTAATAATAACTACAATTAACTTGTTAACAATAATAATTACATTTAAATGACATTGTTGTAAGGTTTTTGTGAACAAATATTATTCTATTAAGAGTGAATATTTCAACCTAATGATTAAAGATCAGAAAAAGGAAATAATTTTAAAAACGATTAAAAAATTTTAATTAAAGGGGGAAAAAGTCCAGATAAGATTACAAAATAACATTAAGTTACTTGAAAACACGCTTAACTTAAAATTAGTCCATTTTCACTTTTAATTTTTTTTCTGCATATTTACCAATAAGCTGCATAATATCTCCTAGCATGGAAACTAATGGGAGGAATGCGCCATTTGTCCAATTTCGGTAGGAGAGATTGCGCGGCCTTTTATTTAAATATGACCGCTATTAAAACGAACCGTTTATGTTCACATTGTTAGTCTAGACTAGTAGCTTATGAGAAATCGTTTAAGTTTAAAATATTTTGCACTACTGACATTGTATAGAAATTCTAATGAATAGCTATGAAAATTCAAGCACTTACTTTGTGAAAACAAAACAAAATAGCAACGCTTTATTTTAGACTCTCAAAATAATCAACGTGCACTTTCAAGTTAACACTCCACTACTACTGTTGTACAACTACCTGGAGTCGCTACGCGCGCATTCTACTCCTTCCCCCCGAACCTCTATGTGCGCAATCTCTTCTACCGCGCCATCTTTCCTGGCTTTACCTTATAATAATCCACTCACCAGGTTTTGGTTTTTAAAAATAACACTTCGTAGATGCTCTTACATAATACATAAAACTAAAATTTTTCTTCAAATAATTAAAGGAAGAATATTAAAAAGAAAACTGCTTTTATACTTCTGTTTTTTTTTTCTTCTGGAAGTGTAATTTTTTTTTTTTTTTTTTTATGGAATGAAACAAAGACGAGTCCCATTTCACGTCTAAATTACTATCGCCTTAAAACAACTGAAAAAAAATTATAAATTTGGACAAAAAAAAATTACATTGAAATCCAATATTTTTTTTTTCTGAAGTTAGCCATTACACATAAATAACATTTTTCCTTATTTTTTTCTTTTAATTACATTTTAAATTATCTATAATATGGGTCTTCAACATTTCATCCTCAAGAGTCAAATATCTGCTGTAGGAAATTATAAAAAAATATGTAGATTACATTTTTTAAGAATAACATAAATTGTAATTAAGTTATTACACAAACGTTTATTCTTCTAGTCAGCAAAACATAACTTTTTCTGTTATTCTTTTATTTGAATATTATCTTAATGATCGCATATTATCTTAATAATTTCGAATGTTTTATTAATAATAAATGAATGAAACTGTTATTATAAGACATTTTTTTTTATAACTTGGATTGACTCCAAAGGAAACTCTATGCAAAAATAAAAACCAGTAATTAAAAATCATATATCACGCATACATTATGACACTTTCCAACACTAACAGAATATTATTGAGAAATTCCATTTTTTCATAGACTGAGATCTACTATAGTCCACCCTGAAAGCGAATACTTTTGTGCGCCTCTGTAAATGAAGATAAATATTACGCACTACTTAATCCATATAAAACATGCTATACTGAAACCCGGGGATTTTTGTTTTCAAATTTCATTGTGTATGAAGTATTATAACATCATTAAAATACACAGCGAACGATTTTTCCCCATATAATATAAAGTAGTTGTATTGTTTATTGCGTCACTGTAAATGCTACATTATTATATACTCCTGTCAAAGCATGTTTAAGTACACCTCACTTATGCATATCAAAGTCGTCATGCGTGAAGTACTGTGACATCATTAAAATGCATAGGAAACGATTTTTCTTAATTGACCATAATGTAACGGATTTATTTTGTGTATCCCATGTGACGGATTACAAATGCTATACACTTCATTTTGAATACCGAACATTCTATGATTAACATCAATAATATATACAATTTTCATGGCATACCGGGCATATTTCCGAAAGTTAGAGCACGGAGAGACGGCAACCAATAGACAGAGAAAATCTAATTCGCAAACACTTTTCAAATATGTTAGATTTTTTTTTTTTTTAAACAGACATTTTTTCTTCCATCTTCCAGCTGAATTATTAATGGTCATTATATATCAATTTAAAAATTTCTCCAAAGATTTTGAGATTCTGTTCCATTTTTATATTTTTATTCCTGAAGATAAGAGCAATTTATGTTGTGCCAAGCTGCAACATTACACATATGGACATGCACATCAGTGAGATCTATTATTTGAAAATATTAGGGAATCAGACAAAACAGCAAACCCATTCTTAAAAAATACTTTAACGGTCAAATGATATATTAGAACAAAGGGAATCTTTTTTTTTAGTTTTTGATCAAAATTTTGTAATTCAGTTTAATTACTAGAAACAAAATTTCTAACAAAAATGTATAACTTGAAGTTAGAATTTTTAACAAATAATGCAACATGTGAATATCTTATGAAAAATATTAGGTATGAGATATATTTTGCCGACTAAATACTAAACCTCTGAAAAGGAATTGCAAAGCACCAGAATAAAATACCCTTTCAGACAGGTTTTAGTCTTGGCTTGAATATTGGTGCAGTTCTTTCTCTTTTCGTCGGGAAAATAATTATTTTCCTTTCTCGACAATATTCCGTAATAGACAGGTTCCGTTTTCATATTTTTACTGTATTATTTCGTAAGAAAAACATATTTATTGTCCGGCGTTTTATTTTATTATGTTATATATGTGTATTTATTCTACCAGGTGCTTCCCGTATTACAGAATATAGGTGAATTTTTTTTTTTTTTTTAAATTAAAAATTGTAATATATTTTTTACATTTAATATATTTTTTTAGATAAGACATTAACAACTCCAAAAATCATTTTTATAAGAAACATATCTATTATGAATTTAAATAAAATTTTTAAATCAATTAGTCTTACTTTTGTATTAGCCTTATGCCAGAAGTTAATAGCCGCAGAAACCGGCAAAAATTTTGATACTTACGTCAAACTTTGTTATTCTGATAATTTCACATGTTTAAATGTGTAATTCCAGTACATGTCTGTTTAATTTGTGTTTTATTTATATTATTTTATTAGGTACTTTTCCATCATAGAGGCCTTGGCGGCATAAAAAAATGGTCTTGTAGAGAGAAGGAATTTTTCATGTATGCATATTTTCTGGCAATCTATTCACAGTTTCATATACACAAGCAATTTATACAATTTATTTAATATAAAGTAGCTATTTATCTATTTTTATATGCAAACAGAAGTAAATATATACATGATATACATGCATGTAAACAAACATAAAAGTTCGTCAATTATGTTTTCATAGCTATTTATATCATTTCCCAACAAATATTACTTTTTGACGCCTGAATAATGACAAGTGTTTTAGAAAATGCCAAGGACGCTATTCTAGAAAAGTATATTTTATTAATTTATTGAGAAAGTTTTAATTATGTTATAGAATATTAGCCGGAAACATACGCTGAAATATTTATATTGTTTCAAGTGGAAAAGTTTCCATCGGAAAAGTTTGTAATCGGGATGCACTCGATAGGGATATATGTTTTAAAAAATAATTCTTGAAAATTATTTTGAAAACCATAAAACAATCAGTAAATTGAGATACAGTTTTCAAACAAATTGCTTTTGAAAGAAATTTTTTTTCTGTTCAACGATTTTCAAATTGAAATTGCGCGATGTTTGCAGTAAAACTAAAATTATTGGTCAGATGCCACAGCTCCGGATATATTTTTGTTTCTTGATACAGAATGTTTCAATAGTATTTTTTCGCTTAAAAATTAATACGGAAAATGCAATGAAATTTCGGTTTGATAAATATCCCTATGTTCAGTAAATTTACATTGTAATTAAAACAAAATTTAAAATACTATACCTAATGAGGTTGTTCTTAAATATTATAATTTATTCTTTCAAATTCCAGTTGAATTATAAATGAAAATGCAAAATAACTATGAATAAAATTAATAATAAAGAAGAGATATAAATGAAATGAAACTTAATTTTGCGAAACATACTTATGTTTATTAAATTTATTTCATATATGAAACAAAATTTAAAATCTTATAAATAATTGCATTGTTTTTTAAAATATATAAGTTTCCTTCAAATTCCAGCTACAATACCAATGAGCATGAGAAATCACTATGAAATAAAATTGCTTGAAAGCAATAAAATTTAACAATTTTGAAATTACACAATCATGAATATATGTTAGGGTGGGCCGAAAAAAACTTTTTTTTAGTTTTTGATTCGCTATACCACGGAAAACTTGCCTCTAGCCCTCTGAGCGTTTTGAAAAAGGGTAAAATTGTAATGTTGTTTTCTCTGCATTTTGTTTTAAATGCTAAAAAAATATGATTCTTTCAGCATTATAAATAAAACTTAATTACAAATATGAATGTGACCCTTTAGAGTATTAATCATTCTTTAATGTTTGGAAAATTCATTAAATCTATAGAATTATATTATCTTAAACATTGCATATATTGCAGTGAAACCTGGAGCTTAGTGAACGGAATATGACGTTCCACACGCTTAGAGGGTTAAGGTAGTTTAGTATAATGCAAAAATAAAATAAATAAATTGTTACGTTTGGCGGTAGTGCATCGGCCCTAAAATTTGATTCTTCGCAGCAAATATGGTGGTGAAAGTGTAGTAGTGTTCCAGTGAATCATTTGAATGTTGTCTGTAGTTAGGAAATTGATTTTCGGTGGTTGAAAACTCCTGATTAACTTTTTTTTAGAATCTAAGTTTCTAGCTATTATAATTTTTCTGAAACCTAACTCAATTATATGATACCTTTTGTCTACTATCATACTCAAAAGCAAGTTTTCTGGACGAGCTAAAAATACGTTTCTCTCAGTTACTGGGTCAATGACTTTCAACAAATTTTCCGGCAGGAATCTTGAAGACTTTATAACTTCAAATACATGTTCTGGTCTGTTTGTGAAGTATTTACTTTTTATATAAAACCATAGAGGTTTATATGACTTTAAGAGAAAAGAAACTAAGATCTTTCTCTCATCTGCTGTTTTTTCAGTACCTAAATACAATCGGAGAACTCTGTTCGCCGTTGTTAACCACCTTGAGTGGGAAAGTGTGCCAGGCTCAAGAACAGATAAATCTTGAAAACAGCTACCTGATTTTATAGCAGAACTTATGCCCAGCATGTACTGATGACCTGTGTGCGTTGGTCATATTTTACCCTCTTCAAGTTGTGATCAAACATTTCTAGTAGCATTATTTCTTATTTGACTGAGGCTGGATTTTCACTTCATGAACTGAACGTGATTGGATGTGATGGCACCGTTACTAATATGGGGTGGAAAAACCGTTTTATTTGCACAATTGAAGAACAGGTTAAACGACCACTACAGTGGAGGGTGTGCCTCTTACATTTAAATGAATTGCCATTTCGACATTTGTTTCAAAATTTAGATGGTGAAGCGACTGCATCACAATCATTTCGATGTCCGATTGGCTCACAGCAGTAAATGTGAGAAACTCCCAGAAGTAAATTTTGACAGAGTTGAGTATGAGATCCCAGAAAAGGATAAGCAAAGTTTATGCAAAGATACGCTGTACCGGCTAAACATAAGTTGAGATGTAAATTCAGGCAACTGTCCTGAACAATTAACTGTTCGTGAGCCTGGCACACTTTCCTACCCAAGGTGGAGAACTGAGGCATCAGAAAAAGTCTTCGGCTCCAATTCCAGAGATGGTTTTATAAGAACTATATTTATTTCAATATCGTCAATGCCTAGTCTTTAAAGCTAATCTTAGTTCAAACTTAATTCAATTATATCAAAAGAAAGTAAAGACAAGTAAAGTATCATATTTCATTACAAACTGGATATTTACACAATCAGAAAAATAATTTTTGGTTTCAATGGAAATTTGTCAATTTAAAAAAAAATGTATTTTTAAACTTATTACTCTGCTAATAAATTGTAAAATGAACTATTTTTGTTACATTTATTTATCATTTCTATACTTTGTTCTACTAAAATATGTCTATATATACTTGTTATAGAAATTACTTGATTTATTTTCATTTATTAGAAAAAAATAAAAAATCGTATAATATTTTTTTCAAATTTTAGGGACGATGCGCTACCGCAAGACTCAAAAATCTATTTATTTTATTTTTGCATTATACTAAGCTACCTTAGAGGCAAGTTTTCCGCGGTATAGCGAATCAAAATACAAAGCAAAAAAATTCTCACACTCCCCCTAGAAAATGATAAAAATCTTATATTTTCTCAAATTTTAGGGCCAATGCGCTACCGCCAAACGTAACAATTTATTTATTTTATTTTTGCATTATACTAAGCTACCCTAGAGGCAAGTTTTCAGCGGTATAGCGAATCAAAAAACAAAAAAAAGTTTTTTTCGGCCCACCCTATGTATCTTAAGAGCCTACGCTGGTAACTCGAATATATTCTCAAGCTAAAGTTAAATAAATCACAGCTTTGTTTTTAATTTATCTTTTGTATTTAAATTATTATCTGTGCATAGTAAAATATGAGTGCGATGTCTACATGGATGCTTCCGTACTTTTTATTTATTTTTTTTTTTCTGAGAACACTTTAAATTTCGAAACAGGTTCTGGAAGTGACAGTATCTACTTTAAAAAATGCAATCAAAATCGAAAAAGTACGATTATTCATAATTAGACATCGACCTCAGGTATCCTATGCAGAAATTACTCATTTAAAATTATTAAAATCTGAACAAGGAATTTAAAATGAAGGGTCCCTCAATGTTCAAATCAAGGGGCACCAGATGGTCAAGGTATTTTTCCTTTTAATTAGTACAAAGGGCGGCAAAAAGCGTGTTACAAGGGCCTCCAACTGGAGCTTTGGCACAGATACCATGTAAGGTTGGTCGGTCCATGTTGCAATCCTGTTCACGTGCCTAGTGTAAGTCCTTAAAATGGGTATAACGTTCGGTAGTTCTGCCTACAACCTGAGAATAATCAAAGAAGTAAGCTAGATGATAAACATATTTTTCCCATTGATATTATCCTCCTAAATCTTAAAAAAATCGCATATCAGATATCAATAAAAAGATCTCCAATGCACGCTCGAATAATTTTAATTGTAAATTGAAATATATATGAAGTATAAGTTTAACATACCTAATTTTTCAAATAATTTACTATAATACTTTCTCCGAAAGATAACACTAATTAATGATGTACAATATCGAAAATGTTTTTAATGCTTTTGAAATAATTAATTTTCTTACTGACAACAAAATTTTATTTTCTACAATTTCTTTTAATACACATATAAAAATAGACGAAAAACGATTGAAATAAATTATCCAATGTAATTATTATTTAACTACAAATTCCCTACGCTTGCTTTAGTAGAAAAAGTTTTGCTGGTCAATAGCCGTGACTAAAACTTTATATTTTTTTGCTAAAAGTCTCGAATAAGTATATTAAGAAACATAGTCTCGCTTCAAAATACTAAATGACCACATAAAGTTTGTCACAAGACTTTTTCACACTCAAGGGATTCATGATATTTAAGTTAGTGTTAATGTTAAAACTACTTTTTTCCCTTATGTGTAGTAAAATATAATTTGTATGTGTAAGAGAATGAAATCTAATAGACACATGATGTATATTGTACTTTTATGTGTGTCCTTGCAGAATTCGAAATGTATGTTATTTTGAAGGGATTAAAGGGTTATACAAGGTAGTTAGAAAGTCTTTCCCTGATTACAATCATTTATTGCAGGAAAACCGATATAATTAGGCATATGCATACATTTATAAAGTTTTTAATACAAATACTTGCATCAGTAAATTCGGCGGTACTCCATGTCTCCGCACGTATTGCCCAACATTTTGGCTGTGACACTAGATATAGCATGTGATCCTAACCTTGAGTGTTTCAATATATTTTACTGGTGTTGCAAGCACTCTTTACTTTATATACCCCCAAAAGAAAAACAATCTAGATGTGTTGGTCCATACCGTCCGATACATCTTCCAGAAAATTTGTCATCAAGGAATTCACGAACGACGATAGAGACTGGACTAAAAAAAAGGCCAGTAAGAACATGACTTTTCCAGAATAGAAATACATATATATATATATAGTATTACATTCAATGGTTATTTCGTAGTAATTATTTGTAATGAGGGAAAATCTTTTTGACCACCCTGTATATGGGTATTCCATAAGTTCTCTCATATTTCTAATATTTTTACAAAATAAACACATTGTTGTATCATTGTGGTGTGTATACCACAGGAATTGTCATTTTGCAGAAGAGATAAAGTTGTTTGTAAATTTTAATAATACTGTACGCAGTTCAAAAACTGATTTAAATTAAAAAAAAATCCTTTCTTCTTTGATAATATTTCGCAGAGTTAGTGGGATATGTTCAGTTATTTCTTGCACCACGTGTAAAATAATTATCTTGCCTGTTTATACCGTGATTCTGTGTAACGCTAGTCCAAATAAGGATTAGGTGTTCCATTGATGGAGGGGCATTCCATATAAATTTCATGTACGTGGATTTTCGGCTAGTCAAATACACTTCTGAAACATACAAAACCCTGTTTGAACATAAACCCAAGGGAAAAAAGCAAAATTGGGTAAATAATACTTTAATTTAATAATAATATATTTCAGTGATAATGGGATAAATTGACATTAAGAATATATAATGAATACTTTACATAGAAAATAAATGAGATCATATGCTCAAATACGAAACACATCATGCAGAACAAACAATCTTGATTTACAAGTATGATTTCCTCAGTTTTAAATCTTTTTATAATAGTCACTTATTTATTCTGTAATTATTATGGCATAATGTGTTTATAATTTGCTAATATACTAATGAACAGTAATAGGGTTAATTATTATTGTACAGTATACACTCTCAAAAATACTTCCTTCAAAACACGGAAATATCACTTGCAGCACTGCTGCCGCGTTATTTCCGTTTATTTTTTCTCTGTTATAGGAGTGAAATTTTCCGTTATTTGAAGAATTTCCGTTTATTTTTTTATTAGTTACAGGAGAGAAATTTTCCGTTATTTGAAAAATTTCCGTTTATTTTTTTCCTCTGTTACATGAAGGAAATTTTCCGTTATTTGAAGAAAGTCGGTTTTAAAAAACTGTCTTCCTCTTTGTGCTGCCATCTATGGACGTTTGCGGAAGTATGCATCATGTAATACATTTTAAGAATATTTCCTGTCTCAACAGAGGATTGAACTAGGAACCTGCCGGTCTCGAGTCAAGTATGTTACCGATTCGGCAAGTGGGAACTTGCTTGAAGAAGAGCTTGGAATGATGATAGGGTTTTCTTCAAATGGCGGCTTTCGTCTTTAAAAATTTGGGGTTTAGAAAACTGGCAAATTGGAAATTAATTGCGGGGAGACTTTGTCGTTATGAGAAGACGGTTGGGGTTTTAACAATTTATTATTAATAGAGGATAAAAATATGAATTATATATATTCCTAATTCTATTGTTAGACGTAAAATATGGATATTATATTTGTAATTCAATTCGAGAAGAAATGTTTGCTTTTTTAATAAAATCGATTTCTTTTTCAAGTATTAAACAGTTTTTTAAAGGTGTTCGGTTCGATGAAATGTGTTCAATGCTTTAGAATATAATTTAATTTCGAATGTTTGTTTTTTTTTTAATTAAAAAAAATTGCGAATAATTTTAAATAAGTGAGAAATTTATTTGTTACTTTCTAAAGTATCATTTTTGTTTGTTTCTTTTTTGAGTAAAACCGATTTTTTTTCAACTATTATATATATATTAAAATGTTTGTTTAGAATAGATATTTAATGCGATTTTTTTATAACTTTTTAAAAAATAAATTGCAAATAATTCGAAATGAATGAGGAAATTAATTATTACTTTTTTTAAATTCGAAAGAACATTTTTTTTTCTTTAATAAATTCGAAATAATAATTTATTAAATTTTAGTTTTTCAGTTTTTAAAATAAATTCAAACTTTAGAATCAATAGAGTCAATACGCATGCGTGCAGGGAATAAACGGACATTTTCCCTCTTCTACAGACTTTCGAGAAGAATTCACAGAAAAAGAATGTTTCCAGAAGTACGGAAATTATTTGTTGAAAAATGAGGAATTATTTAATGTATAAAGACGGATTTTTCTGACAGTGTACGAAAACATAGAATTTTAGATGTTTTACATTATTAAATTATTCATGTTTTTTTATTTGTTTAAAATTATAAAAATCTTTAAAATTTAATCCAATTTCAACGTTCATCAAATATTAAGAAATTTCTGAGGCCTTCATTGAAATATTTGCATGTCAAATACTTTATTCATCCAAAGTCATAAACTAACAAACCTAAGAAAGTGATGTTCTGATAAATAGTTAACTTACATTTTATTACTTATATCAGATTGGTGTGAGCAATCTTAAAAGGTAAATATTCAAAACTGTCTAACAGTTCTAAATAAACATTACAAAGTTATTAAAAAATAGAAAAATCAAGTATCATTCTTCTTATCTATTTGTACTATATGGAACATATTAAAAAAAAACTGCTGTGGCACAATTTTTAGGAAATATACAGGAAATCAATAAGAAGATAAAAATTTTAGGATCCGTCTTTTTAAACCTTCATACGACTATTAATCAAGGTTTAAAATGTCTAACACTTAAATATCTGAAATTTTATCAATTATCTCTTAGATTTATCTTCAACATTCATTGAAATATTCGAAATGTATATATATTTTACTTTTATTTAAGTTAGATACGGTATTAGATGTGTGAAATATCAACAATTTCTACTTTTCGTACAGTTGAAGTTTATGATAAAATGAAGTAATTATTTATTATCGCTAATATTTAAGGAAGTCGAAGTAACAAAATTGCAGTCGTTAAGTTTAATATCAAAGTTACTATAATTATCTAACCAAAGTAATCTAATATGAGGACTATTTAAATTTGTTTTTCAATGATATTTACAGTTTAGCAAAGCTAACTAGTTAGATAGATTCATTGAAAATACATTTTATCTATCAGCAAATTTGATGTCATATCATCTAAGAAAAAAACATATTTTTTTTTTATATACAATACGAAGGCTTTAAATTTCAACCACAAATTTCTGAGGTTTTTTAAGAGGAAATTAAAGTTAAAAGAATTTACAGAACAGAGTAAAAGTATCCAATCTCCAAGCATCAAAACTCTGACCTTTTTTGAACACGCTAATGCTGTGCCAACCCAGTTACCAAATTCACTTTCATGTTGGTGCAATCAGTCCTGTGAATCATCAGCTTTTTACCAATGAAAACATGTATCGCAGAGACTATAACTGCATAAACAATTATAAATGTAAATTAGAATGGATCTAACTTTTTGACTATGATAATATGTTCTCCTCACCCTCTTATTTTTGTTCCTTTTTGGGAAAAAAAATCAGGCAAAATATTAGCACAATTGAGCAGTAATTTGAAGTAGCTCATTCATGTAAAATTTGTAAACGTTCATAATCAATGGATCGAAAAGTTAAATTTAATACCACCACGTTTAAATATATTCAAAATTCTTCAGTTTTATATTTTGAATAATAGGTGGCAACACTAGACTATGTAAATATATTCAAAATTCTTCAGTTTTATATTTTGAATAATAGATGGTAACACTAGACTATTTAAATATATTCAAAATTCTTCAGTTTTATATTTTGAATAATAGGTGGTAACACTAGACTATTTGAATCTAAAAATAGCACATGGAAAAATTATAACATCCATTTTGAGCAACAGTCCTGCATTGTCTTGATATCATTTTAGAAAAATTGATGGGTTTTTAATTAATATATGAAATTTACAGAGATGCAGGATTGAAAATTATCTTGGATGAAATTCTTGCTCATTCACTGTACTATTACCAAATACTTTTGAGTGTCCTTGTAAATGAGCGATAAATGATATACACAATAGTTTCTATATCAAGCCTCTTGTAATGCACCGATTTATATCAATTTAAATATATTTGAAAGATTTTAATATCATTAAAATGCATTTCAAACGATTTTGCGCATGGACCGTAATATAAATGAATTTTTTGAGTTTCCCTGTAAACGAAACAGAAATGCTACACATTTCATTTTCAATGCAGAACATTCCGAAGTAAACCTAAATAATATATATAAATTGTATTATAATCTGAGCATATGCATGTGCGTTAGAGTATTTATACATACTTGACCGCTTGGATCTCTGCTCCTCAACCATCTGGTGGTTCTTACAATGTCGTGCTGTTATTGAAGTCGTTACTTTAATATTCATCAATGCATACAGCTATTTCCAAATCACCATCGAGTAAATTTGCGTAATGCATTTGTCACAAGGACTTGTGGGTTTAGTTTTGTTTGATACTCGTGTCAGTATATCAGTAAAAAAAAACGGATGTTGAATGCAACGCAGAATAAATTTCATACTGCAAAACAACCTCAAAATTTATCTAATTGAATCAGTGTTCCTTTCTATCCATTCGAGAATAAAAACTTCGGAGAGTTTGTTACAGTTAAGTCAATAATATCTCTTGAATTTTTTGAACATCCTTTTAGATGCATCACAGTTGAGATCGAAACTAAAGGGAATTCAAATAAGATCATAAAAAGGCTAAAGAAATAATAAAATATTGGCAAGTTTTAAATGTACATGCGGAATGTGCATATATGAAGAAATATATTCAATTGATAACTCATGAAGATTTGCAGTTATTATTCATACTGATAGTTATTGAAAATAATTTTCAAAGGCATTCAGATAGCAGGGAAAATATCCTATCTAAGCCTTTACAAAGGTAAGGATATTTTAATGTAAAATAGATAATCTGATATTATGTAAAAATAATTAAAACAATGTTTGAATTAATGCATTAATTACAGTGTAAATGCATATGTTAAGATACAGATAATATTCTTGTTTTTTTCTAATTTTCATTAATTTTGCGTCAGATGAGCTTTTTTTTATATTTTATGAAATTTCTTTTGTAGGGTTTAGAACCTAATAAGAGCGTTAAACTAGCAAAATAAGTAAATAATTCAATAAATAAATAAATTCTTGGTTTTTAAGATCTACCCTTATGTAAATACAGAACCAATAAATTTCAACACGAATTATTGGGATTTATAGATGAAGGTTAAATAAGAAAGAATTTTTAAAACAGAGTGAAAAGTATCCATACAAAGAATCCAACCTGAGCCTTTACTCATTGCGCTAATACTTTTGATCTACTCATGCGATTCTGCTCTGAAGCAACTCATTGATATGTTGATATAATTAGTCCTGTGAATCCGCAGCATTTTACTCCTGAAACAAGTTCAAATCTCCTAGTTCCTTAAATCTCGTATCGACTCTATCATGTGGCTCATAGATGTGGCAAATAAAAATGTGTGTGCATACCATGCTTGTAAAAAATTTGCGCGAAGATTGTGTCAAAAATAAATAAGACTATCTCAAAATATAAGCAAAATATAAGTGTTATTTTGTACACGGTGCATTATTGTGATTTGAGATTGCTTGGTTAGTGATTTAAAAAGTGACGCCAGGTTTGTAATCTGTTTTTTGTTCTATTTTTATGACTATTATCTCCAAAAAGTATGTTATTGTATTCGTAGCTTTGCATTTTGCAGCCTAATCATGACCTATTTAAGTTACATCCTTATTTTGATTTCTTACATACTTATCTAGATAATATCTAAATTCCTACAGTCCTAAATATAATATATATATATATATATATATATATATATATATATATATATAGTACAAAATGTATAAAAGTATAAGTTTTCTTGTTAGTTTCGGGACACCTAATATTTATCGACTCTTCAATTAAATGGGATTTAACAAAACCGTTGAAGTTCTTCGACTGCTTAATACCTTGAATGTTTTTGACAATAAGTACTTATCTTTAGGGGCTTACTAATTAAACGTTACTGCCGATCTCTTATTTTTGATAGGAGACGCATACCGAAAGTTCTCTAGACATAAGCTTTTTCATTTATAATTTTTTGTAGTGTTAGTTTACAAGTGTCCAAATGATGAAAAACTTATTATTTTATATAACATTCATATATTGAAAATGTTATTTGGAATTGTAATTGTATTTTATATAACAAAGAGGGGAATTTTGCGTTATATTTTCTCAATGTAAATATCAAATTGTATCAAGCAAATAAGCTTTTCCATTTATAATTTTTTTGTATAGTGTTCGTTTACATGTGTCAAAATGATGCATAATTTATTATTTTAAAAAATCGCTTAATTTGTATAGCATTTATGTATTGTAATTTTTTTTTTCGAATTGTTACTGCTTTTATATAAAAAATAAAGGAATTTTACATTACATTTTATCAATGTAAACATCAAATTGTTGATTGATATAAATTTATCCATTGAAAACAAAATTCCAATTATTAGTTACTGTTTCTGCGACAGTGCATTTTTCTTATTTCAAAAACCTGAGTATTATATGACTATTTATAATACACCAACTATTATATAAAAAACAAATTAAATATGAAAATATATTTAAAGATTGTTTTGTTAATGAAATTAATATTATATTTACTTAACTTTACATATATTTAAATTATGCAGATTTTTAAGGATCTTTATTTATTTACTTTTTTTGATAGGCTACAAAAACAGTTGATCGTCAATTGCTTGCTAAAAAAATTACAATAAAAAATAAAAATCATGCATCATGCAAAAAGTATGAAATACTTCAAAATTTATCACTGTAGTGTTAGGAGATTGCATTTTTTCGTATTATGAAATACGTTATCTAAACAGCTAATTTTGAAAATCCAGAACGCAATTGAGAATGCAATTTCAGCAATTTCAGCAGATGTTACAATATTTGTATTCTTTGCAGAGTCATAAATTATATATATATATATATATATATATATATATATATATATATATATATATATATATATATATATAATATAAGTTTTAAGCCTATTATATAGCATATTATTATTTTATTCAGCTAACAAAACAAGCTTTGCACTTAAACACTATTAAATGTTGTATATTATATGCATACAACATAGTATACAAATATTTATTTCAGCTGAAACCGCGTAATAGAGTTGCAAATGTATTTTCAACAAATCTTACAAATAAGCGGCATTTAATTTGAATAATTTTGAGCTGTATTGTATATGATCCATAGAATGTGCCAAACAATACAGAAAATATGAGTCAAACATGAAAATAGATAGCATAACTTTGAAAAAGTTCCGCTTATAGGTGATAAAGTATCATAATTCTTTAGTGCACCACTGTAAAAGTGCATTAAATTTTTAATGCATCATTTTGTATTGGGAACATGTTAAGACCATGTACTTAAAAAACGGTATCAATTACTTTATGTTAAAAAATAATTTAGCGTCATTGACGCGTGTTTCAAACGGTTATTGACAAAAGAGATATCACATTCGAATTATTTTGTTTGTCCGTGTACATGAACAATAAATTTTGCGCAAACCATTTTCAATAGGAAACAATTTGCAATGCACATAAACAACGTGTATGTATTTCGTAATATTTTAAACAGCGAAATATAATTAAAATAAAGCAAAAATAATTATCTCCTATACACTGTAACATATTCGAATATTTTTAATGTCTCTAGAACCGAATAATTTAACCACATTATACCAAACATAAAGTTATGAGTGGTACGTTGTAACAATGCGATGCGCAGAGGCGCATTAACGAAAAAAAAAACGCTTAAAGAAACTCGAAAGTGATGCCATAATATTAATAAATAATTGAATAATATAGAACATAAACAATTTTTATTATCAAGTATTAAAATAAATTTTTAAATATTGAAAATTCTGTATACGGTGTATAATCTTGATTTCCGTAGCAATGAAGAGACACTGGCATCTCTTCGTTACTAATTGGCTTGATTGTGGATATTACCAGTTCAATTACTTGTTGCTTGCACAATAAAGAATTATGGATTAATTATTTTCAGTAAATATCTCTTTTAAAATTTATCAAGCCATGTACGTTGACGGCTTGTTTACATGATTTGACGAAGATACCCATCCTTCCACTGTTGGCTTAAATAAATTAATACAAATCATAAAAAATGTACTTCTTGTATTTTTTTTCCTGTTTGATATATTAAAAATGTCTTCAAGTGATTTATTTTAAAGAAAATTTTGATTTAAAATTGACAAATATAAATACCACAAAATAAGTTTTTGCTTGATAATGACAACTTCATTTTATATTTAAATAATGTCTGCACAAATTTTACTGTTGTAGGTAATGGAACTGAATTTTTGTGGTTTTATTCTGCCATTAGTTACAGACCGCTTATAGTTTCGACTTTATGGTGAAACGTAGCAACACAAACGTATAAATATATTTCATTAAATATTTTGGAAAATTGTTTATGTACTACTTCATTACTTACTCATCATACGTAGTATAGGGTAAGTCTTGCAATCGTTTTAAAAATCGATTTTTTGACGAATTTACCCGTGTCAGACACTGAAAATTCCGAAAAACATATTTTTAGAAAAAAAAAATTGTCATCCGTCTGTGTGTCTGTATGTCTGTGCGTCTGTAAACGCTCTATCTCCCGAACAAATGGAGATAGAGACTTGAAATTTTGTATGTACATAGTATATAATAATGGGAAGAAGCTTATTGAATTTCAGTATCCTCGATTATCCGGAACTAGTTTTTTCGGACCCCCTAAATATTCGTTCTGATAAAAGGTATATAAAAATTTTCGAACTTGTTTATTTTAAGGAGTGAATATAAAATACAATAAAAAAACTTAATTTTTTTCATAAAGTATGAAGGCGAACGGATAATTAGTTGCCGAGATATTTGTAATTCTATTGCCACACTCTTCGATTTTTCATGGCCCTGCGTTTCATCCAAATTTCAATTCAAAGATATATTTTAATTGTAAATGAGACGCTTAATCCGACGCAATAAACCATTAGTTAATATATTTATCATTTTTGGAGTTATAAGGATGCTTCTTTTGCGCAATTCAGTAAATAGAGCATTTTAAATTTATGACGTCATCAAGCCACGTTTTTATTCGAATTGCAATGCATTTTATAAGTAGTTCATTTTCATGTTTTATTTTCATATTTTGTATTATGCATATCCATGATGGGTAAGTATTACGGTGTCCCCCAACGACTAGTTTTAAAATGTTTAGGAATAACATGTAATTTTTATTTATTTTTATTTCCATATTTACCATTTATATTATCTCTTTTCCGCAGTGTAAAAATGACAAAAACTATATTTACGTGTTCTTATTATTTTATTAAATTATTTTAAGCTCCCTAATCACAAATCTATATTTTATTTTAATAATTTGCATTTCAGGTTGAAAATCGAGTAATTCAGTTTAAAATTTTATAATGTAGCAATTATATTACGTTTAGTAGTAAAAATAACTTCAATTATTAAGGGACTCCAGGAAAATAAATGTATATTTTAACTTTAAATTAATGGATAAGACATAAATCATCTAAATCAGCATACTTTAATTGCAATGTTAGATATTTAAAAAAAAAAAACAGAAGTAAAAGTATAAGAACAAACAGATTCTATTACTATGCTGCAATTTATCTTTTAGCCAATTTAACTTGGCATTATTTTATGTTCAAAATAAAATATAAAATTGTGTTTTCTTTGACAAATTTTATTTTTTCGTAAAAATTCTTTATTTTATTGCTTATCTGGTCTTATACATTGAAACAGCTAGTATTCCTTTGCAATTTGCTCTGTGAATACATGTTTAGTTCTGATTATTCCGCCACTCGCTACTTGTTAAAGCAGGCAAATGATAATTTTTAAGATAAATGATAGTTTTTTATATATAAAGACTGAAAACTATTGAAAATCACTAAACTGAATGAAAATTTTCAAACACATTTCACCTAAAAGTACAAATTTTCTCTATTTGTTGACGTTAAAATTCAATCCACACTTTTTGTGACAGTTAAAAGTTATCTAATAGTTATATGTATGATAAATAGAACTAGTTTATGGTATCCACCAAAGTGTGGACAAAACATTTTTGACGGCAATAAAAATATCTATGATGAAATCAATAGGACTTTGTCGTTAATAAGCATTTCTGTATAACAAAATTCTTATTTTTTTCAATTGCAATTTAAACTTAAACCTCAAGAAAACCTCTTTTTCAAGAAAAGATAGTGATGATTACACAATCTACCGAAAATGATGCAGTTGACCGTTACCATAGCTAGGATTAGACTAAGGTTGTAATTATTTTGCTTCTGTTCTATTCTTACATACATATTCTATATTTTAATTTCTTATATATAGGTTATTATCAATATTATATCTGCTCAACATAAATAAAATCGTAAAGTAAGGATTTTATGAAACGAATTTGTGAAACGATTTTGTAAAATGATTTTATGCAACGAATTTAGGTAAAACTTTAATGAAACGAATTTGTGAAACGATTTTGTAAAATGATTTTATGCAACGAATTTAGGTAAAACTTTAGTGAAACGAATTTGTGAAACGATTTTGTAAAATGATTTTGTGCAACGAATTTAGGTAAAACTTTAGTGAAACGAATTTGTGAAACGATTTTCTAAAATGATTTTATGCAACGAATTTAGGTAAAACTTTTATGAAACGAATTTATGTTTTTTTAACGCTTACATGCAGAGTTTGTATAACACTGACGATAATTTAATTTTAGTATGTTGTTACATTTTTTTTCTTGAAGGGGATGTGTATAGCATTTATAGTTTTTTTACAGGGCGTGACAAAATAATCCGATTACACTACCGTCTACGAGCGATAATTACCCGGATATATTTTCGTGTCATTATGTTATTTAGCTTTCCAGAATGTGTATACTAAATCTTATTAAGGTACATTCACAATTAAAAATATGGGGTGTAGCATTTATAGTTAGTGTATGCGAAAAAAGAAAACAATTGAGATTCGTTATACTTTATTCGCAATAACTGTTGGAATAGCTATTTTCTATTACCTTTATTTACGTTATGACGCTTGATCTATCTCTATCTGTTTAACTTTTTCTTTAAATAACTTTTAGTACGCATTTTAAATGTACTTCACACGAACGAATTTTTCAACTATTTTCAGAAAATGCTTCCGCCATTGTCAAATTTATGCATTAATAAAAAAGTTTCTCTTTTGTTGTTGTTGTCGTTGTTTTTTTACCAAATTTAAGTGAAATCGATTTATTTTTAACAGTTATGCTGACATTTTTTAAAAAATGTGGCAGATTGGTTATAGAATCCCCTGGGGGGGAAGGGGGGTAATGGGGTAATTAAAATTGATTTTTATGTTTTTCTTTAAATAAATATTCATCATAAGTTTCTGTCATGGTGACATTTATGTTTTGATAAAATTTTGACGCGATGGGTTTTTTTTATACTAGTAGAGCCTGTGGTGAAAAACTGCATGTTTAATACTTGCAAATGGTCTGTTTTATGTTTTTTTTTCATCTGGCAACCATAATCGAAATGAAATTAGGTAATTCAGGAAAAATACAATTAAAATTTATTTTGCGTTGATAGCGCACCTTCGGAGGAAATAAGGTAACCAAGGTTACGTAATACAGATTTTTTTTTTATATAATGTTTCACTATATGTTAGCTATACAGAAATTAAAAATAGGTGGCACAGATTCAACACATTATTTTTTTGTGTGTATTTATTTACAGAATCCCCTGGTGGAAAATATGGTAATTATTATTGTTTTTATTTTTTATTCATTTAAATTATTTTTGCAATGCAATTTAAACAGAAGCTTCTGTCACGATCAAATTTATATTTTGAGTTAATATATATATATATATATATATATATATATATATATATATATATATATAGATTTTTTTTTAACTTTTTGGCATTGACTTTGGTGAGAAATTGCAATACTAAAACTTTAAAATGCATTTCTTTTTCAAATGAAGCCCATATTCCAAGTTAAAATTAGCTAATACAGATTCAATTTAAGTGTTTTCCAATATTAAAACTATACTCCAATTTAAAATAAAGGAATATATATATATATATTTTACAATGCAGGTGTTACATTGTTTATTTCACAATAGATTAGCAATAAAACATGAGAAATTTTGTCTAAAAATTTGCAGTAGACTTTTTTTTTCATTAACTGATCAATCTGCTAGTTAATCCTTTTGGGGGCAAAATGCTTCTATTTCTAAAATGCTGAAGTGATTGAATGACACCAGAATTCACAAACAAATTTATATGAAAATAAGTAAAAGCTTTTTTTCTCGTACATAATTAAAAGAAATTTTTCATTATAAAATTCTGATGCTCATGTGGCAATCAGGGATACAAATTAAGTGGTTCAAAAATTCACCAACGCCTTTCAAGGTGTTAAAACACTACTAAATACATAATATGTTATTTGAATGGCAAATGCTACATCCATTGCTATTTGATAAAGAAGCTCAACTATTGAAGTAAAACATAAAAAATAAAAAATAAATCAATAAATAGCATGCATGGTTAACGCATAAAAGTGAAAAAAATAAATACATAAATGGATAAAGAGCTAAAGAAAAACAATCCACATATCACCATAATCATCCAAACACATATAATCAAATGTTATTGCTCACAATTGCAATCGACATAGAATGCTTTTTAATTAATTAACTACTGTCTTTTACTGTTTATTTAGGGAAACAAATTATTTTAACTGTCACATTTGTTTCCCGTATTTATATTTAAAAAACCGCGATATTAAGAAAAATATTTTTCTCTAGACTCATGTACAATATAGATATTATATATAGTATAATATCATTATGGTATAAGGAATTGAATGTATCTGTTTTTAATTATAGTTTTTAGAAATATATAGCTGTATTTTTACAGATTAATTAAAAGTCCTAACGAAAAGTATAAACCGTATAACTTAAGCAGTTTACTCAAATTTAATTTTAGCACTGTTGTTTTAATTGAGAATATAAATCATACTTGTTTACTTGACACCTATACTCGCTTATAAGTCATTGTCCTGATAAGGACTGCATAGACACAAGGAACATACAAGGACATAGACATCACTGAAGAAGACAGAGTCTTTAACTTCACAAAGAGTATGCAACGAAGAAGTCGACCACCGGCGCCTTCTCCTACACTCGAAAACGACTAGTGGAGAAGTGCCTTAACGAACAAGCCACGGAGGATCCACACGTTATTTTTAATATTAGATTAAATTTTACAAGATGACATCATGCCGCATATTCAGAGAAGTTACTACAAACATTTTATATAACGTCATTGAAAAATAATTTGTTTTCCACGTTTGCCCATTTCTACGTATATGCTAAATCATATTAAAAATAAATTAAAAGAAAAGTCGGTACCTATTGGGGACCCAAACGTTAAAGCTTGTGTACACATTGCTTTTAGAATTCATTGTCCTGATAAGGACAGCATAGACACAAGGAAATAGACATTACTGAAGAAGATAGAGCCATTAACTTCACAAAGAGTATGCAACGAAGAAGTCGACCACTGGCGCCTTCTCCTACAATCGTAAACGATTAGTGGAGTGATGCCTTAACGAACAAGCCACGGAGGATCCACACGTTATTTTTAATATTAGATTAAATTTTACAAGATGACATCATGCCGCATATTCAGAGAATTTACTAGAAACATTTCATATAACGTCATTACAAAATTATTTTGAAACTAAAGTTTTTCAAAATTGCTATATGGGCATAAAATGTATGATCGAGTAAATAGTACGAGGTAGAGTCAATAAATTCCCGGAATGATCGCCTATATTCACGCAGGTGTTTGTTGGAGGGTAAATAACTTTTTTGGAGGTTGGCTGCACTGATAAGGAAAACACACAAGCATCTGGAATTCATTTCTGGTACTGTTGGCGTTAGCTGCAAATCATTTCTGACAAAGCGAATTTTTCATTCGTCGGATTTTGAAATGTCGTCTTTAGAGCAACGTGCACACATCAAATTCTGCGTTTTGCTTGAGAAATCACCTTCTGGGACGCTCGAGATGCTAAACAAAGCATACGGAAACGATGGTATAAACGTTTTCGTAAAAGTCAGCGAAAACATCACCAAGGAAGGAAAAATTTCGTTTGGGCAAAAGCGGAGGGAAAGTGATGTTGGAGGTGTTTTTCGATTACGAGTGCGTCATTCACTATGAATTTATTCCTGAAGGCCAAACTGTCAATAAAGCCCTTTACATGGAGATCCTTAAAGACTACGAGATGCAATCAAACGAAAACGACCTGAAAAATGGGCAACAAATAATTCATTTCATTTATACGACAATGCTCCACCACATCACGCTCTGTTTGTGAAAAATTACCTTGCCAAGCACTGTGTTACCACTCTGGAACAACCTCCTTATTCTCCCGACCTAGCACCAGCGGATGTTTACCTGTTTCCACGTGAAAATGAAATTGCAGGGACACAGTTTTATGGATTCAGATGAGAAGTTCGAAAATGCGATGAAGCTACTGAAGGACGTCTCAAAAAATGGATTCAAGGAGTGTTTTGAACAGTTATACTAACGCTGGAAGAAGTGTGTGGATGCAGGAGGAAAGTACGTTGAAGGACAATAAGGTAAAATTATTGTTCTATTTTTTAATAATGTGTAATTGACCTATTCCGGGAACTTTTTGTCCCTACCTCGTACATAAATCATGAACGCAATCTAGTGTGTTTTCTCTCTAAAACACACGAGAAATTTAAAAATAAAATATAGCTTCAAATATAATTTTTGGTCAAATGCAGCTTTTGGTTTATAGTAAAATCTTTTTTATTTTTTAAGTGAAATTAATTTTAATTACATTGAAATTACTTAATTTATTACTGAAATTATTTTACTGAAATTATTTTACTGAAATTATTTTTAATTTTTAATTTTTATTAATTTAATATTTTTTAACAGTTTTTAATTTTTAGTTTTATAATTTTTACATAATAATATATGTCAAAACCACCTTATCTATATAAATTCAACCGTTTACATATTAAATCTACTAAAAAATATTTAATATGCATACGGTTGAATTTATATAACTACGATAGTTTTGACGTATAGTACACGAAAAATGAAGAAAAACATATGCAAATCTACGATGGAGTTTTTGGAGCTTAATATCGACAAAAAAATGATATATAATTGAAATATTTAAAATTTACTGAATAAATCGGTGTTTCTTATCTTGTATAGGACATAAAAAGTATGACAACACCAACAATAAAATCGATCAGACATGTAGTAAATATAGCAATAAGGGGCCACATGTGAACAAAGTCCATTTCAACTTATTAATATCACATAAAATTCTTTTAAAAACATCAATAGTTGACGGAATTAATATCAACTACTGATATTATTAAAATTATTTAATAATTAAATGAAATGGACGTTGTTCTCATCTGTCCCGTAGTCCACGTTTGCCCATTTCTACGTATATGCTAAATAATATTAAAAAAGAAGTAAAACAAAAGTCGGTACCTATTAGGGACCCAAACGTTAAAGCGTGTGTACACATTGGTTTTAGAAGCGAAAGGTCATCTTTCAATCGAAATCTAAACATCTTCATAGTTCACACAAAAAAAAAATATTATAGCGTTGGTTAATTAAATATTTGGAAAAGTTAAACACGACGCTTTGTCAATATTTAAATACCATAACACAGTCAGCGTTTACAGTTGTGTAATATTTTAGAATACTCAGAAATAAATTATTTGAGAATTATTATTTTTTGTCTGATCAATATATCTTATCTCATACAATTTCAGTGATAAAATCCTTAAAAGTCATCTATATGTTATATCGCTGTTCTAAATTTCAGAATTATTTTTGTTCAGTTTTTAATTTCAAAATATCTGAATTCTATACTCATTTATTCTTAAATAAAGAAAGCATATCTCTCAAATTTTAGAGATTCAATTTATTTCTGTGTTGTTATAAGCTTGCGTACTTCTAATAAATTCAGTAGATTAAAGTTAGTAAATAAAAGATGAAACGCAGTACTGAATAATTTCTTTTTGCCGAGTTCAGAACACTGGGCATGTTTAAAAATTCAGCTTAAAAATTCTAAATTTTTATTCTTTATTTTTATTTTTTTTTGGAGAGAAAAATAATTTATTGGGAAAACTGTAATAGAATTCTTCTGTATCTGTTTTCTGTATAAAATTTCCGTATTCTGTTTTTTGTTTTAAAGCTGTATTTTGAAAACAGGATGTTCTTCCTGGTAAATAGTGATATTGAAAATTTTAAATTACTTTAATACTAAATTTAAAATATTTATTCAGTTCGGAAGGAACAACAAGAATTAAGCCGTGTTATTGTGGAATGTTTTTATACACAAATGTTAAATTAATAACTGGCGAATTTCAGGAAATTTTAAGCTTAGGTCTGCGAATTTTTTGTGTTTTCATGGGAAAAGGACGTACGTAAGCATTCATTCTATAATACGAAAGAGTACTAAGCAGCATAGTTGACGGATCACCCCTGTTACTTGATGAAACTGCAGCTTCAGTTTTAAAGATTTCCTATCATTTTTACGTTAGATCGGGGATTTTTCCTGAGGGAAAATAAAACGGACATTTTGAGTAGCTTTCATTACAAAAAGATACGTATTGCAGCCGTTCTTAGGAAAGCGTTTCCATAAAATTTTGGTATATTTTCACCGATCATGACCCCCAGACCCCCAGATATATATATATATATATATATATATATATATATATATATATATATATATATATATATCTGACATTTGTCATGCTGTAACTCTCTTATTTATGAACCGATTTGGATGTGATTGAGTATCTGTATGTAGGTCATACCAAGGTCTCGACCGAGTTCGTTGGCCAGCTCCATCAGCCATCTTGTTTAAAAATGGCAGCCAGTTAAATTTTTTTAAATATTTTAAAAATGTAAAAATATGTACAAAAAATTATAAATTGAAAAATTTGTTTCCGTTCAGTCTTAGAACGTGATACATAGTTTGTTTTGGCGTTATTTTAGCAGGACATACCAAAGATCTCAACCTACTTCGTAGGCCAGCTTCATGCGACATCTTGTTTCAAAATGGCGGCCAGTTAAAAAATTTTAATTTAAAAAAAAATTCAAAATGATGAATAAAAATTTATAAATTAAAAATGTTGTTTCCGTTAAGTGTTAGATCGAGACAGAAGGATTCGGAGCATTTTTTTTTTTTTGTTTTCGCTTTATCTTACAAAATGGCTGAGATATAGCTATTTGAAATTATAAGTTGGTTGATATTTTGAAACAATCTGATTTTTGTTGTTCTGTAACTCCCATGCTGAAATCCGCAATCAGATTCAGTATCAACGAAAACCGGGATTGAATCTTCTATAATCAAATCGGGTTCCAAACATTTTAGCTTCGGGTGTTTAAGTAAAATGAGTTGAATTTTTAAAAACACGGAATATGGAAGTTACCTTTTTCTCCCGGTACAGGCTGGAAGGACTTTTTGTATTTTCAAGACATATAATCAACGCAAAAAAAATCGTTCAATTCACGGATATTTTTGAAAGTGTGCAACATATAGGCTTACATACTTATAAACATTTAAGATACTTACACCTTATACCTATACACATATGCACGAAAAATATTTAATATATATAATAGATATAACCCTTTTTTGCACAAATTAATTTGTTCTGACTACCGAGAAAGCTTTAGGAAAATCGAAAATTAATATATTGTCTACGTAAATGCCTGGACATGGAATTACAAAAAGCAATGTAAGATAGAAATAATACTGCTAAAATTGATCAAATACTTTTTAGAATTGTTTAACAACAATGCTTTTGGTGAAATGGCAGTTTGGTGCTAGTTTCAAGAACCAAAATCCACGTACAAGAAATTACATTTTTTGTCTGATGGAAGTATTTTTTTCCTTACCCCGGATATTTTTTATTATATCAGAATACTGGATGTTTATGTTTACTTTTTATATCTAAAACGATATGCAGTATTACCACGACTTACCTCATCCCGCATTTACATTGCCTGTCACTAAAAGTAATTTTTCTTTAATTTGACGAAGTTGGAACATATTTTCGGATGTGATATAGACAAATAGATGAGATTGAGAAAGAGAATCGTATCAGCTCCCCACATCTACACCTCGGAAAGAATATTTAGTTTGTGGGTAAGGCGCAGCAGAAATTCACTCATTCTTTGTTTATGTAACGCAACGCGACACCTAAAAGAAATAGTAGTTCAACATCTGAAGAACAGAAAGATTGTTACATTGGAAGTAAAACATGAATTCATCAAGTTTTATGAAGGAGTAATGAAGACATATAAAATTTCGTCAAAGATTAATTTTACTTGTACGACTGTAAGAACAATCATCAAAATAATGAACGAATACTTACCGAAGGTGAAGAAGCCTCGCCAATGAATACGGGGATTATTCGCAATCAACACTGCGTAATTTCTGAAAAAGTATCATTGCTGATAATATGGTGCGACAATCAGATATTGGTAAAAAATTGTCCTATTGGCAAAAACACAATATCGAATGAAGACTAGTTATATTTTGAAAAAAAATGAAATCAAAATCAAATGAAACGTTTGAAAAACTTTTCATTGATAGCAACGTCCGGTTTCATCGATTTAAACAATGATTTAGTTTTCATAGCATTTTATGGAAAGACAGCAAGTACTGATAAGAAAGCAGTCTTTTCATTCTCCAACCATTTAAAGACGATGATAAAGGACGACGGCTCTAAGGCCAATTTCAATGTTGATGCAACAGGGCTTTTTTTGGAAAAAATGTCAAAAATGACATTTATTGTACAGGAAGATAAAACTTTTTCTGAATTTAAAGTGTCGAAGGATAGATTATTGGCAGACGACGTAGTACACGCATACATATTACATGCTATCTTCGATTTCCAATTTGAATGCAGCAATAAGAGAAGTTACAGAATTGACAGTTAAAGACTTATGGAATATTGCAGTCCAAGTCATAAAATGTCCACAGTCATAGGGGATTCATGGAGAAACAATGTTCACAGAAAAACAATGAGAGATTCTTAGAAAAAAACTGTGTCCATTTTTCTTTGTAGCGACCGACAAAACATCTGCAAATTGTGATTCTGTATCTATCCTTATGGATAAAATTCACGAATATGGACGAGATCTCCATTTCGAGATGAATGATAAAAATGTTATATTACTTTTAAATGCTAAAGGTGTAAAATTAACAACTATAATATAAATTAAAATAACTTTTATTAGTTGTTTTACATGTTTCGACTCTTCTGAGTCATTTTCAAAAACAAAATGAGAATATTCTAAAGCTGCATGGGCTTTGAAGTTATTATTTACATGTACTTTTTTAAAAATTACGCACGTTATCTATTATTTTTTACTTGATTGTTTATTTTCATATCTTTGAGCATGGAGTAATTCTAGCCACAGTTTCGGTAAATTAAAAGATGCCGCATCGTTACATATTGTATTTTTGCGCGTGAGTATCTCTATGGTTTCTCTTATTATGGATGGATTGTGTAGACTGGAGGGAAATATTATTTTACTTTCATTGAAATTTATTTGGATGGTTTCTTCTTGATATAATCTTGCTAGGGCTGTAGTTTTTCTATTGTATTTAATATCAGCTATATGCTCTTTTTTTATAGTATTACTTCTTTTATAGCTGATATTAAATACAATAGAAAAACTACAGCCCTAGCAAGATTATATCAAGAAGAAACCATCCACATAAATTTCAATGAAAGTAAAATAATATTTCCCTTTAGTCTACACTATCCATCCATAATAAGAGAAACCATAGAGATACTCACGCGCAAAAATACAATATGTAACGATGCGGCATCTTTTAATTTACCGAAACTGTGGCTAGAATTACTCCATGCTCAAAGATATGAAAATAAACAATCAAGTAAAAAATAATAGATAACGTGCGTAATTTTTAAAAAAGTATATGTAAATAATAACTTCAAAGCCCGTGCAGCTTTAGAATATTCTCATTTTGTTTTTGAAAATGACTCAGAAGAGTCGAAACATGTAAAACAACTAATAAAAGTTATTTTAATTTATATTATAGTTGTTAATTTTACACCTTTAGCATTTAAAAGTAATATACTATTACAAGGTGTTATATTTTATTATATTGTTAGATAAAAATTTTGTTCAACTCCTAAATTCCTATGATACAGAACTAACCGTCCACGATATTATTGAATTGAAGAAGCAAAGTCCTGTTGAAGAAGAAGATGAAGAATACGGAAAATATTATAATATTTGCAAAATTAACAGAAGGACTAAACTTTATTGAAGCTGGAATTAAAGTTCTTAAACATATTGATTCGTTCTATGAAAATGTAACAACTTGGCAAATCTTAGAAATCTCACTCTGCTGTTTCATGGAGATTCTAAGATAAAAAAAAGTTGCCGGGAATTTTTCACACCTTCAAAGATTCGAACGAGACAGCTGGAAGAACAATAAATTATAAGTAAAGGTTTACTGATTTATTCAAACATTTTTTATTGTAAATGCAATTTTTGTGACTTCTAATTGTATGTAATATTATCCTTAAATACAATAGAATATGCTCATATGATTTTGGATACCGTTTATTGCTTATCTACATTTACCTCGACTTGTTGGAATGAATTGTTGATGTAAATCGGGGTATTACTTTTCCGCTGATTTTTCGAGATTATCCAAAAGAACAGACAAGTGTGATGTTCAATTGCACGTGTCTTTGATCACTTGGAAAAAGGCATGAGATAAGTTATATATATATATGATCCATGTATTAGATGTTACACGTAAATATGTAGATATCACATGTCAGCGCATCCCTTGACGCAGAAACCCTTTCAAAATCTGTGGAGATAATATATCTAACATATCTAAGATATGTTATGTAATGCATTTTATATAATGTAGAACAATTCTTTTCGTGCGCACTGTTCTACACTGTAAAAAAAAATCCTGTTGTTACTAAATTTTTTAAAATATATTTGTATTCAACAGAATATTTTAGTAACTTGTATTATAAACCGTTGCTAGCTGTTTTCTAGTAATTTTTACAGATTTTCTTGTAACTGAGTAAGAATACAAAAAACGTTTAGTAATTGCAAAGATCGATGAGAAAAAGTAAATTTTTTTTAGTAGAGCTACCTATTTTTCTTACACTGTACATGTGAAAAAATCTTTAAACGATATGCTTTTATTCTGTTCCTTTTTATATATAAATCGAAGAGTAAGTCGATATTTCTCTGATTTTTCCAACAAATTCTGTTAAAGAAGATTTAATCTCCTAGAAGAAAGATATATAAAACATCGAGATTTAAAATCCTTTCACATATTAAAAACTTAAAATAGAAATCGAAATTTGAACTTCGTCAATTTCACCAATATGCGGCATCGTTTACCAAAAATATATAATAATTCTTACCTTTAATTACAATGATTTATTTATTTATTAAATAATTTATCTTTGATTAACTAAACATTAAAAAATGATAAGAAAAAAAAATATTCCACACTTTATGGTATGTTGAGCTAAAATGTGAGCTAATAAATGTCTGGTATAGTTATAGAATGTTTGGAATTTAAGTTGAAATTTAAGGGGGTGATTAGTTTCAAATGTTCAAAAATTTTATTTTTATTTTTCCTCAAATTAAAAACAATTTTAAAATGGTTAATTTTAAATTCAAAATTTGTAACGTACCATCATTAAATAATTTTTAATTTCTCAAGATATATATATATATATATATATATATATATATATATTGCAAATTTTCTGTGCTATGTGCGTGTACCATAAAGAACATATTAACTGATAGATCATTTGTTTTGAACAGGTATATAAAGAGTGGTCATTCCTAATTTTTTTTCCTACTTTTGTGTCAATTATATGAAACACAATTGCTTTGATGGCATGAGAGTGATTTTTTTATGATTTAAATATACAAATTTATCGCACTAATCTAGTTTTATATGTAAGGTAATAATATTAAGTGCAGATATTTGTATAATGAACATGGTGTGTACCCAGATGAAAAACAGAATTATACTGTAGCAGCTATATAAACGTGGCCTTTTTCTCAATTAACCCCTTCAGGGGCAAAGTACTCTTGTAGCTAAAATATTGAAATGATTGATTGACACCAGGATTCACGAACAGATTTATTTTAAAAGTAAGTAAGAGCTTTTTATCATGTACCTTATAAATTCAAAATTTGATTATAAAATTCTGGTGTCATTGTGGTATTATGGGATTAAAATTAAGTGGTATATATAATATACGTGCCCTTCAAGGCGTTAAGGTATTGTGTATCTACATTAACAAAAACCAAAAACATAAAACTAAATTTAGTTTATGTGTTTGTAACTTAAAGCGCTAAAGTTGTAGATTTTCTTTCAAGGCATATTGATCATATTCAGAGTTGTAAGAAAACCTTTATTCATTGATTTTAAATTTAATAATGGTATATACTAATTAATTTTTCAGCACAGCTGGAATTACGCTGTAAATTAATGAAATACAAAATATGTGAAGTATCACTTTACTAAACAGCGCACAACCAATAGAGTGAAATAAAAATGCCCACTCCGGAGTTCTAACCCGAATCCCTTGGTATAGAGCACCAAGTGCTTTACCAATTAAACCAACCGGACGACATCTGATCTAGCATTCTCTCACTCTTACATGGCTAGGCTACAACCTTGCAGCACAAAATGGAACGTCAATCATGATCACAACTCCTAGTGGCATACATGAGACAAACATAACCCATTATCGGTGATTATTTATATACTAATAAATGTTTCAGCAAAGCTGAAATTACGCTGTAAATTAATTAAATACGAACGATCACTTTACCAAACAGCGTACAACCAATAGAGTATAAAAAAACGTCCAGACCGGGGTTCGATTCCGGAAAAATTCATTAGTATATAAATATTCAACAATATTGGGTTTGGTTTGTCTCATGTATACCACTAGGAGTTGTGCTCATGATTGACGTTCCATCTTGTGCTACAAGATTGTAGCCTAGCCATATAAGAGTGAGAGAATGCTAGACCGGATATCGTCCGAATGGCTTAATTGGTAAAGCACTTGATGCGCTATACCAAAAGATCTGGGACCGAACCCCGGTCTGGACATTTTTTAGCTCTATTGGTTGTATGCTGTTTAATAAAGTGATAAATCACATCCTTTGTACTTCTTTAGTAATGATATTTAATAATCATTGTGTGGATAAAATCCAAAGAATTTTGTTTTTAAAGGAAATTGTGATACATGAAATATAGATGAAAAGTCTTGTAATATTAGTATTAAACAAATGACTGCTTTTCTTAATATGTATATGACATGCTGGGGCAGTAAAATAATATAAATACATAAGAAACCTCTCTCAGGTCCAGATGGCACTTTTAATTGTTTTCGGGCGTCAATTAGAGCTTGGAGATAGAGATATTTTTCGAATTTATTTTCTTTTCTTTTTTTCTTTTGTTTAATGTACATTTTATGAAATAGCATTATACATGTGGAAGTGCATATATGTTACAGTCAATATGATTAATCCGGTCATTATTGATAATAATCATTTATTATTAATAATGACCGGACATAAAGGCAGATTATTATTAATAATAACCAGTTATTATTAATAATGACCGGATTAATCATATTGACCGTAACATATACATGTTTAAACATTTTCCCTTACATGAAAAATTCAAAGAAATACATATTTACATAAATATACAGATAACACATGCTGTTGCAAAAATATAAATATGACATCACTTTTTCAGTTATTTTGAAACCTATTTACTGTATATTTTTTATAACTGTGTGTGTACGACGCCGGTTTTTTTAATATAGATATTCACTTCATTTATTTGAATTAGAGAAAATATCTAAATCTGTCAAAAAGTCTAATGTAAAAAAAACAAATAATAATAATAATAATAATTGGTGCTACTCTATTGATAGGCTTAGAAAAATTGTATATATATATTTATTTATATAATTAGAAGTGACAGACACTTACTAAATTAAATTAATAATAATCAATTAATTTTATTAATTTTTAATAAATTTGTTTACTTGCATACGATACATAAAATTATTTAATAAGAGAATCAAAATGAAATCAATTTCTCCCAATTCACACTGATTTTTGTCAACGTTTTATAATTTAAATGTTTATGGTCGATTATTATTTATTGCTTTTTATAATAAGATATTAGATAATGGTAATTATAAAATATTAATTTAAGCATACTAAAATAGTTAACGTTATAAATTACACCTGGATTTATTAAGGTTTTTGTATTTGTTTTCTGAAATTGCTGGCTATAAAATTTTACCGAATCTAGTGCCAATGCGCAATTGTTATAAATACAATACGCAATAAAACTGAGATGTTGATTAATCATCTCTCGGTCGAATATAGTATAACTACAACTCTCGCTTCGGAATTCTGAAACAGTGGGCAATAACATTTTGAAAGAAACAGTAAAATGTAGAAAAAAGGTTTCTCATTTCAAACTCTTTTAATGCATTGTCTTATATATTAGAAAGAAATTACCATAAAAAGACTGTCAACACATATTTTTTCGTTAAGACTGCTTAAACTCCTGCGGTTTCATTTCCTCCATTTCAAGCGTAATTCTGAAATGTAAGCTAAAGGTGAAATAAAAGTATAAAAACTTAAACATACCATACTTAAATATCTTTAAATATACAATTGTGTTTCATGTTTCATCTAGTAATGCAGTATTTATCTTCATTAAAAATTACTTCATATGTCGGATGTTACTAAAAGCAGTTTTGATTGAAGCCGAAATCCGACAAACACACAATCTCAATTGAAGCAAAAATCCGACATCCTACAATTTAATCTAAAATTAACCAAAAATTTTACAATTTAATCACAAAAATTAGTGAATTCGTCTAGGAGTGTATGTAGGAGTTCATACTAATCAATTAAAAACATTTATCTGTTTTTTTGTGTGTTTGTTTGTTTGTTTTGTATGTGTGTGCGCACTGCTGTAGCAGAGAAAACAAAGTAAATATTATTTTGTAAACAATTTTATTTTTAAATATCAATCTTCCATAAAAACCCTATCTTCCAAATAACTATTTAACTTACCATATCCTGATAAAAATGCTACTGAATAAAGCACTGCAATGGAAAACTTTATTTTTTTAATTACTAAATTTTAATGTTGTAAGAAATACACTATGATATATGGTCTAAATGTTTCTATCTCTAACACATTCTAAATGAAATACTTATAAATAGAATCGACTACATCTGAGACTACTGTAAATTGTTTAAGTTTAGTCGATCAAAATATTATAGTAATTGGGGCTAATACTCAATTTGAAACTGGAAGTATTTTAAAATGTCATTTTCATTTTTACATTCACAGAAAACATTTCTATTTAAAACGTAAAATAAAGCCAAATCTATTAATATATTAACTATGACTGTTATAATGCATTTAATTTTCAATCAAACTGCTTTTAGTAATATTCAAGATATGAAGTAATTTTTACTGCAGATAAATACAGCATGAAACATGAAACACGATTCAAATTAAATTATAGAGTAAATTAGAAAGAAATTTCGTCTTCGGTTTCGGTAATGTACTTTTTTAAAGTTACTCTGTAACATAATACGATTTAAAAGCAGTCTTCGTCAAACTAAACTTAATAATGTGTATTTGAGTTCTTTCCTCCATATTTAAGTTGCTATAAAACAACTGAAACAACCGCAGAAAATACTTTCGCTTGTCTAGAAAATATTACCAATTATTGAATTAAGTATGTGATTCTGAATGTATTTGGTATTTCATTTATGCTTATAAACACTTAATTTTACCTTTGTTTTAAAAGATTCCTAAGGGATTTTTGATTTTACAAATCACAATAAATTATTAACTTTTTAAAAATGTTTTAATTATGACATTTTCAAACATATTTTGAAACCACAGATTTTATTTCACTAGAAGCGTATTAGGAATTAATAAGTAAAACATAGGATATGTACACTTGATTATAAAGTGCATGATAAAATAGTCAGAATCATATTTAGAGATTTAACCATTAACGGTGTATTTAAATTTCCCCAATTCAAAGATACTTTTATAGTTCTTACTTTTAGCTAATCTTCGTTTCAAATTAATATAAACAGCTATGAATAATAAAGTCCAATAACGCTTAAAGTGATAAAAACATAACACATATATTTAAAATACTTTTTTAATGTAGATTACATATGTTTCGTTCATACTTTCGGTGACATCTTCGGATCTAAATGATAAATACAATATTTTCGCATATTTTTGAAAATGCATCAAACCACGTAACATCAAACATCAAACAACGATATCGCATGTCCAAGGCTAGCAGGTGCTTAAATTGGCCAAACTGGGAAACGTGAATAATTATTATTTGTTTTTATTTTTATTGCTTTTTCAATCTATCGATCATCGCGTGCCAAATTTTCGCTAATTCTAAATAAATTAAAATTATTATTATATTAATTATTAAAATAAATTATTAAAAAAACAATAAAAATAAAAACAAATAATAATTATTCACGTTTCCCAGTTTGCCCAATTTAAGCACCTTCTAGCCTTGGAAATGCGATCTCGGGGATTGATGTTTACCATTTTCAAAAATATGCGAGAATATTGTATTTATCATTTATATCCGAAGACGTCACCGAAAGTGTTTACGAAACATATGTAATCTACATTAAAAAGGAATTTTAAATATATGTGTTATGTTTTTATCACTTTAAGCATTATTGGACTTTAATTTAAAGTTAACAAGTGATTGTATTATATTATTTATTGCCATGAATATGTTTGCTATTCTTCAATGCCTGTGTTTTATGTTCTTATACTATTTATATGTAATACACATATAACATTTAAATCATATCTAATTTAAAAACAATTATATTTACGCAATATTCTAATAAAAAATAAATTAATACGTAGAAGAAAATATTTATGAATTTAAGTGTCGCGTAAGCTGCACAGGGAGGAGAACTATCAAAGCCATGTTTCGGTTATGTATTTTCGATATGAAAAAATATCATTTTGCATGGAAAACGGAATAATTTATATTTAAACAAATAGGAAAATTGAAGTCATAAAAAAGTAAAAACTTTTCTCCCGAGCATAAATTCTGCGAAAAAAAACCTGAAATGTCATAGTATTTCAGATTTTTTTTTTCCTTTCATTTCTCTTAAAGCAATTATACGGTTATTTGTATCTAAAGAATAATTGCCAGTGAAATAACATATGTATAATGGTGTGAAATAACCACAAATAACGAAAATAATGTACACAAAAAAAAAATTTTACAAATGCCTACATGTTATTATTTTTTAAAAATATTGAAATGCATAGTTTAGAACTTAAACAATATTTTAATGATGAACTACATGCTCCAATTCGGGATGAAATAAATCCTTTGCAATTGTTTTTAAATATTTTAGCTCTTAAACTATATCTTTATTGAGATTGAATTCCGATGCACGTAACTTTCTGAATGTGAGATTATTACTAAATCTACACATTTAACTACGTGCAGATGTTGTTGACAGTTCGTAAATGCTATACATATAAATTAATAAATTCTATCTTATTATAATGCCTATCTAAGGATTGAATTTATATGAAAAATTTGTTCAAAATTAATTTTTATGTCATTTTAAATGAACAAATTTGAATAGACATATAATTAAATACATAAAAAATTACAACGTGTTTCAAAAAGCTGAAGAAAAAACAACTCAGAGCAAAACTATATAATGCATCATCATTTATAAACGAGGGACAGTCGGAAAATAAGTTTCCCCTGGCGACTGTGGACAGAGGTGTGTATAAAAGATAATGTGTAATGAGTACAAAATGTAATGAGACATTAAAGATAAAACACAACTTTATTTTTCCACATAAGTACCAAGTACATTGATACATTTGTCATACCGCTTTATAAGCTTCAAAAAGCTCTCCAGGAAAAATCAGGGCTTTTCATACTGACGAAGCGTTGAAAGCCTATGGGCGAAAGACGACACAGCAGGTGAACAGGAACGTGCAAGACACATATACACCATTGGGTAGAGGTCGACCGCGATCAAGCAGATGGCACTGTTGCAGTCAATAGCGCCATCTGCTTCGTCCGTATGCAAAGCCCTGATTTTTTCCTGGAGGTCGTTTTGAAGCTTATAAAGTGGTATGACAAATGTCTCAATGTACTTGGTACTTATGTGGAAAAATAAAGTTATGTTGTATCTTTAATGTCTCATTACATTTTTTGTCTTTCATACACACCTCTGTCGACAGTCGCCAGGGGAAACTTATTTTCCGACTGCCCCTCGTATTTTTTAATTAATATTACAAAAAAATATGTATTAACAGTTTAAGAGAAATTGATTTTTCGAAGCTGTAAATATGCGAATCCAAAATCACAGATAATTCTTCTAAGTAATTTTTGAGTTATGATTAAAATATTACCCGCATTGAAGTTTGTTTAGCTACTAGTATTAAAAAGGATTTTCAAGTTATAAGTCTGCGTAATATCTGAATTAATTTAACGAAATGAGTTGTTATTTAATAAACCAATGACACAATTTACATAAAAATCCAAATGTGATATCAAAATTGTTTATTCGTACTAAAAATTAAAACTTTTGCTGCAATATCAATATGTTGCATTTTCAGTATTCCCCATAGGCTGATTTTTCAACATACGTTTAAAGAACACGAAGTTAGCGAATGGCTGTTTGATTTTTTTCTGAGTTTATTTGGTCAGAAAATAGATGTAGAATTCCTTTTGTTTATATATATATTACAAAATTTAAATTTTTTCCGCAATTATTCTATAAAATTTGTCCATTCAATAATATTCGGTATATAACCCAGCTTATTAAAATAATTCTCATTCTTAAAATAGCCTTTTACTATCCATATGTAAAGCCAATTATTCCTAATCCACTTAATAATATTTATTCGAATGTAGTTATTCTAAAAATGGCGATAGCTTTTTTAATTTATTCTTTAAATAGAACATCTTTATTTTAATCCATTATTAAAATTCATTAGTATTATTCCCGTGTGGTCAAATTGCTATAACTTCTTTATTTAAATGCTAAAATATCGTATCTCTTAAAATATTCCGCTCAAAAAACCTTATTTCATAAAGTTATCCTATTATTAAATATCAAATGTCTATTAAAATATTTCCGAAAAACTTTAATTCTTTCTTTTTTTTTTCCTTTTATAAAGATTCATTTTCTTTTCTTCTTATTATTTTTATTACGTATTAAATTCGAAGTTTAGCTACAGCCTCAAAAACAGATAAGCTGGTTTGTTGATATGACAGGCATCTGGTACGAGATTATGGAATATTCTGGATGGGCGTAGAAAGTTTTTGCATTTTACAACAAAATAAATCCACCGGAAATATTGATAAAGTTCCAAAAGAGACCTTTTGATTCGATAGAAGTGGGTCACGTGACGTATTCTGTATTATTACGCAAGCTAGTTTAAAAACACGATCATCCTGATTCGGAGAAGATTTTTCGACGCTGGTGTTTGCTAAAAGAATCGGGACGGATTCTAGAAAATAATGGAACGTTGTATTTTTTTTCGTTTAGCGTTGGCTAATGAGCATTTTCCCTGAAGAGATGTCTTAAACTGGAAATAAAAGGTTCTTCGACAAAAATATGGACTGACATTTCTTGTTGTTGATGATACCACCCGGCCGCCTGATGCGAACTAAAAGGGAAACCAATAACATCGCTAACCCTATTTATCACGAGCACGACTGCCTTTTTCCCGGATTTGAACTTGGAAACACGACATTAATATAATAAGTCGACAGGATGCTGGTGATCAACCGAAAGTTTGTGTAGTTAAACGTGAAATTTGCCGATTAGAAGAATATGTTACGAGGACGTCTACGCCATTACAGCACGTTTACGTCTGGTGTTTTGTTATTTTGTAGTTTTATAATAAATTAAAAATGGTCAAGCCTAAAAGAGAAAAGAAGAGGAAAAGTTGGCCTAAGTGAAGTTGTTGCTAGAGAATATACTATTCATCTTCATAAGCGTCTTCATGGTGTTGGTTTTAAAGGATTGCGAAAAAGCAGAACTTTTGTGTTATCAAGAAAATTAAAGATTTTTAGGTGTGGGAAACTTTCCTGTGAAATATGCTCAAGAGAAACTGTAAGTTGGTATTTTTATTTATTGGTATCTTTATATGTTGATATTTATTAGTTTATGTTATATTTATAATGTTTTATTTATTTAATAGTCTACCTTGAAATTTAAAGGTTTTATATACTATGTTATACTGATTAAAATTTTGTTTTTAAAATTTATTTCTGTTGCAAATATTTAAGTGTTGTTAAGGTTAATTAATTTATTTGATGATTTCGTGTGATACGTCATTGTAATATTATAGAAAGCGGTATAATTTATATTTTCATGTTTTAAGAACAGATATTCTTAAAAAAAAAAAAAAAAAAAATCTATTATTTTTAAAATGTTACTGAGATCGTAAATTACATATTTATTTACTATTTTATCTATTTCGTTATTTGTATGGTATATAGTGTTATAAGTTTAAAATGTAATGTTTTTAAGATCCGGATATTTAAAAGAAGATCGAGTTAACTCTTTTGTTAGATTAAATATTATGGCAGAACCAAAATTTATAGCATTTGATCCAGATTTAGGAGTTGAGATACAGGCGTGGTTAAAATACTTTGATGATGCTTGTGAAAAAGAAAAGAAGGATGATGATTGGAAGTTTAAAAATATTTCTCAAAATTTAAAGGGAGAAGCTCTTAAGATTTACATTAATGATTGCCTTAATTGCACTAAATACGAACAGATAGCTGATATCTTAACTGAGAATTTTATTAGGGTAAATATCCCGAAATTTTCTGAATTTTCTGCTTTGAAATTGGATAGTTTAAATAACTTAGAAACTTATTTTAGAAAGAAAATTGAAATTGGTAGGAAATTGCATTTATGTGAAACTATATTACTACAAGGATTAACCGATGGTTTAAAACCAGAATATCAAAATTATCTAATTGTTAACCCTCCTGAGAGTACAACAGAATGGTATAGAATTGTTAAGCAATTTGTGGAAGTTTCCACCCCTGCTGTTACAAGTCCATCATTACCAAGTAAACCTAATGCAACTAATTTTGACATTCCTCGATATAGTGTGCAGCCTAATAGACCAAATTTTCAACAAATTAATACTCCTAGGCATTGGATTCAGTCAAATCGGCCCAATAATCAATTTAATTCTCCTCGAAACTGGGTTCCTCGACCAAACTATAATTTTCAAAGACCTAGAAATTTTCAAAACAGAGTACAAAACAATTATTTTCAGAACCAGTACCCTTCTAGGCCATGTAGAATTTGTGTAAACAAGGGTGTAATGAATGCTTTTCACTGGGAAAAAGAGTGTATTTTTAATAACAACTCAACACCCTCTGATACTCTTCCAATTGGTACTCCTAATATTTGACAATTAATTGTGTATGGATATACGAATAATTATAATTTACCATGTGTCGTCGATACCGGTTCAACTATCGCAATTTTACCATTAAAGTTTGTTAAAAAATTGAATGCTAAAATTGAAATTGTTCCTCCAGTTACTATTGGTCAGGCAAAGGGATTTTTACAAATTAATCAAAAGTGTAGTATTCTTCTTAAAGTGGGTAAAATCCAAAAATATGTTAACTTTTTAGTATGTGATACAGATTTGGATTACTGCATCTTGGGGTTAAAAGAATGTTCAAAATTTAATTTAAATATAAATTGTAAGAATTGTACAGTAAAACAGGGAAGGAAGATTATAAATAGGAGTATATCCATACATGATGAGAGATCACTTCATTTTAATACTGTAACTGTAAACAAAATACAACAAGGTAAGGATAACTTGATAACTTCTGATTGTGACAATTTGAATTTATTTAATGATGGTAACTTGATAACAACTTATAATGAAGATACTATTTCATGTAAAGATGAGTTATTAACAAATGGTGATAGTAATGAGAGTTTAAATGGATATAATGATGACAAAGTATCACCATATACTAATGAAAATTTTGTGAATACTCAGGACTTTTTTGCAGCTAATTACAATGATTGTAACGTGCAGCCTGATTACAGAAGTTCAATGACTCCTCAAAATTTTCGCGATATTAATGATTATAATTCAGATTTAATTGGGGAAATAAATTTAATTGAAAATGGGGATTTAAGGGAAATAGTTCAAAATTATAGGGATATTTTTGCAAAACATAAATATGATGTGGGTAAGATAAATATTGAACCACAACGCGTTTTACTAAAATCTGACCTACCTATATCTTTGAGGCCCTACAGAACTTCCCCCTTAGAGGAAAAAAAAATAAAAAATCAAATTCAATCTTTGTTAGCGGCTGGTCTCATAAAAGAAAGCAATAGTCCTTATTCTGCCCCCGTCACCTTGGCTATGAAAAGAGAGGAAGGTAAAAAGACCCGACTATGTATAGATTATAGGAAATTAAATGCAATAGTTAAAAACGATGCAGAACCTTTACCTCGTATCGATGGAATTTTAGATAAATTGAATAGTGCCCAGTATTTTTCCACTTTGGACTTAGCCTCTGGCTACTGGCACATACCAATACATCCATCCGATACAGAAAAATTAGCTTTTGCCACCAATTTTGGCCTCTTCGAATGGCTGGTGCTCCCCTTTGGTATAAAGACAGGCCCCCCGATATTTAATAGAACCATTAGAAGAATCCTCAATAAGTATAAAATTGATTTTGCTTGCCATTATTTCGACGATATCATAATTTTCTCCTCCTCTCTAGAAGAACATTTAAATCACTTAGCAAAAATCTTTGAAATCTGTAAACTAGAAAACCTTAAACTTAAACTTTCTAAATGTAAACTAAATCAAAATAAAATTAATTTCTTAGGATATGAGATCACCAATGGGACTTTAACTCCAGCTAATACCAATATTGAGACAATTAAAAAATTGAAACCTCCCTCTAATGTTAAAGAACTACAACGATTTTTAGGTTCCATTAATGTTTATCACAAATTCATAGATAAATATGCTGAAATTAGATACCCCCTCAATAAATTACTTAGGAAAAACACAATATGGGAATGGAACTCAGAATGTCAAAACTCTTTTGAGAAATTAAAAAATACTCTAATTGCAAAACCAATTTTAAAAATTTATGACCCAAAATTACCCCTCCACATGTTTGTAGATGCCTCTCAGGTAGCAGTAGGTGGAGTTCTAAAACAACCAGGGAAAGATAATTTTTTGCATCCTATTGCTTACCATTCTAGAATTTTGAAGAGTTATGAACAAAATTACTTTATAACTGAATTGGAATGCCTTGCTATCATAGATACTCTTGATAAGTTTTATCACTATTTTCATGGTACTAAATTCACAATCCATACCGACCATGCATCTCTGGTATGGTTAAAGAATGTTAAAAATCTAAGAGGTAGACTTTTTCGATGGTCTTTAAAACTTAGCATGTTCGATTATGAGATCAAGTATCAAAAAGGTTCTACAAATGTCGAAGCGGACATGTTGTCACGAAATCCTGTTGCTTATCTTAATCAACATGTAAGTTTATTATTGGACAAAAAAGAAATTATAGCGATGCAAGATAAAGATAATGTTTGTGACAGAAAATACAAAAAAGAGAATGGGATTATAATTATTTAGAGAAAAGGATTAAAAAAAATAGTAGTACCAATGTCACTCAGGAGAAAATTATTACATATTGCTCATGATAATTTTGGACACTTAGGAATACAAAAAATGCTTAACTTAATATCTCCAAACTATTATTGGCCCAACATGACAATAGATATTACACAATTTGTTAAACATTGTGATACATGCCAGAGAAATAAAAAACCAAAACAAAAAAGATTTGGCTTGTTACAAGCTATGCCAGCCACAGATCAACCTTTTGAATGTCTTTCTATTGATACTGTGGGTGGATTTAATTATTACAATTCAACAAAAAAATTCTTACACATAATAATAGATCAACACCAACATTGGTGCGTGACTGAAACACATTTGTTCTGAATTCGGAAAACACAATGTTTTGGAGTGTAATATTAAGAAACTTAATGAATACTATATATGTATGACATTTAGCATCTATAATAATAATGAGTTTTTCAGTGTAATTGTACCCACATTAAAATAATGTAGATTACTTTTACGAAAACTTTTTTTATTTAAAAAAAAAAGAGACGAAAATAATAAGTAGCTGTAGTAGATCAGTAGCGCCATCTGTTAGAAAATTAAAAATTAATCTTCTAAACGAATTTATATACTGGGTTAGTACCTTGTTCGTACATTTAAGAAATGGTTAATTGTTTATGAACTGTCATGCTAATTCATTTCTAAGTATACACCATGCTGGCATTTTTGGCAGTCTATCTGTGAAGTTTTGTATACTCACCAATAGATTTGAAAAATTGTGCCTGAATTATAACCATTCTTTTACTTAAGTGCAGCATTTTTTTAGCATACAATTTTTCAAAACCAGGGTCGGCATTTCACAATTTTCTTGGGGGGGGGGAGAGGAGGACTTTTCTTTGACGGCAGTGGCATAGCCAAGGATGAGGTTCAGCAGGGCTGTAAACCCTCCCCCTCCGAATGAGAAACGTTTACTAAATCATAGATACAAAAGAAGTAAACGAATACGAATTTGCAAAAAAAGATTTCTGTCTTAGCAGGTATAATTTCAAGATACTATGAAAGTTTTCTGTTATAGGAGGTTTGGTTACCTTTGTTTAAATGTTGCCTCTAAGACTGTTAAAACATTCTTTCTATATTGGACCTCTGAAGAGCATAGCTGTTTTACAATGAAACTTGTGAAAACAAAACCTGTCTATGACAGAATTCTTCTCATCCGAAAAAAAGTTTCGGCGAAAAAGCACCAAACAATTATACCTACTAAGACGGTGAAATGTCTAACATTTAGGTTTTTAATAGCCCTTTTCAACTAATTCATTGCCAGTTTTACTGCAGGGGTGCCATTTCAAGATTTTTTTGCGAGGGGGGTAGGACTTTTCTTTGAGGGATGGGGTGTGAAATAGTGCATGGGATTGCACAAATCACACACAAAATAAGAAAATCCTGCACAATAAAAAAGTTTGTACATGATTTTGCCCTCTTAATTTCTTTTGCAGGGAATTTTTTTAAATTTCCGTGAAAGTCTGTGATTTTTATTTATTTATTTTATGAAATTATGCAAAATTAGCTAATTTTTCAATTGATCGCGAAAACATAGCGAATTTTCCCAATTGCACGTAGAATTAAACAAATTGTTAGTTGTAAAAATCACTAATTTTCTCGAACTGCCATGGAAAAATATGGAGAATTTCGCCAAAGATTGTAGAAATAAATAGCCATTTTTGTCATTCGGTCGCAGATAACAACATTCATTCGCATAAAAAAGTCAAATTTTTTCTATCAGATTCGAAAAAAGATTGCAAATTTTGTCAAAAGACTTTTCAAAAAATTGTGAATTTTATGTAATTATCACGGAAAAAAATCCCGGATTTCATCCAAAGGTTCTGCGACAAATCACTAAATTAGTCAAACAATCGCACATAAAACAAATCGAGAATTTCATCAAACGATCACGCAAAATAATCGCAAATTTTGCCAGTCAGTTTCGAAAAACAAATCCCGAATTTTAACAAACGATTCTAGAAAAGGATCGCAAATTTTGTCAAAAGGTAGCAGAAAAAAAAAGCAAATTTCGTAAATCGGTCGAAAAAAAATATCTTGAGTTTCGACAAATGGTCACGGGCAGGGCTTTACAGATGCGGTCGCCAGGGTCTACCAAGTTATTTACTCTTTTGGGGCGATTTCTGTAAAAAAAATTGGCATAATCATGCATATTAATCCTGTTAATTTTTTATGACAGGGAGGGATGTTAATTTGGATGTATAATTTATTGCGTTCTGGGTCTGAGCTCAATGCAGAGAAAAATTCATTTTTTTTTTCAAAAAAAATTTAAAAACACATAAAAAAGGCTAAAACATTACAATTTTTCAACTAATAAAACTTTTATAAATTGTTTAGTGAAGTTAATTGTAATTAATAAAATTAAATAACTTCTTCTGAAAATTAAAATAAATGAATAATTTTTTATGTGTTTTAAAACAAATATTTATGAATGAAATTTTGGAAAAGGAAAATTTTAATAAAATAGTATTTATTTGAATTTATATTTGTGTTATCAGAAAGGGGGGAAAAACATCTAATTCAAATGGTGGCAACTCAGCAAGAATAATTTTCCTCCTTTTTGTTATTTCGCAAGGAAGTTTTTAAATGCACCACAGCGGGTTATTGTTTTCTGAGATTGTAATAGAGTCCTGCATGGGTCGGGTGTCGGGTTGTATCCAACCCGAACCTGCAAATTCCATTTGAAGTCAACCCACAAGCCACAACTGACATGAACCCAACAAAAAAAATTCCTCAACCTGCAACCCGACCCGAACCCGCAAGAACAATTTTCGGCGACCCGCAACCTGACCTGAACCTGACATATTTCAACCAGCAATGAAAGGACAATAAATCATGTTTTAATACTATTATGAAAAGTCATGTACAATTATATCTCTAATACAAATTTTATATATTATAGAAAAATGGGCAAATCTATATTCTTTAATATTCAGATATAGTGTAACTTCTGAATAGCAGATACCTCAAGATCATTGAATAGAGTCCAGCATCCGATCGGGTTGTTTCTATCTTTTTTCCTGGCTGGGATGACTCTAATTTTCTTTCTGCTTATCGGGTTCATCCTAGAATGATTCTGTCGGGTCATGTATGTTTTTTGAAAGTCTAATTGTTGGGATTTTCACAAAAGATTTGAACAGAACTATGTTTTAGATGAAAATAAATATGTATTTTAATATGAATAGGTATATATATTCAAATTACTTCATGAGAAAAAATAAAATGTACAAGAAATGTAATCATAGATTGTTCTTTTTTTACAGTGCAGTTAATAAACATTTTTTAATTTTTGTCAGAATATGAAAATATTGCAAACATTTCATTTATGATACTCACAAAAACACATGTATTATATTTGTGATAGTTATGAGCACATACACATGCTACATGTGTGTAGATTTCGAGCTGCCCCCTATTCCAAGGTATAAGCATACAAATATATGTGTTAAGAATTGAAAAAGTGTTCGTTAAATAGAGGTGTCTGCTTTTTGGGAGTGTCCATTATGGAGGTCTTATTGTATATATATTTAATCTGAAAAAATACTGTGGACCAGACTTGTATAAAACCAAAAACTTCTTGCACACATAAATATTGGGTCAAAAACTTTCTACAAATTAATTTAATGTTTAATAAAATTATGTGTTATTATTTTGACAATATGAATTAAAAACAGTAGTTTAAAATACTTATCATTTAAAATTAATTAATATTAATTAAAGAATAATTATTTTGGTTAAAAAAATAATAAAGCTAAAAATCCATGATAGGAAGAGCTGCATTCTTATCAATTATTTTGCCAATGCATTTAGATAGCCCAATCCTTAATATTTTGAGCTCTTCGCAAGTACCTGTAATGTCACAACAATATCTTTCATCTTTAAACTGTAAATTGTATGCAAACAGTAAATAAATCGTACATAAAATTGGAATATTTTTTATTTTTTGGTATTAAAACAAAAATTATGTTTTTTTTTTCTAAAATGTTTTCTGCAAAGTTTCGAATTTTGCAGAAAATTTTCCACGCGCATGTGCGAATATATTATACAACTCAGCTGTGTATATTTGAAAAAGCAGGTCAACCTGAACCCGACCTGCAAGAGTCAAAACCCAACCCGTAACGCAACAAAAAATATAGCAGCGACCTGACCCAAACTGTGTGTGAGGATGCAGGTAAAATGACCCAATGCAGGACTCTAGATTGTAAACATACAGGATGTTCCTAAAATTTTGGAACAAATTTTAAGGCAGGATAAAACATTTTTTGTACAGGAAACCAACATTGCAACTTACTTATTCCATCCAAACTATAGGGCATCTCACTAGAAGCTGAACCAGAATTTTTGGTAACAACTTTAAAATAATGAAGATATTTTAGTGAGAATTTCTTTGTAATATATATATAACTTTGCTTTGTATGAAATATGATGACATCATTGGAAGGGACTGAATTCTGGTCTGTGACATAATATATGTGCTGTCAGCTGTATTTTGAAGGATAGGATGTTTACCTCACTGTTTGGATTTGAACTTTGGCAATTTACAACATTCTCATCATGTCATCCTGTTTCACAGAAATTAAAGTAAGAAGTTTGAAAAGCTCGTTACATTATTTTTATTATTGCTAAAGTAATAAACGAAAATCCAAGTGATGCTTATAGTGAGATACACAATATATTTTTGACTGAATAAGTAGATTTCGATCCTGGTTTCCTGTAACAAAATCTCCTTGTCTTGATGCAATATAACTACCCCTGAAAGTTTGTTCCATTTTGTTTAGAAACACCCTGTTTGTGAAAAAGCAAGAAACAGAATATTACCTTTAACAGATACTATTCAGGAACTCACATTTATACATCATTCCCTATTAATTGTCTTCTTTTACAGTTAATTTTCTTAAGTGTCACTTTTAAAATATCAAATAAATAATGTCAAAGCAATATCTTTTATTTAAGGGATTTTGTTTGTTAATTCAAAATATCTTTATTTATTCATAGCTAAAAATAGAACTTATGTAAGATTTAATTTTTTTTTCTTTTTTTTTAAAGTAATGGGTTTGATCCAGTATCAAGATATTCGACCAATTCTAATATTTGAAACGGCGAGTACTTTGATATTTGGCCTAGCCAAATAAATACATCGAATATTCGGTACTTTTATGTTAGCCGGGCGCTGGTGATATATTTGTATACATGAATATATATATGCGTATAGTATATATCACTGGTGCCCTTCTAACATAAAAGTATTAAATATTCAGTATATTCCTAATAAATAAATAAATAAATAAATATAGATAAGATATACTGCATATTGGTATTATCAGTGTTGACATTCTTTTTAAGGTTCATCTTACTTTACCTCTGATGGATGATGAATGGTGGTGCTGTTCTTCATGGAATTCAAAAGTTCTTTAGAAAAGTTTTTTCGGAGGTAATTAAACATTTTAAAGATATATCATTATTTAACTTTTAAAAATATATAAAATTTAGGTCAAGATATTTTGTGAAAAGTATGTCTTGTGAGTTGTGGTACAAACTCTCTGAAAATATCAATAAGTAATCCATAAAATCAATATATTTTAATATATTATAGGGCTTGAATTTCAGGGCGGGATTCGCGCCGAAAATTTTGAAATCCCGGCCAAAAAAAAGATCGTGGGCGGGAGCCTCCCGGCCAAAAAATTTCACAATTTTCAGAGATTTAATTTACCTGCAACCAAACGATAAATTTCGTGATTTTTTTTCCCGCAACCGATCGACGAACTTTGCGTCTTTTACGCGACTGATCGACGAGCTTTGCGTTTTTTTCGCGACAGATCAACGAACTTTGCGTATTTTCCGCGACAGATCGACAAACTTTGCGTTTTTTTCTGCGACAGATCAACGAATTTTGCGTTTTTTTTCCGCGACAGATCGACAAACTTTGCATTTTTTCTGCGACTGTTCGACGAACTTTGCGCTTTTCCACGATCGATCGACGAATTTTGCGTTTTTTCTGCGGCCTATTGACAAAATTCGTGTTCTTTCCGCGATCGATCGACGAAATTCGCGTAATTTCTCCTTTTTTTTTTCGACAGATTGACAAAGTTCGTAATTTTTCAAATTTAGATTTTCTTCTGTGCATTCGACTGATGAATTTCACGATTTATCTCCGCGACCGACTGATGAATTTTACAATATTTTCCCGCGACTGATTGACGAATTTCGCAATATTTTCTGATGAGCAATCAACGAATTTCATGTTATTTTCCTTGAATGAAAGATGAACTTTGAGAATTTTTCCGTAACCGATTTGTGAATTATTCGGTTTCTTCTTGTGACAGATCGATGAAATTCACTATTTTTTTTCCTCGCGCCTCACTGAAAAATGTCAAGTTTTTTTCCGCAAATGACTGACGAATTTCGTGTTATTTTCTTGCGACCGATTAACAAACTTCGCCATTTTTTCCCGAAACTGATCGACGAATTTAGCGATTTTTTTCTATGAACATAGACATAGATAAGGACTTCTAATAAAATAGCCTTTTGAATAAGAAAATCGTTTCTCGAAAAATGTTTCAAATACAATGTCTGTGTAGAACAGTTGTATTAGTTCAACTACCTCTTCAAATCGTGTCTGCTTGACAGCCATCATCTGGTAGGTATAACAGATTTATTCTATGGTAGTTATCTGCATTGTTGTTTGTAGGTGGCGTTACCTTAGCACAGTTGTACACTGGCTACCATGAAGTCGCAAATCGATATTAACGCTATTTCGTTAGAAATCCTTCTCTATTTCTGTTCATGCGTAAGACGAATTTCATTATCTTATTCCCTCAACCAATTGACTAAATTCACAATTTTTTCGAACGACAAATAGACGTTTTAAAGATTTTTTTCCTGCGACCGAAAAGAGGGAAAAGAACAAAAAAGGGCAGTAAGAGCCACCGGTCACTGCACCCTGTTAAATTGGCCTACAGTCAGCACTAAACAAAAATGAGATTAGAAGAGCTGCAAAGATTTTATTACTTTTACTCCTTGAAGTAAAGGAGTAAACCTTTTTAACCCTTGTGAAAGAGTAAAAGTCTACCTTGTGAAAGAGGCTTCAGCACCCCTCAATCAAATAAAATCTAAATTCAGAAATTTATTTAACAACCTAATTGTTAAGGGTCCCTAACACATTTAATGGAACTTGAAAAATACACTGTATATATAAAACTTAACTTTCTTCCCTTTTTTATAATAAAAATAAACATTTTACATAATCATTCTCAGTTGACTTAATTTTTTCAATGGTATTTTGTCATGTCTGCATTAATGTGATTATTTAAATAGCACGTAAAATAATAGTGGGGTTTAAAGATTTTTTTTTTCTCCCTCCCAAAGATTATAACTCCCCTCCATTTAAAAATTTTGGTAGGGAGTCTCCCCACCTTGGAAAAATTGAATTTCAAGCCCTGTATTATATATTAGGTATTTCATTTCTAGAGGTATTGAGAATTTTGCTAATTCTCGACACTTATGCTAGTCGTTCAAAGACACTCACAAGCTAATGCTAAAACAATGGCAGTGTTCTTTACAAACTTCTTATTTGGCTTTCAATATTTTTAAATTATTATTATTATTTATTTATTTATTTATTTTTTTGCATAGGATAGGATGTCTGACTGGGTATCTTTTTATTATTTTTATTTTGTGTAGTACAGTTTTTGCTTTTCTTTAAGAAAAGCAAAAACTGTACTACACAAAATTTTACAAACTGTACTACACAATTGCAGTTTTCAATTTTGCAATGGTTCCAAAATTTAAAATATCTGTAGAAAAAAAAAACTACAAACAAAATTGAAAAAAAAAGTTATACCATCAAAATAAGATATCACATGTAAAAATAAATAAATAAAACATTGAAAGAAATGCAATCAAAAAATTTGTAAAGAATGTTGTCATTTGGTTTAATATTTTACAAGTGTCTATGCATAATTAAACATAGGTTTGATTTTTCTTTCATATATATTTTTTAATTCATACTTTTCTGAATCGAACAAAACAAATGGCATTAAAATATTCAAATTGAGCTGGATAATATTGTGTATTTTTTTATATATCATATTTTTCTAGTTGTGCACACTGTTTGTAAAGAACAAATCGTTTGAAGAAAGATTACTCTTTTGCACAGAAATGTATAAAAGGATCATATGTGCAATCACCACCTGTTGTTTTCTCAATTAAATGAGAGAAATTTTATTTGTCGCCAGGGGCTGATCCAGGTAAAATTTGGGGCCTATTTAGGGCCCTTCACGAAATTTCATTTAATAAAACAATTTATCAACAACTGTCTGTTCACAAAAATCCATTTAATAAAACATGACCCTTCACAAAATTGCTTTTAATAAAATAAACTCCTTCACAAAATTCCATTTCATAAAAACATTCTTCATTAATTGCTTTTATTTTATTATGTTTTAAATTTTGCTAACAAAACAAATTCACTAGAAGGAAAAAGTTTAGCAGAAGGACTTAAAGAAGTTATTATTAATAAATGTTTAGTTTGAATTTGAGTAACTGGATTTCATATTTCATTACAAAATGTTATTTTTCATATAAATATAATAAATTTTACAAAAATAACTTTTACTCTTCATAAAATGGGCCCCAAGAGTGAAACCCTGCATCGACTACTGGTTGCAGTTAGAATTTTATTTTTAAGGTTTATCTCATTTAAAATGCATTCTAAATGCAACAAATAAAGTTTGCATTATTTATTTGACAAAAGTGTAGGTGAAGATTTTAGGTATGATCTTTTCATATATATCTGTGCAAAATAAATTATATTTCTACAAAAGATGTTTTTTAAACAGTGTAGCAAAAACACGATTTGAAAAGAATCTGTGCGAAGTTAAAAATCAATTTGAGCTTGTGTTAAAGTACTTACTTTTTTGACCGGGTTCTAATTTGAATTTTTTTCATGCCATTTGTTTATTCGATTCAGACTTATATAATTTAAAAAAAAAAAAAAAAAAAAAAGATGAAAACAAAAAAAATTATTTTTGGAAAATTTAAAACAGTGAGTCCCCTTAAAAAGTTAATAGATAATTTTTTCAATCATAGACTTTGTTTTCATTATGAACAACTAAATAGTTATTTTTTTCATTATAATCACCGATTAATAAGTATATATCAATGTTTTCATATTTTTTATCATGTATGTGACCACACATGATTTAGCTATTTTTGTAAAAAAATATTTGGACTAGTATTTCTGATAAAGTTTCTAATTTCTTCCAACCAATCCTATCTGTTGGTTCCCTGATATTCACTAAAAGTTTTTATAAATTTTTAGACAATATACAATATTATTATTGGCGATTCAAGTGCTTGAATGTGCCATCTTATGGAAAAAAGATGTAACTTCTCGCTTTCAGAAAATCCTATGAAAGCCCATTGCATTACATGTATTTTTAATTTGTTCATAATGATTATTTTTTTGCTCAATTTCAGATTTCATGTGATATATTAATGTTCTGTGTTTATATGACAATTTAAAAATTATCGAATTTGAATATCTAACACTTTCAAATGCGTTTACAATAAATAATGATTTCAATGGCACTTTAGCGTTAGTTGAACATGCATCATGCCATGGTTAAAGGTTCAATTTTCTGGTACCAACAGGTGTGATTAGCGCCCTCTTTAGGCCTTTTCAAGTCTCAATTATTTGCTAAAGAAAACCATCGCATTGAAATAAACAGTTGAACAGTTTAATTAGTATTTATTAAAAACAAATGTTATGACAAGTATTAAAAAGTACTACATGAAATAAAGTATGGAATTTGTAACTATCAATTTCAGTAAAATCTGTGTAATTGAAACCAATTTGATACTGAAATTTTTTATGGTTTTATATAAAATTTTACCCGCTAATATAGAAACTTGAGCAACAGAAATTTCCTTCAGTCCTGTACGATTTCATCTTGGTAGGTTTTACTATTTTCTGCAGTAGCTTCATCAGCCAGTTTATTTCTGTATTATTTACTGTTTATTGCTTGTTGTTTTATTTAGTTACATAAAAAACTAACTATAAAGTTTTGATCATTTCACAACTAAATTTCTTAATTTTTAATGAACTACAAAATTTTGTAAAAGTTGTGTATGATATATGTATGCAAGGTTTGGCAAATGCGAATATGTCGCTATCGGCAACCAAAATATTTGAACTGGTGACTATTTTTATATTACTTTCCAAAATTAAATTTTAACTAAGTTAAAGAATTAAAACGAATACTTGATATATTGTATCTATAGAAATAGTTAGTTTTTGTTGATCAATTTATAAGCATTTTGAGTGTCAATGATTAAATAATATGCATGTGGGAGGGTAATTTTTTTTTTTACCAACAACCAGTAATTTTTGCAGGTTATCATTTTTTCCCTATTTACCTGGTATATGTGTGTGAGAGAGACTGATGATAAATTTGGTTTTGTTTATACCTAGTGTGTTTTTTAAAAAAATTATGAAAACCAGAAGTGGATTTTGGCATAAATGGGGTTCTCTGTTGGGCCCAATTGCAAAATTTCATTTATTAAAAGGGAAAAATATACAGAATTCCTCTATTAAAAAGAGGCGCTTCATATAATTTCATTCCAAAAAAGCATACTTTTCATAATTTTTTTATTTTAATAAGATTTGAAATGTGAAGCTTGTATCAACAAATGCTTAGATAAATACCTGCATAGTCAATAAAATGGGACATGATTCATCAGAAAAATCTGATTGATAGTTAAAATAAGTCTGTTTTCTGTATCGCTAATGATTCTGATGCTAGGTTATATTCCATTCTTATTTATTTTTGATATAAAATGCAGATAGTCCAAGACATTTTGCATACTATACTTTGGCGATATATTGCATTCCATTCATGCTCAGTTAAGTTCAGACTAGTGAGCAAGCTGGCCAATCCGCTTGTAAAATATCTATTTCTATGGATTTTTATATCAGAGATTTTCAGAGCATTGCTACCTATTATCAAACAGTGTGGGATAAGTAGTATTTCTAAACAGATTTACATGCAGTTCAAAGGCCTTATCTCCATCTGACCTGTTGCAGAATCACTATTGTACCAGTGAATGAGATGCAATTTAAACAAGACCCTTTGGAAGATGGAGTAAGTTATACAGAAATTATTGGTTCTTACAATGCTCCATATTGTTGTGGAAAACTGTACAGATAGTGCAGAAAAAACAAAACAAAACAAAAAACATGCAGTTCTTTGCTGCTTTTCCAGAGAATGCACTGCCTAAAGTATTTATTGAACAAAGGGTTGTGCTTTCCATTAGTCATTTCTGACTTTTTCATTGTTGTTCTAACTTATAGCCTTAAAATGATTTTATGACAACTTCTATTTTTGTATTTTCTTAAAAATGTATATGAATGCTTATATCCATGGTAAATGCATTTAATTTTTTTTTAAGGTACTTAATGTTGATCAACTCTGTGTGTGGAACAGACTACAGCAAATCAAATAGCAGCATTCATGCTATATATCGCCAAATCTGTTTATTTGTTACCTGTGTTAGTTGTTGCTATGCATATATTGTAATGTATTGTATTAATGTAATTTATATATTATAATAAATGTATTTCTATATTTTAATTGATTGTTTTGACTATTTGTGAATCACATTACTCTTCTTTTTTTTCTGGATACATGTGCACCAATATTTTTACTGTAGTTTATCAGATTGAATTAATTTCTAAAACAATAATTAAAACCAATCTTGTAAGTGATTAAAAATACATTATTTTATGTTCACAATGAAAAAAAAACTATTATAAGCATTTTTAGCTAAGCAATCATGAAAAATATTTATCAAAAATACTTAACTATCTTCTTATTTCTGAATTTAAATCTTCCAATATAAATAGCTTGATACTTAATGCAAGTTGTATTTTAAAGCATAAGGAAATATATTTTTACTGGGAAGTTAATTTATAATACATTTCCTAAATTTCTTAAAATATTAATTTAGCTAGAATGATTGTTTACAATTTAACTGTACATACAAAAATTCAAAATATTTATGATATACTCATTGTCATTGCATATCTCATTTTTCTATTGTCAAATAAATTTTTAACATTATTTTCATCACTTTTTTTCTAAATATGAATGTAATATTACTTTTATAATTTTAATCAGATTTTGAATAACTTTGAAACAATCAATAGTCTTGCTACACCTATATTTAAGTAATTTTTGGAGTAAGTTGCAAATATTTAGAAATTATTTAAATTTTTTACAGATATATTAAGTTTGTTAAATGAAAAAAAAAATAACAAAAAATGGCATGGTATTTTTCAGTCATTGTAGTTATTCAGAAATATTTCTCATCTAATTATTTATACCATATTTTTCAGCCCATAATCTGTGGTTCAAATAATTTATTTTAGACCCAGAAATTGTATTTGATAAAATACTAGTTTTTTGTTCTCGAAATATACTTGACTTCAATTATTATATAAAATTTCTGGGTCTATACTGAATTATTTGAGCCGCTGACTATACGCCGAAAAATACGGTATGTAGAACTTTTGCTTGAAAAATATATAGGTATGGTAATTTCTGTATTTATTCTACATCAGCCAAAAATCTAAATATTCATAATTTATTTCACTAAAAAAATATTCTAAAATTTATATACTATCTACTGATTTCTTTAAAATTCCACCATATATTCATATATGGTTCAGTGATAAATAATTGATTTATTGAAAAATATTTTTATACCAAGTTTTGCAAGAATAATGAAACACTATTGTTTAATATTGAAGAAACTGCAAAGGTTTTATTTGTTGCACAGTGGTAGTTTTAAGTATGTAACTTGGAAAAAAAAAAAAAAAAAAAAAAAAAAAAAAAAAGATAAATTTATATGTTTTTTTCAAAAAAAAAAAAAAAAAGAAAAAGAAAAATTCTTATTTCCATGTGAAGAAAAATGTCAGAGTGTCAGAAGTAATTTATAAATTTTGGTCAGTTATTTATTAGTTTTATTTTATTTGTTGAAAATGTATGTAATCTTTAAGTATAAATTTAAGTTCTTGTTTAATAAATAAAGGTAAAATAGGAAGCCCATATAAAAATGTTCATATATTATATGATCAAGGAAGTCCAGTTAAGTACAATAATGAATTTATTGTTACATGACAAAAAAAAAAAAAAAAAAAAGGCTTCTGATCAGGCATAATCAACATTATGAATTATTATAAATGTTATATTTTTTTCCTATTAGTATCTATTTATTAGAGAAGAATTTAAATTTTGTTTTAAGATGCTATACATTTGTAAATAATAAAATTAATTTAATAAGTAATTGGGTACATTTTTACATTTATTTGTGATATTTTTATTACATGGAAATATGACTTTTTATCTCCCATTTGTTACATACAATTATGATTTTTTTGTTTTATGACTGTAAAAAATATATGTATGATCTTGTAACAGTTATTTTAAAATACGGGCATATAATTGTACATATATATTTTAAGGTCATATAACAATAAATTCAAAATATGGTTAATTCACCATTATCTAAATTTATAGTCAAATGACCGTACATATATGCTTTATGGTCATCTGAAACTAAACCCATAATATGGTTAAATGACTGTATATGTATATTTTACGGTCATATAGCAATAAACTCATAATACGGTTGTGTAACCATTTTCTAAAAATATGGTCAACTGACCGTACATATATATTGCACGGTCATATGCCAATAAACTCATAATACGGTTATATGACCATTTTCTAAAAATACGGTCATATGCCAATAAACTCATAATACGGTTAAGTAAACGTTATGTACTGCTACGGTCAAATGACCATAAATATATATTTTACGGTCATTTGACAATATATCTTTAATGCGGTTAAGTAACCGTTATCTTAAATTACGGTCAAATGAACGGCCGGTTTGCTGCCGTTCAAATGACCGTTTTCTTATGATGAAATTTTTAACAGTGTATGATATATGGGGAAAATCGTTTGCGGTGCATTATGAACATGTTACGATACTTGAAACATTTAACGAAACAAAAAACGAACGAAACAAATACGAAATTTTAAAGGACGACTAAGGTTCAATACAACTTCTTTTCTATAGATTATGGAGCGCGTAGGATTTATGGTTCATGTACAGAGACGCACAAGAGAATTTGGTCAAAGGACTGAATACGATCGGTAATTGCTAGTGCTCTTTCCGAAGAGATAAACAATTTTTATGTATTTTTTAGTGTATTACACGTTGTTTACAAATTCTGTAGATCACATGTAGGGATTCACGAAAGGCATTGAATATGGGCAACGATTATTAAAAATGGATTTCTACTGAGTTATGTATTATTTAAATTGTTTATATAGATATATATTCCATCGTATTAAAAAAATTAATTTCTTAATAATATTCTGTTAGTGCTGGAAAGTGTTTTATAATCTATGCCGGGTGCATGATTTTTCGTTCTTATTTCTCTATTTTTAGATATGATGGGAAATTGTTTTATTTTTTATCAATACGTTTTTTATTGAATCTTAATTTGTATATTTAAATTTCTTAACTTTTTCATATTTCATTCATATTTTTAATATATTTTTTTCAATTTTCAATTTAATTAATTTTAAGTAGTTTTATATTGCTGTTGAACTTAATTTTTATTGACACTCTAATGTCTTTGGAATTTACTTATATATGTCCTGGATGGAAAGTTGCATCGCATGTAGAATGCACATCAAAGAGCGTATATTATTCCATTATTCCAACAATGGAACATTGGAAGCAAGTAGCTGATTGGAATACCTTCCAGGGATACTTCTAGAGTATAGGTAAGCGACTTGTGCTGCAATAGGGTGCCGTAATACAAAAAATAAAATGTAGTAAATAATTACTTAAAGGAAAAATAAAAGTAATAAAACTAATAATTAATGTATAAAAAATAAAAATAATAAAAGTAATTAATAATGTATAGAAAAATAAACGTAATAAAAGTAATGTATAGAAAAACTAGTCGTTTAGGGGCCACCGTAATACTTACTCATCATGGATATGCATAATATAAAAAAATTAAAATAAAACATTTGTAAACCTATTTCTAAAATGCATTGCAATTCGAATATAATCGTGGTTTGATGACGTCATAAACTATAAATGTTCTATTACTGAACTGCGAAAAAGGAACATCCTTATAACTCCGAAAATGTTAATCATAATAACTAACTGTTTATTCGTTGGATTAAGCATATCCTTTGCAATGATCCACTGCAAAAGGGAACGTGACAACCTCTGTAGGTTGCTCACACCCCTCGAGCTGTGGTAAAGCAAGAGCCGTCGTGGTAGCTCGACATATGACCTAGCGACCCCCCTATGGGGTCTCGCGAACGAAGTCGTCGGGGGTTCCATGGCGGTTCATCAAGGTTCCGTCTCTGCGGAAGTTTCCTCCGAGATGTGGGGTTACTACCGTGACGACCTATGTCACCAACCTTGGTAAAATGACCTGGGGGTCCGCAGTGGGGAGCGGCCTCATGCCGATCGCAGCGCCGGGCGAGACAAAGCCCTGGTGCGTTAAAAGCCCTTCAGAGGCTTGGGTGCGATGGTCGTTTACGCGCGTCGGCGACCCCCGTGGGCTCCTGACGGCGCAGGATAGTTTTATATCCTTTGCAATTAAAATATATCTTTGAATTGAAAATTTTTTATATACTTTTTATCAGAACGAATAAGTTGAAAGTCCGAAAAAAATAGTTCCAGATAATCGAGGCTACTGAAATTCAATAAGCTTCATCCCATTATTACATACTAAGTACATACCAAATTTCAAGTCTCTATCTCAATTTGTTCGGGACACACAAACACACATACAGACGGACGGCAATTTTTTCTTTTCTAAAATTATGTTTTTCGGAATCTTCAGTGTCTGAAAAGTATAAGTCAGTCAACTTTTTTTTTCGATTTTCAAAACTATTACAAGATTTACCCTATACTAAGTATGGTACGTAAGTAATAAAAGTAATTAATAATGTATAGAAAAATAAAAGTAATAAAAGTAATTAATAATGTGTAGAAAAAAATTACAATATAGAAGTATAAATTTCCATTATTTCCAATAAAATGACAGAAGAAACCATCTAAAAAAAAGACTCTTTACAGAGAACATAAATTAAGTTTGCAAATTACAAAAAAGTTAATCATTTTAAAAGCCACTAGGGCAGGCTATTTTTGTTTATCTATTAAATAAAAATTTTTTGTTTAAAATATGTTTATTTTACTTTTAAAAGTTCGAAAGTTGTTAGTGCTATGTGTGTTTATATTTTACTTCAAATGCTGCCAAGAAATATTTATTTTTAAACTCTATTGGCATTAAAAATAACGGTTAGGGTATATTAAAAAATAGCTAATATTCAGTGCTTGGAAAAAAAATCTATATTTATTATCCTCATTAGGAAATGCAGATAACAAAATTAGGAACATTAGTTAAAGCTTCCCGAATCTAAATCAACCATTAAATTTATCTTCATACTCGTACTTCTAAATGTTTTTAGATTAATTTTAAATAATTGTTCTCTGTACTATTGATAAGGATAGATTTTAAGCGGAGTTTTTTTTCAATAACATAAGCTATTCTAATTACCATTTGTTTCATTTTATGTTTCTTTTATGTTTTCATTTTATGTTTCTGTTTCGTACTTATTTGTGGATTTCACTTTCTTCAATTAATATATACAAATGAATCCACTGATTCAGTTTTAAAGAGGAAATTCAAGTGCAAAAATTTTCTCTTCATTTTAAATATCATTTCGTTTTTACTAAATTAAAAAAAAAATCTGCAATGAATGTAAACTAATATATTGTAATAATAAGAAAATAATAGTACTTTTCAATACAGACATAAATTCAAGTTTCAGATAAAATTGTGAGAAACACTATGTTTTATATTACAACAAGCAAATATTATAAATGTAAATTTTACTTTAACATAGAGATAAAACATAATAATAAAAGATTTATTTTCAAATTTTCTATATAAAGAAAATAAATCTTAATTTTTAATTCATTTAACAATGTTATATTTTATCAATAATTGTGCGGATTTAAAATGCGTCAGAATTACTCATGCATTGTTCAGCAAATGCATCCGTTTGTAATTTTTTTTAATTAATTAAATTTTGACAATAATTAACATAAAATTAAAAAATTATCAACAATAATTTATTATTAATAATATTTAATTATTACAATTATTATTATTAGTTACTATTATGTGTTATTAGAATAATTATTATTAATAACATGTTTATTGATAATAATTAAAAACGGCTTTACACAAAAAGCAGTTATTCTAACTTGGCGGTATGCGAATACATCTTCCTTATACATTTTTTCCTACAAAACATGCTTAAAATAAAGATGCAGTTGATACTTTAGTATCAATTTTTAAAACGTTTCAGATGCTCATAAATAATTTAGCATAAAGATGAAAGTTCATGCTCCAATTTTTTTTTTTAGTTATGAGTGCATTTGAATATTCACCAAAAAGTAAATAAAACCAACTTTTAAAATCACTCGAATGTAATTATTAGTTTAATACTAAGTTGCAAAAATGAAATACGTAATGTTAAACATTTACCGGCTATATGGTATAAACAAGTTTGAATTTATATGATATAATTATTGTAAATATGTCATTTATAAATAGGTATGTTTTTGCTATTTAGATTTCTGATGAAAGTGATTGAATTTGCTGTTTATTTCGAACAGCATTTTTAATTTACTTTTTTCTTAAAATCTAAATATGTTGGTAGCAAGCGGCGAGATTTGAAGATATTAATATAGGGCTCGCACTTTATTTATAAGAAACAGAATGCGAAATTCTAATTAAACGCTCTATTTTTTACATAAATAAAAAATAGAAATTATTATTAATGGAAATTGAAACAGTACACAGAAATCATTAGAAATAAAATACATCAGAGAATCTCAAGAAATTACGTAAAATAACGAGTAAACTTATCTATGCATTGAATTTATATCAGAAGCTCACACACATAATTTTCTTTCTTTCTTTATGCTATTTTTTATCATATTTTTTAGAATGTTCAGAGGCCGAGCATTGTTTCTTCAGAGAAAGTTTTTGTATCACGTTTAGGGTTAAATTCACTTCAAGTATTTGCATTTAATGGGACTGCATAAGTGCTAACAGTTAAGGTTTCCTAATACCACTTTTTACATAAAAAGATAATTTCAATATAGTTAAAAGAAATGCCATTCCGTTTCTTACATATTTTCAACTATTGACAGATCTCCGGGTATGAGACCTTGTGGCAACCAATAACAATTATTTAACAAGTTGGAAATTGTACGTCAAACGTTACAAACGAGGTGCGTTCGTACGCACGTTTTAGAATTAAATTCATGATATCCCGTGCGTAGAACGGGCTAAACAGCTAGTTAAGTATATATTTTATGACACTGTTCATACAAATATCTTAACTAGTTATATAAATATTCAGATATATATGTATCAGCTAGTTATATAAATATTCAGATCTTGATGATTTTTAATTCTGTGAAATGAATTATATCGTCTGCAGATTAATTTCTGTAATAAAATAAGTATCTCGGTCGCTTGACGATTTAACATCCATCGGAAGCTCCTCTAACAAAAAAGCACCGATTTAAAAAAAAAAATCAAATTTCTTAATAAATATTTTTATTAATATCTCCTAAAGTTTTGATTCGATTTTAATAAAATTTGAAATGTCTCGACAAAATTCTGCAAAGATAATATATTTTAAATTGCAAACCATTTGGTTGGGTAGTTTTTGCGTTGTTATATGCGGACGGACAGACAGACGGACGGACAGACAGACAGACGGACGGACAGACGGACGGACCAAACGACGACTATAGGTGCTACGTATTTATATAATTACGAACGCACCTAATAATAGTGCGTATTTTAATGACTTTGTGATAAGGTATGACGTATTGATTTTGTGAGACGGCTCTTTCCAAAGAATTCCAGACATACTCAATTGAATTAAAGTCCTACGACCTTGAATGTATATCATCTCCCTCAAGAAACTCACCAACGTTGTGCTGTTTTGGTTCTTACATTTTCATCCATAAAAATAAAATCTGGCGCGGTAGCTGCCTGGATATGTCTCACATAAGAATGGAAAAAATGTATAGGGTACCTAGGCTGGGGTACATATTTTCATAAATTACGTACCTCATTGTTCTGTTCCAAAACCTAAATTCACCGAATGAAAAGACATACGCTTAAATTCCAAAATAGAATCTGTATTTTTTGAGTTATATTTCACAGCCCCAAATTTTGAATAGTGGAATAAAATGAAAATTCTAATTAAAATTTTAAAATGCGAGATAGAATGTAAGTATTTATACAAAAAGGCTTATTCCAGGATTCGTATGGGGTACTGAAATTTTCAGGAAAATCCCAACATATAGAAAAATTCGTCTTATATAATCGCGCGATTATATAAGGCGAGTATATAAGGCTATTAGAAAATTCCAGGACACCGTACAATCCCTGTTTTTCTTTTCTCAAGAATTTCTCTAAGAATGCTGAATATATTGTTGTGGAGTTTTATTTGATTAAGATTGAAGTTATATGTTGGGTAGAAGATTCGGGTTCTATATAAAAAATATATATATATTTGACTCATTTTATGAAGTCTCGATGAAATGAACAAAATGCAGAATATCAATATCAAATTAATTTTATTTCAAGACACAGACATCATGAGGTCCGATGATTAAGATATCATCATCAACTTTAAGAAAATATATCGCTGACAGAAAGGGACAAAAACCGCCAGAGTCGTTAATCAACCGATTGAATGCCCTGACTATTATCTAAAGATTGATAATCAGTTGTGTGCTTCACCACAATGTGTCAAGCTAAAAGTAGAAAACCAAAAATTTTTGGTGCCCCTTATCAACACCTAATAATTAGTTTAATAATTGGTTTTCTCGCCCAGCACTTCATTCAAAATTAAAACAAAATTTTGAGTTGTCTAATTTACTTATCTAACAATTAGTTCTTTTCCCGGTACATAAAGGAATATTCCCTTTTTCAATTTTTATTTTCCTATAGTCCTTGGTTATGGACTCTCTCCTTAAACAGTCGTCGGTTTGGTTTTACTATTTCCTCTTGTCGCGTAGATGGCGATATAGTCTATGACCATAGTCTCTAATTTCTTTATAAATATTTCATGTTTCTTATAGTCGTCCATTGCTTGTATTTCTTTCTCGCCGGCTGGTGTCTATAGACTCGCTGCTGTACTTTTTTAAGACCTTAGTAAAGGTGTACGGGAGGAAAATCTATGCTCTACAGATGTGGTTTCTACGTTTGAGAAGTTTCCCTTAGGCAGTCAAAATGTTATAAATTTTCAAACTCATTTAATATAAATTTTGAATTCCAATCTAGCCAAATTATTAATTGGCATAACTGACATTTTAAAGGACAACTTCAAATGTCAAGCGTTGGATGTTGAGAATGTTTATATTTAGATGAGAAAGAGAGACAAGTATGCATGCAATGCGTAACTTTTGATAGCTAATGGTGTAATTACAGTTAGTACACAACCTATATACTGTCTCAATTTGTCTTTTCTCTAGTTTCTTAAAATTTCTGGTTCTTAAATAAATTTTAAGGAACTCTTTCTCTAGTTTCTTAAAACTCCTTGGTTATAGTCTGTGACCTTAAACAGTCGTCGGTTTGGTTTTACTATAGCCCCTTGTCGCCTTTATGGCGATCTAGTCTGTGACCATAGTCTGTAAGATGTATGTATCTTTCATGTTTCTTACAGTCGTCCATTGCTCGCGTTTCTTTTTCGTCGGCTGTAATCTATAGAGTCATTGTTTTTTAAGGCCTTAATAGAGGAACCCGGGAGGAACATCTATGTTCTACAGACGTTTTTACACGTCTGGACAGTTCCCCTTAGGCAGACAAAATAATATAAATCTAACAGATAACATATTTAATATAAATTTTTAATTCGATTCCAACCAAGTAAATTATGAATGAGATTAATGTGGATTTAGATTAATATGAAAGGATGCGCCTTTTTAATGTAAACAAAATGCATGTTTATGGTTGAAAATTACTTATATTGGATACAGTTTTGAGAAAAAGAAATTAATTAGATTAATGTGGAAAGAAAGGCATATGATAAAAGATTTTCTTTTTATTTATTCTTTAACGATCAGAAAAATATGCAATTGCACTGTTAATATTTTAGAGTAGCAAATTTGATTTCTTTGCTGTTTCATTTTATTAACGGCTTAAAGAGCTGGTGAGGATTAAACGGAATTATATTTAATTAACCGCGAAATGATATGACGAAATTAATATTTTTTTCAAGATAAGTTAGTTTTAATTCTTTACATTTGTAAAAGGAGAAGAATTTTATATCTATTTGGGGTATAATTAATGCTATGTGATGATTAGATACCTATATCATCACATCTATAAAAATAAAGTATTGAAAATAATGTAAAATTACTCACTGGTTTTTTATCTGAAATCGTTTAAGTTTGCCTTTAAACGTACTGCAAAAGCCACCCACTCGATTTGCAATAAGCAACATGCTCTTGAAACTCTCATTAACGTATATTAATACCATTCCATAATATTCCAAGTACAACCTTGAACAAAAGTATTGGACACCACACTATTTTTATAACGATTTAAAAGTAATAATCAGACACAAATGCTTAATTTCACACAATCATGAATTTTTATCTAAAGTTATTACACTTTGTAAAGAATTGCATAAAAAATAACTAACTTTTAATTAACTTTTTAAATTAAATCATTTACTTAAAAAACAATTTAAAAAATACTGAATATTTTTATGCTGTAAATAAAATATATCTAAAAAAAATTTAACTACATTTTTTAAATTTATTTTTATTAACATTCTCAAAACTAAAATAATAAAAAAATATGCATGCATTTTTTAAATATTTTTTCTTATTTATTTTGTTTTTAAAAAAGAAACTTTTGTCTTTATTATTTTTGTTGCTGAAGATAAAGATCCTTTTTGTTTTGCCATTGTCTGCAGGAATTATTTTAATTTTCAAGGTTATCTATTAACTTGAAAAACATTATATCTGTTAATTAGAATTATATAAATAAGATGTATTTTTATTCAATATAAGTACATATATAATATGATATTTAATAACTATTAACAAACTTTTAGTATATATATATACACAAAGAAACGACATTCAGTACTATATCTTTATTAAAGGCCTGCATTAAGTTGTATATATAACTAAATCCAAAATTTGGGCTTAAGGGACACGATTAAGTAAATAAAATCAAAATATCGTGTACTAAATTATTATATCTGATAATAAAAAGATAAAATTAAAAAGCAAGGCTGGATCGAATATGGATGTATTTAGTTACACATACAACAACCACTGGTAAAACATAGAACTTTACATGTATTTATACACTTATGTGGCGGACCTGGCAGAAAGCTAGCTAAAAAAAAACAATCATAGTTAAACGAACAGAATTATATAAACTAAAATCGAAAATAATAACAAATCACTGTAATGCTATGATGAAAATTTTCCAACAATAGCATTTTGATGTATGGGTATTAGTGTTGTACAATGACAGATTAAATCAAAACAATTTTGATTTCTTAAAATGTTCTTTTCTTATATTTATTTTAGAACTGGAAGTAGTAAATTCATGACTCTGGCAAACTTTAACATTGTTTTATGCACAAAACTTTAAAATAACCAAAGAAAAAAAAAACGCAATTTTTGTTTACAAATTAAAATCTAATTAATATGTAATATTTTTAACAAAAATAAAATTATACATTTTTTGGTAGAATAAAACTTATGGCGAAAGAAACTTCATCTGCGGCCATGTACTGAACGTCAGCCAGAATGTTCACATTTAAAGTCATTCTATCAAAATGGTTATTTCGAAATTTCTGCACGCTATCTCACAAAGATGGTTAGCTACATTTTTAGGAAACTTTAATATCTTGTAGTTTAAATGTATGTGCATGTGTTTTTTTTTTTTTCAACTTCCGATGGGCTATAAAAAAAACATCTTTATATAACCTAATAATTTTATTACCAAAAGTACAATAGTTACCAAATTACATCTACATAATAACCAAAACACTTGAGGCATTTGTCGTATCGTGATGCTTCACGATGACTTCTTCAAAGAAGTCAGTCGCCAGTGATTTGAGATACGTCTCGTACAATCACACAAAGAAGGCCTTGAAATTGCTGAAAATTCTTAAGAAAGTTAATTGATTGAAAACATTTGTTTGGTTCTGACCACCTGACCAAGACGCTGAGCGAGGCCTACAGTAGGGACAGACTTGCGCCTTTTTCCACCAACATCATGGTCGTCGATTCGCGCTTCTTTAAATTTCCTACACCATTCCCGTACACTATCATCATTCATGAAGTGTTCACCGTACAGTGTGCTCAATTTGCGATGGTTTTTAGCACTACTACGTCCTTCTGCTTGCAGAAAACGGATTACGCTTTGTAATTCACATTTGGCGGGAGCATCGATCGCAGCGGCCATATTCAATAGCCCGTCACGAAATGACAAATTCCGGAACTGCTTTGGTGATTATTTAGAAATATAAGTAATTCCCTGCTGTACGTTTGCTAATACAATTATTACGTTATCTAAAGTTGTCTTCTTATAGCCCATCGGAGGTTGAATAACAAATAGCCCTCGTATATAAAATGAACAATAACTTCAATCTTTTAGTTAAATTAAAGATATATACAACCTGTGGCCGGAAAGTTCGGTGAATGAATTTTTATTTCAAATACAGTATTGTACAGCATAAAATACTATTTACTGTCCTTCAAAATAATCTCCATGGATGGTAATGCACTGTTGGGAACGAGTATATAAGTCCTGGAAACTCCTGTAAAACAGTTCTTTCGGAATGGCTTTCAGCTCGGCCGTCACGTTGCGTTGAATGTCGGTGATGTTCGTAAATCTCTTTCCCTTAAGGGCTGACTCGAATCTGGGGAAGAGGAAGAAGTCTGAAGGTGCTAAATCAGGTGAATAAGGGGGTGATCAAGTGTCACAACTCCATTCGCGACCAGGAACTGCCATACAACCAAGGCGGTGTGTGGTCGGGTATTATATTCCAGGCTGATCCGCCCTTCCCAGAAACGCTTAAACCATTCATAAACACTCTTTGATGTGACGGCTTCATCTTTATAAACTTGTTTGAGCATTTCGTGAGTTTCTTTTGCCGATTTTCCAAGTTTGAAACAATACAACATGTTTATTCTCTGATCCATTTTCTTTACCGCGACAATCCACAATAAATCTTTCGATCTCGGCGTTAAACGTAACAGGGAATAAACGCACTTGGAACCTTGCCAAACGTTCAAATAGATATTGACCTTCACCACGCGCGGCGCGTTGATGTTCTAGTAGTACAGCAGCGACCTCTACAGGCTTCTTCACCGAACTTTCTGGCCACAGGTTGTATATATATATATCTTTAGTGATTTTTAATCTTTATCAACATCCGATTTATGATTTATTTTATTTATTATTGCAAAAAACAATTTTTGTTGCGAGCAACGAAACAGATACATTTACCAGCCTTGACAGCCACATGATCAAAATAAGCTGGTATTCGCAAAATAAACTGACATGTGATGACAATAATCTCCAAAGTAGCCGAGATGGGTACAGTACTGTGGCCTGTTACTTTCGTTGGATATGTTTTTGTAGTTTTGCTTCCATGAAAAGTAATTTTATTTATATAATATTTGTCTAAGTATTCAAAAAATAGATCATACCACCAAGTTATGCTATTGCAATTCTGCGAGCAGATGGATATCTGGCGGTGAATTAATAAGTTTAGAATTTCCAGTCAGCGTTTGAAGTGTTATGGCAGATTTACTTACATATATTAAATCCTTAATATTAAATATTTACACACTACTATCTCGGTCTAAAAACATTACAAACCATTTCTAAAATCATTAAATACATTTATCAGCAATAATAGCAAAGTATATTATATTTGTTTATATAGCTATCTCTTCCATAACATAAGTCAAGATATAACGCTGTTATTATGAGACGGAGTCAAACACTACATAGTCCGGATAGGATAAACACGTAGAGTTAGTCTATGTTGCTTGTGACTGATTGAATTGCTATCTAAAGTCTCATCAGAGGTGGATACTGCCAATCTGTCTTATTCTGACTCTATCTAACGTCTGTATCAGTCGTATGGATCTCTTTTACACACGAAAATGTCTTTTTCTGCAATGATTAGCTATTAAATGATTCAGAGACAGTTACAAATTTTAAATTAGTTCCTCTCAGTTTGTTTCTTTTCAGTACATCAGCATATTTGAAGTGCAAAAACTTTCAAATTACTTGATTATTTTTTTAGTGTTTCTTATAATGCGATATATGAAATTAATTATCAGATTAGCAATAATTTAAATAGTTTAGTTAAAACAATAAAACAGTTTAGTAAAATAGTTTTTTATCTATTTTTATGTAAGTCATGACATTTTATTATGTTTTGGAGTACCATTTTGGATACCTGCGCCTTAGTGTAATAGATCACAATTACACGAAAAGTATGCAAAACAAATATTCCAAAAAGGTTTACAATTGCGGTTGTGTAATTTTTAAATTATCTTTTTTTTTTTTTTCAAATGTTGCCGTAATAAATACATTTTGTCTTCATTAAATCACTTTCATGAAGTTATTTCTTCATGTGTTACAAATATATTAAAAAGTCTCATATAAAAATAATAGTTCAAAGGGTACTAAGTACCCTCAAGTAAATCAGAGCTTCAATAAAACATATGGATGCACGTGAACTCTTCATTCGTTGCCAACACTTTCATAATCACATCATAAATTAAGGCAATTAGATAATGCATCGTTTATTAAGCATTTTTTACGTGAATGGTATAACAACCGACGAACTGCGAACCTTTAGCACGGTGAATGTATTCAATACCTGAAAAAAGCTCACTTAAACAAGGTGGATGCTGAATGTTCTCTGCGGCTGTCGTTTTATTTATTATTGTCTTTTTACAAGTTCCTGTTATATATATATATCTTTCTTCATCTTTAGACTATCTCCGAAACATGGTGGTTGAATAATATCGGTGACTTTTGTTTATACACCTTAAACAAAATATACCGCTCTAAACCTTCTAACAACCCGAAATGCCAGGTTTTCATTTGTTATTAATTCTCACGTAGACATTTATGGCTGAATAACATAATTTATACATGAAACAGTAACAAAATAATGTTTAGTTTACTTAATTAATTTTGCGTATTTCTATGTTAAAAAAGTTTGATGAACCTAAACTTTGTACTTCAAAAATTCATAATTTCCAACTTTATAAAGTAGAAATGTTACCAATATTTTATTATAGAAACCTTCGCCTTATTTCGCCCTGAAAAAATTTGCGATTGATTCCGCCAAGCAGATTTTGAGTTAAGCTTTAAAAAATTGCCGGATTGTATTTTGTTTTGCAACTAAAAATATAGAATTTAACAGTATTAGTTCAACATTTTAAAAATGGATAATTCTTAAACTACTTCGCCAAATGACCTTCCGTTTGGTGTCCTTAGGTAAAATTTACAAAATAATACAGAAATTTTTGATACGATTTTGTTATAAAGACAGGCTCTGAAATTTATATTTTAACACACAATAAGATATAATTGACAATAGAATGGCTATTTTAATTTTTATGTGCATCTATTTGCTGATTTAAAAAGATATGGGATTTTTTTTCTTTTTTACCGACTGTGTGATATAATGAGAAGTATGTAACATTATTTTTTTTTTAACTAAAAAATATTAAAGATAAAATATTGCTGTATACAGCGAACTATACAGCAGTGAAACTTAATAGAAGCACATTGTAATATTTTATAATTATCAAGGAAGTAACATAATACATGTTTAATTATATTTCTTCTACATACGCTTTCAGATGTAAAAAATAATGTATGTCTAAAGCATATTTATAAAATAATTTATGTAAAGTGCACTTTTGTTTCAGGTTTCTTTTATAGTTTTGATGTTTCATATATTTTTCAAAAAAAAATTAGCATTATTTTAGGTTATTCTCGTTGATAGTAATTTCTCCCTTTTATGGTATAAATTTAGTTATTCAAATACCGCTTTTGTTCTGAGTCGGCAGATAATACTAACATTTATTAAGGTAACATAAATCATAATTTCGGTCTATAACATTATTATTACATTTTAATAATGAAGAAAAATTTTATCAAGTATTTCTTTCTATGAGAAAAAATATATATATATATATGTGTTTTTCGTACGATCTACTTAACAATATCTAGAAAAATGATGCGATGAATAAATTTACTAAAAATACGTATGCAAGTAAATGTAGTAGAATGTTTAATGAATAAACAGTGATGTGGTATGATATAATGTGGTATGATTTTACCTACGATTAAAAACATTAAAATTATTTCAATGGAAAACATAGTAGCCAAAAAAGTGTAGTGTAATAATTTTATTTTAAATTACTTTAAAGGTTCTGATCGGAGCTATAAAAACAACTAATGACAACGCGTTTCAACAGCATGCGCATACATATTCGAATAAATTACTATTCGTGATTAAGAACATATACATTATTTTTCTCATAATGAAATAAGGAATGTGTTCCCGTAATATAATTTGTTTTTCTAACTGCACTTTCTGTGTTTCTGTTCTCAGTAAATCTAAATTATAAACTTAAATTGTTCGAGTTTGTATTATTTTCCAAGTTATCGGAATATAAAATAAAAAAATCTCATTAATCTTTAAGCAAATCTTAAAGACCTAAAATATAATTCATATTTTGTATGAATTGTATAAACTCCGTGAAAGTATTCACATACACAAAGAAGCTCTTTGCACGAACACTACAATGACGCGTTAGATACTGAGCTTAGAATCGACGAATAAAAATATTTCAATAAAAACAATTTTATTCGTAGTAAATTAATTAATGGTTTGTTTTAAATTTCAGTAAATATTTTGACAGAAACTGCGAAAACATGTAATAAAAATGACTGCCTGAAAAATCTTCTACTCGGTGAGTCGATACAAATACTTTGTTCGTAATGTAAAATGAAATTAGATTACAGAGTACGATTTGTTTTTGCTTAATGTAAATTTTCTGCGTCCATTGTTGATTTGTTCTAAATCGTTCGTAATATGTTCGTGAGTAAATTTGAATTTACAAACTTAAATTATTCAAATTTCTATTATACTGGAATATAAGAAAGTATTTTTCTCATTATTTCTCTGAACGGATTTAAAATACTGCAGAGTTTGATTTTTTTAGTTCATATAAAAAACATTAGCTGAGTAAAACGAATTGCATACAGGTGGATACTCTCTGCTCTAACGTTAAATAGTTATCTATTATATACTACGTTTTTATTATGGAGACAAGTGAAATTGATTTAATAAATAGAATTTCTTTATTCTAAATTTCTTTAAAATTTTTGATAGAAATCATTAAAACATTTCATAAAAATGCGTCGTTAAAGAATATATTTTCGAATAAATTACTATTCATCGTTTGGAAAAAATACATTAGGTTTCTTATATATATATATATATATATACATATTAAATAAAATATTGTCATATGTAATAAAAATTTTTTGTCATATCTAAAAAATAAAATATATTATATTAGTAACTCTTATTCTTTATATATATCATTAATATTAACTAGTAAAATGAATATATTTACACTACATAACAGCTGCATATTAGTAATTTTACCTATAATATTCCAGATTTAGTATAATATATATACTCTAGATGTCAGCAGCAAAAGTAAATTATATGTTGAATTAACTATTATACTAAAATAGTCTAATATTTTTACACTTGATGGCAGCAGTATAGGTTATTTAAAACATTATAACTGTTGGCAATTTAGTATAATAATAATAATCTCTATGATATAATTTCAAATTATCGAGTAATATAGTATATTTTTATTTATTAAATTAAAATTAAAGTACTTAATTAATAGTTTTTATTTATATATTATTATTATTTATTTTTTCTCCATTTTTAACTTTAAAAAATGTTGTAATCTATGTAGTTAAATAAAAATAACTGCAACTGTTGGTTACAATTTATGATCTGTAGGATTTTCTATTTAACTGTAAAATCAACCTCTTCCGTTAGATATATTTTTGTACATGTGCTGAAATAATACTAATGAATTTTGGTAAATAAATAATGTAAGTAATATATGACTTTTCTTTTTTTTTCTTCTTTTTCTCACTCTTATTCAAATTGTCTGTATGATTTATAATATTCCATTTTAAAAAGTCTTGTTATTCAATTTTGTTTCAACGATTGTTCGGCAAGGATATGACAGGATGTTTGGCATAAGCTGGTGTCATATACAGAAAACAATCGTTCTATGCTTATAAATGTGATTTCCTTGCCCTTGAAAATGTGAATTACATTATAAGCTTTCATTTGTGTTTATACTCGTGTGGTTTTTATTTTCATTCTTTTTTTTCATATGAATTAATAATGTTTCATTTATTAGGACTACATTTTTTAATTTGCAATTTGACACGGCTCTTTGGTATCGTGATTTCAATGTATATGGTCAGTTTCTTATGTTTCTATGGTTAAATTGTACTTAAAGTTATATATATATATATATATATATATATATATATATACGTTTATATAATGCAATTTATTTTTCTTTGAAGTACATTTTCTTATGCTAAACTAGCCCAAGTGTCCGGCGTAGAAATGGCCCATAATAATAACCTTATATAAACCTCCGATTTGTATGAATTTATATTATTGACACAATTTTGCAAAAATTTATACTTTTAAACGAAAATCGTTCCAAACGAACCTTGAATCGGGCCTCGCAATATTTATAAGTTAAAATGCGTCTTTTTACAGTAACATGTATTTTGTTAAAGGGGGTGTTATATGCTTTCCGTATTTCGACGAAAAATAGAGGACTCGGAATTTTAACGTGTCAGGATTTTTGTTTTTCCATCGGGTAATTTAATATTTTAAAAAAAAATAGTTCATATTGCACAAACTTTTTAAAATTTGTATAAGTCATAATTATAATTGTTTTGAAGCCTGTATAAAAAATTAGTGAAAAAATATTGATATTAAGTGGTGAAAGAAAGTAGTGGTAAAAAGACTTTTTTTCACATCGGATCATTTAATGTAATCAAAAAATGTTCTAACTGTCACAACCCTTTGTCTAGTGTTATCATTTATACAAATAATGATTTTGAAGCCTGTGTAAAAAAATCATGATAACATATTGATATGTACTTGCAAATGTGCTATTGATATGTTCTCTTCACATTTTTTTTCACGAGTTTAAATAGGATATTTCATGAGTTTTAAATAAACTGTATTGAAATCCTACGTATATTTTTTTTTGCAAAAATAGAAATATTCAGTTGTAAAAACATGTGCAAAAGCCACCCACGTATTTATGTTCTGAGCAAAATTTTTGCAGATTTTTTTTTTTTTTTTTGAAAGTACTTGTGATCGTCTGAATGTTTCACGAATTTTAAACGCAATGTAAATTCAGCACACAAAGAAAGTGTAAAATGTCTGGGTTAAATACCGACAAAAGGTTACATTTAGCGTAGAAAATAGAGGATCCAGGGGGAGCAAAGTAAATTCAATTCGCGAATTTATGTAAAGAATTAATATTTGCATTTTCAAAAACAAATTGCATTGTCGAAGAAAAAAAGATAGCCAGAAAAAGTGGGTATTTTTTTCTGCATCTCTAAAATTAATCCCGATGCAAGCTTCGAAAAAAAAATAAAATAAAAAAAAACACCGCTGAATAGAACTTGTTTATTTTTTTAATGTGCTGAAATTTGTATTTTACTATATGATTAACGATATTTCACAAATTTGATATTTTAGGACATTTTTTTTAGTTTGTACCTATTTTGAACGGTTCGGCCGATAGGTAAAAAATCTATTTTCACATTTTCAGATTTTACTTTCTTCGAATTCTCTAGAATGGTGTTTCGTTCGTCGACAGGGAATTTTCGCACCATTTTTGTGATATTCATTGTGGTTTTTAATTGATATATCGATTAATTATCAAGAAAAAATTTCTGAAACACAGGTGCATTATGACCTGCTCTGGACTACTCTCATCGAAAATTTCAGACCTCTACTCGTGGTAAATTTTCTTAGCCATCTCCGACACACACACACAAACATCTTAATTTTATTAATATATATTTTAGAAAATATTTTGATAGAAACTAAAACTGTTTTCCTTTAAGACTGAGCTATTATTTCGAATAATTTATTATTTATTGCTTGCAAAAAACACATTGGTCATAATGTGAAAGAAAAATGACGCAATTTGTAGTAAAATTTATTCGTGCATTACTCACATGTTCTCAGTAAATCTAAATTATAAATTTAAATTACTGTAATTTCTATTTTTCGCGAAAATTTTCTCATCTTTTCGTTAGTGAGATCTAAAAGAGAGTAGAGTTTATTTCCTAGTTCAATTGAAGTGCATGGACACAATTATACTTCTAGACTAACGCTACACTGATCTGTTGTTTAATGAGTTATTTCTTCAATAAAAAAATTAAAATGGATTTCAGTAAAAATATTCTTATTTCTGTAAAAATAAAATAAAAAAATAAATAAATAAAAGTTTTATTTTAAATTTCATTAAAATGTATGACTGAAACTATGAATACATGGAATAAAAATGCCTTCTATTAAGATACTTATTCGAAAAATATACTATTTTTAATGTTAAGAACAAAATACATCTCCTAATGTAAAAAAAAATATATAAAATATTTTACGTAATGCTGTTTCTTTCTCTCTCTGCGCGAAGTGTTGATATGCTTTTAGTAATTCTAAATTATAAACTTAAATTATTAAAGTTTATATTTTTCTTCGAATTAAATAAAAATTATCATTTGTCTCATATGACGATGAAAAAGAAGGTAAAATTTATTTTCTAATTTATTTGTATTGCAGAACTTTGTAAGCATTCATATAGTACATAATTGCTCTTTGCACAAGCACTATAGTAATATATTATATAGAGATGTTTTATTGAAATAATTAAAATAAAACGTATTTCAATTAAAAAATACTTATTTAACTTTATAAAAATACATTTTCTATTGTTTTTACTTTAAATGTCATTAAAACTTTTGACCATGAATTTCTTATAACTTAAAAAAGAAATGATCGTACATAATGTAATTTTATTTTCTTTAAATCACGCTTTTGGCGTTTATCGTCGAAATACCTCATAATCGAAATATCTGGTAAAATGCAAATGAAACTAATCTAGTCGCAATGCACCTACTCTGTAAAAAAAAAGACAGATGGCTTTTAATCTAGAAAACTATAATATAACCACGAGCAGATATGTGAATAAACCTCTCGAGTTACCCAGGATTCAAAAAAACATTCTTTATCTTTAGAAACATCAGAAACCAATGTATTTTCAAGAAATAAAGAAGCATTTCTGAAATATATTTTTTTACTACTGATTTCCGGAGACGTTTAGACTGATTTTTATAGTCCATTTACCAGTTTTCTCAATCCTGTATGTATGTTTTTGGGATACTATAAAATTATCTAATAAACATTTCCATGTTCAATAGACATCAGTAACAAACAAACATGATACATTAAAAGCATTAAAATTAACAATAAAAATTAATATTATTTTATTACACTTGTATGTATAAATTCAGTTACCGAGCTCAGAATGTTTACTTGAATATAGCATCCTAAAAACTAACATTCCATTTTCAGATAACTGATTAAATCACAATAAAAAACACTCGGAAACATTTCCGGAAATCATCGTCAGCAAAAAACAGTTTTTATAAATATTTCTAAAAATTTTGAAAATGTAACGGTTTCTGTGGATTCTAAAGTTAAAGAAACCTTTTCTGTATCATGGGTAACCCGTAAGAGGTTATTGTATATTTTCATTCGTTATTATATTACATTTCGTAAAGTAAGAAATATTTGACTTTTAACCTTAGTACTACAGTACTACAGTCAAATACTAGTAATCGTTGATAACAGATACAAAATGTTCTGATCTGGTTGAAGCATTTTTTTTTGCAGAACAAGAATCCTCGTTCAGAGTACACGAAAAGAGTTGGTAAGTTATTAAATAACTTTACACTCGTAAGTTACTCCAACACTTTAAAAAAAATTAACCGTCTAAAACATTAACTATACCCTCTTGTTTCACAAAATGTTTTAAATGCACTTCATGAAAAACATGCGAGCTGACATATCTGGTCCGAAAAACAAATTTTACAATTCCAGAAAAAAATTTACACCTCAAAGATTAGGTGTTTATTTTGTCACAAGATTATTTATGTAGTATCTCTTTCGAAATACTAACTTGATTATGGTTCAGCACAAAAGCGCTCTTTCAAACCCTTTCCGCCACAGTGGTCCCACTCCGGGCACACATAATTTTAATTCCAAACTTGCATACGGCAGCAAGAATATTTTAATAAAATTTTGTTTTTACAATGAAAGCTTAAAATAAGTTCTAATTTTCTAAAAAAAAGTCGTTAGTAAATTCCGGTGTCAGTCAGTAATTTCTCATTTTACTAACAGAATTTGTCAGTGCCGGAAAGATCACTCCTTTACAATAAAAACACCATTTTCCGGCTTGAGGAAATATAAAATTGCACTACACTCATAAATTAATCAAACGTTTCAAAAAATGGTCTGTATCGAAAATTAATCAAACCCTCTTGATTTACAAACTTTAAATAATGCAATTTCACAAAAATACGTGAGCTCATACCAGTGGTTACAAATGAACAAAATCTTACCAGTCCAAGAAATAAGTTCACACATAAAATTGCAGGGGCTTAGTTTTGACACATAATTAGTTATACACAAGTCTGATAAACAATAAACAGGTCAAATAAAAAAAATCTGCCCGGATCTAGTCCGGAGACAAGGGATAATCCTAAGAGATACTTTTTATCGCCTAGCCGACCCTAAAGAAGCCCCTTTGAGATGAACCCATGGGCTCAGCCTAAGGCCGTAAACGCCTGCGACGAGAAAAAGGTATATAAGGGGGTGGCCCAGGTCCACAAAGTCCGTCAGCATCACCGGCTAACCAGCCAGCTATTTCCCCGCCGAGTACCAATTGTAGGTTTCGAATTTTTCACTTATCTTCCCCTGTCGGGTAGACTAGACACTATTGCGCGCAATGCTGGGCTACCGGTCATCTTCCCCACTGAAGGGGTCGATTCGGGACCACCCGGCGGTGCACGCGGCTAATCTAAAAGGTATATAGAATTAATAATTATTTAAACTAAATTCAAAGATAATGGAACCATATATATTCCATATACTATATTCAATATATCCATATTCAATATATATATACAATATATTCGATATAACCGTAACATACATCCAATATATAAAAATATTTATTTGCATATATCCAAACTAACTTTAATGTCATATGCAGTCACAGTAGTTGTAATTGCATATATCATCGCTTCTAAATTTTGTATAGTTTTAACATGCATTTCTTAAAAAACATTATTAAAATTATTTTCAAAATTGAATTTTTCTTTAGACAATTGGCTTACGATTGATGAGACAAAACAATTAAACGTGTTAAATAAATATTTTTACAAGTTCTAATGCACATTATCATCTGAAAGATTAACTGAAAGATTTTTGTAAATTAAAAAATAATTCTTATTAGAAGAATTAATAAAAAAAAACTGTATATACGAGTGCAATGCATTTAAAAAAAAATGACAGTTCTCAAAAGTAATCCTCTGTTAATTAAGAAAGAAATTTTCCAACTGAATGCCAAATAATCATAATTAGAAAAATCTTACGATAAAGATTTTTTTAAACTTTTAAATAAAATGTTATTTTTCGAAAGGTATTAAAATAAATCCATACAAATCTTCCGATTATGCAATGAACTATACTTAACAAATCTTCCGTAGTTATCGTTTAATCAAAGAATTTTTTTAAATGCTAAACTATTTTAAATGCAACTGTTATACAACAATACATATATTATTTCTGTTTTCATTCTGTTTGGTGTTGTTTATCAAATTAAATAATTTGGATAATAAAATTTTGTACAATGTTTTCGATTTCGTGGAAAGCATTTTCTATAGAAATACGTATGTATATATATTAAATCAAGCAGGGCGGTCGCTCTGCCAAGCCAAGCTTAAAAAAAAATGCCACACAAACAACGCCAAGAACTGGAATAAAGACCGCTAATGCTTATATACAGAAAGCAACTTCGCAATGTTAAATCGACAAAACATGCCAGATTAAAATATCAGATATCAAACAAACCAAGCGTCGTAGAAAAAAAAACGAAAACTAGAAGAATCTAAGGAAGAATTTCTTCAATTTAAGACCAAACTCATCTTCATAAGTGATTTATAAACAGAGATATAGCTTTTTTAAAAAAACGTCGAGTTACTTAAAATGATCACTATTTTCTTCGTCAACCTTTTTTTTTTTCAAACAAGCTACAGGCCTTAATATTGGGCAGAATAAAAAAAAGATTGCATTTTTGGACAAGTAATTACGTAATCTATGTGCTTTTATAAAATTCAGTGTAAAAAAAAATATTTTCTATCCTTAATTAGCAAAAAACTGTTAATTAACTTGGCGATTAAAAAATTATGCCAAAACAGAGATAAAACCCGCCAACGACCATGTACCATCTGTATTAAAATAGCACAAATCAGTTACAGGTTATAATATAACCACATCAAATTTCATCTGCAAGTCAGCCATTTTCTTCTGAAGATATTTTTTTTTTAAAATAAAACTTCACAATTATAAGAACACATATTTTTTCAAATAATTAAATATGACTGCAAACTGTGGCAGATGATTGTTTCTAACATGAATAAGTATGAGAAATTGCCGGTTACGGATATGGATCTGGGTAGCTCAGTCGCAGAGCGTTGGCATGGTACGCATAAGGTCCCAGGTTCGAGTCCAGGCCCAGGTCAATTTTTCACTCATGTTTGTTTAGTGTATTTAATTGTCTGATAAAATGCGTGTTCTTATAAATAAAGTAATCAGACGTAGTGTTTATGCTTTAAAAATATTTTAAATATATAATTTACGTTTTTAGAAAGATCTTTAAAAATAAATTAGTTTTTGAGGGAAGATGTACCTTCTAAAATGTATACATTAAGAGTTATCGTCATTTAAAATTTCTTTCCAAACGTAAACAAAAATTTTGAAATGAATTAAATGTGATTCATTTATTTCTAAAAATAAAAAAACTAGTGCTCGCGATTATACGTATAATACGTATAAAACGTATTGTAACCGGTAACGATTTTTAATAGAAATCATATGGAAAAAAGGCTTGACTACGTATACGTTTAAACGTATATAAACGTATAATCGCGAGCACTAAAAAAAACACGGTAAAGGACAGGCATTTCGTTCGCAGGAATACCTTTCACGTCATCTACTATATATACGAGGCTAGCGAAAATGAAAGGCTACCGCTGTGCTTTACGCGTATCTTTTTTTACAGACCGCGGGAATCACGTGAGGCTCGAATCCACCAATGCAGGTGTACGAAAAGAGCATCACGTCACTCTAGCGGTCTGTAAAAAAAGATAAGTGGAACGCACCGCGGTAGCCTGTCTTTTTCGTTAGCCTCGCTATATATATAAAACACAAACGGAAATTTCGTTCCGTTCCTTTATAACTCGAGATCTGCTGAATGGAATTTGATGGAACTTGCACTGTTCGAGAGATAATTTTTCAGGGAAGGTTTTAGTATGTAACACAACGTTCTACGTATAATAGCTATCGAATTATCATAGAAAGTTCTGTTATTTTGGCCGAAAAGGTTACCATTGCTAATTTTTTGGCGATCATTACTGTTGCAGAAAGAAATGAAAAGGCTATACATCTCGAAAAATAAAAGAAAAACTGTTACTAATTTTATTTTAAAAAAAAAAAGAAAGAAAGAAAGAAAGAAAAAAAAAGTGTTTTGATGAGAGAATATTATAAAACGAAAATATTTAATTTAAACATGATTAGAAATGTTCATAATGCTTAAAACATTATTCAAGGGGCAAGATTTCTATTGAAACAAATTTGGCGATTTATCTTTTGTTTTTGGCGATTTTGATTTTACTTTTGACCCCAAACAATTTGATTTTAAGCCAAAAAGTGTCTTTTTTTGTTGCAGAAAGGATTGAAATGGCTATACATCTGGAAAAATAAAAGAAAAAACTGTTACTAATTTTATTTTTTTAAAAAGAAAGAAAAGAAAAAAAAGAAAAACAGTTTTGATGAGAGATTTTAGGCCAAAAGGTGTTTTTTTTTCAAGTGTACGACTGCATTTTCGCAGTATTTTTTTTTGGTACTTTTTGGTTAGCCGGGCGCCAGTGATACACATATATACACACATATCTACACAAATACATGTATATACATACATATATATATATATATATATATGTGTGTGTGTGTGTGTGTTCATATATCACTGGTGCCCGGATAACCGAAAAGTACCTTTGTTTATTCAAATGCAAACTATATTAATGGCAATATACTTCTATTTACTTCTACATATATAAAATTTCGTTCCGGCTGCTTATAACTCGAGTTCTGCTGAATGCATTTTCGTAGAACTTAAACTAAGATAATTTTTAAGGGAAGGTTTTAATGTATAACATATCGTTCTACGTAGCTTAGTTATATAATTATTCTGGGAAGTTCTATAATCAGATCAATCCGATTATGAAAGATTAGCCTTTTTAAAAGATTTTGCCGAATGTATTTCGATGGAACATATACTGTTAAATAATTTTCTAGGGAACGTTTTATTATATAACGTTGCTTAGTTCTAGAATTATAGGGGAAATTCGAAAATCGGGTGACCATTTTTTTAATCAAATATTAGCCTTTTCAATATTTGATTCCGATTATGAAAGATTAGCCTTCTAAAAAAGTTCTACTGAACGGATTTTGATGAGAATTGTATTGTTAGTTAGATGCTATTTCAGAAATGGTGTTAATGTACTATATATTGTCCTACGTTGCTTAGTCAAACAGTTATGTGTGAAGGTTATATAGTCAAGTGAACCCGATTCCGAAATATTAGCCTTTTTGATAGTTTTTACTGAGCGTATTTTTTGCGACTTGCATTGTTAAGTAGATAGTTTGTAAGGATTGTTTTAGTATATTTTATATCGTTTTGTTGTTTTAGAATTATGTGGAAAAGTTCAATAATCAGATTACCAAAGATTAGCCTTTATAAAAACTTCTTCTGAATGGATTTTGTTAGTTAATTTGTTTGCATTGTTATTTCGATAATTTTTAGTGATGGTTTTAGTACACTGCATATAGTTTTATCATTCTTTAGCAAACCCTAACTGTAAATGACCAAATAAAAGAGTTGGTCCTTAACAGCTAAAATTTTGACTGCACATTAGAAAATATAATAGCGCAATCGCGTCATTTTTCAGTAATGTGGAAGGATATTCCACGTAAATATACAGATTGCTTTCAAATACAAGGTCAAATTAAACGATATATTTCGTTTGATTCAGGGTTCATTTGTAGAAACCGACCAGCGCAGCGGGCGTAGCTTGCTAGTTTTCCTATAAATTAATGAAATCCAGTTGTTAAATTATTTTTGTTTTCGAAGTGAAGTTTCCATTTAAATTTATTGTAACAGTACAATGTTTAATTGAATAAAATAAGGTAAATCTAAGAAATTGCTAAGAAATTCCAAACATGCACAGGGCAACGCAAAAAAAATAAAATAATAATAAACAAAAAATAAAAAATAGATAAATAAATAAATAAATAAATAAAAATCAGCTTTCAGAAATTCTAAAAATTGTTCCGCTATTTATATTATGTATCTTCGGGGTCCATCCTCCCACTTTCAGCCCTCCCACCCAAAGGGGGCACTTTTCTAAATTTTGCCGACACCTCTCATGTGATATATCGTTGGAAAAGTCTGTGAACGCTTAATCATAATATGCAGGAGGGGGGGGGGGTATTTTCTAAATTTTGCACATACCCCTCATGTGATACATCGTTGGAAAGGTCTGTGACCGCTTAATAATATTATGCAACTCCGGTGTTCATCCCCCCTTTTGCCCCCCAAGCGGGATTAGCTTTCCCCACCAGGGGACGCTTTCCTATATCTGTTCCTACGAGTCGGATCACGACGGGGTATGGCTCATTCGACTCGACATCAATAGAGCTTTCCGATTTTAGTTCGTTTTTTCACCACCAGGGGGCACTTTTCTACCTCTGGTTCTATGGGCTAGATCACGACGGGGTACAGTTCATTCGACTCGACATCTATAGCCTTAACGATTTCAGTGCCCGAGGTTCATACAGAACAGATTGCGCTACCTGGTGGTGGAAGATGGAACTTGAGCGTGCGCAGCACGACTGCTATACGGTGCCGAAGGCAGCGTTGACCCGTGTCGGAAGTTAGTTTGGTTAGACGTTTATACTATTCGATGTGCAAATTAAGGGATTATCCGGTGCCGAAGGCAGCGGAGAACCAGGTCGGAGGTTCGTTCGGTTCGAGGTTTATCTTATTCGAGGTTTTACAAGATTCGAGGTCCCGATATAAATTAGGGGTCCGCTAGCGGGCGAAGCCAGCTAGTGCTAATAATAAAAGAGCGTGATATCACGTTTGATTTCAAATGCAGCGCTTGCACGCTATGTACGTATTGCATTTTTATTCATTTCATCGATAAGTCAGTGATATTTTTTAACGGGTGATAACAAGTATTATAACAAGCCACATTTAGTATGTTGTTATTAGTTTAATTTAAAAATCTACTGGTATTTCTAGTTAACCTTTTAAACAATGACTGAAAGTAAAATGTAATTTTAAATTATTTCTCATGTTTAGATTATTTAAATTATGTTTATTCTGTTTTAAAAAAAAGAAATGATATCTACAAAAACAACTTTTCAAAAGTAAAAAAAAAGCCAAGCGTAAAAAAAAAAAAAAAAAGTTGTGGCTAAAAAATGGTGTGATATCAAATTTCCAAGCTATTATATTACTTTTTTAACTTTTTTCCATTAAATAAGTTATCATATATATAAGTCGAGTGCCTACGTATATGTTAATAGAAATCGTTTTCTCCTGTGCTAAATACATCCTAACGAGTTTCTGAAAATTCAATTTTTTTCAAATTATGCATGATGGGCTTGGCGGCCATCTTTTCATATTTCTAAGCACCCAAATTTCTAAAGTAAAAGCGTAATATATTTGCAATGTAATATGTTTATAACAATTTCGAACTTCAGATTTTAACTACGGACAGATAAATTAGATAAGACTGATATTTTGAGAAATTGATTTTTACTAGTTTGAAATTATTAATTACTGTAAAAAATAAATCATAAGATGAATCTTTAAGATAAGTCATCATTATCTTAAGACACAATTTTCAGATCATACAAATCTATAAATGTAACGCTTAAAATATTTGCTTAAATAACAATTTTGAACTTCGGATTTTAACTACGGATTTGGATGCTTAGAATTTTGTGAATAATATGCAAAGATGGCCGCCAAGCCCATCATGCATAATTTGAAAAAAATTGAATTTTCAGAAACTCGTTAGGATGTATTTAGTACAGGAGAAAACGATTTCTATTAACATATACGTAGGCACTCGACTTATATATATGATAACTTATTTAATGAAAAAAAGTTAAAAAAGTAATATAATAGCTTGGAAATTTGATATCACACCATTTTTTAGCCACAACTTTTTTTTTTTTTTTTACGCTTGGCTTTTTTTTTACTTTTGAAACGTTGTTTTTGTAGATATAAACTACAAAAAACAAATTATGAAATAATCGTATACATTGAGACATACCTTTAGTAGACATAAATCTAAATAAAACGTAACTGTGAACAAAAAGAGCCACGTTCTGTTAAAAAAAAATTAAAAAAATAAAATAAATAAATAAAGCCAAGCAAAGACGTGATATGAAAGTGGATGCCAAGTTCAAATAACATTCACTCAAATGTACCTACTGAAGTACTATAGCATTGTTTAAATTGTTTGATATATATATATATATATATATATATATATATATATATATATATATATATATATATACAAGGTGTCCACGTATAACCTGACCGACCTTTATTTTCGCAACCGTTGGTCCTAGATGCATACTTCCATTTACAAAAATGTTTAAATATTTTAAAGAATTATTTTTAAAGCGATTTGGGTCAAGAAAAACATTTATTAAAAAAATACGAAAGTTAAATTTTTATACGGTCCTCCGGTCCCATGATTGATATTTAGTAAAAATTTACTGTGACACTAACAAGTAAGACAAAAAAGTCCCATTCATCTAACATTAAAATTGACCGAGTTATGAAACTTTGAAATGCATGACTTATACCACTTTTTTGCATCTGAAAACTGATGATTTCGGCCATGCTTTCAGGGGTCGTATATAAAGTACTTAAACTTTTTTCAGGGTATCTGCGCTTTGAAAGAAATCGTACAACTATTACGATTGAGTTAATTTTTATTAGTTAAGTTTCAGATTAATTAAAATAATTGTATTTTAACATATGTTTTATTTTGAAAGGATTTGAGGCTATGATTTCTTTGAACAAAAATTATGTTATTTTCATAATGTTTTATTTAACTTGCAACGATCGTCTTTCCAGTTTAAAATTTGTAATCGAAGTTTAACTCACTTTCAAATGTCCGATCGAAGTTAAATTTTACATACTGACTTAAATCCGATGACAATGTAATATTATTATGATTTTCGACGCTTACTATCTTATACATACTTATATTAGAGGATAACACAAAAAAAAAATAGGATAGATTATCGTCAACAAGTTTAAGAAAGAGTTTAAGATTAGATAACATAAACCTGCGATGGTTGTGTTTTTTAACTTTTATAATTACGTTTTACGTATTTTTTAACGCTGAATAAAAAAAAATACCTTCACTTTTAACTAACATATCAGGATTTTTCGCAAATCATAATTTTCAAGGTTAAAAAATAGCGAAAAATCTGAAATAATAAAATAGATGTAAGACTTTTTTATTCAATTTAATTTTATTTAATTCAATAGTTTATTCAAATTTTTATCTTATACTGGGTTTCTTACAGCTAAACAGCTCAGGGGTCCGATGAGGTTAGGATGGGAGGAGAGATCAATTTTAACTTTGAAATTTGCGATTTGAGAAAAATCCTAACTTGATGGTTTAAAATGAAGGTCATTTTCGGATTCAACACTAAAAAATACACAAGAATCAATTTTCAAAAGATAAAAAACATGGCACAACCCAAAATTTGAAAAACAGTGTAATCTAACAGCATTTTAAAATCTGTATCATTTTGTAAAGTATTGAGGCTGTTGTTTTTCACCCTTTTATTTAATAAAAAAACCTGCTACTTTTATCCTCTTATATGTACAATACAAATTGTATATTTTGCATTAATATGTCAGAATGATTTTAGATTTCACAATTATATTAGATTGCAAAGTTAATTTTTCTCTCAACTATTTTTTTGATATATCTGACGATTATTTATATTTCTACTACATTTGTGAATGACCCCTTATTTCGCAGCAAAAAATATACTCCAATCTTAAACAGCTATTATTCGGTCAATTTTAATGTTAGATGAATGGGACTTTTTTGGCTTACTTGTTAGTGTCACAGTAAATTTTTAAAAATATCACTTATAGGACCGGGGACCGTATAAAAATTTAACTTTCGTAATTTTTATTAAATGTTTTTCTTGACCCAAATCACTATAAAAATAATTATTTATCTTATTTAAACCATTTTTGTAATTGGAAGTATGCATCTAGCACCAACGGTTGCGATAATAAAGGTCGGTCAGGTTATACGTGGACACCCTGTATATATAATATATATTGATAGCATATTAATAATAAATATAGAACTTTGCAAGTTTTTACCTACTTTATTTTTATGAATGACATTATTATATCAAAACTTGTTATTTCATGTTTGGAGGCTTTAATTAGAGTGTATGTAGGCTCCTGAAAGATCTGGAGTCTTTAGAGTGATGACAAAAGACAAGCGTAAGTGTATCTGTGTCTTTGTTAGGTTTAGTCAGATTGTATTGAGGTTTCCGGAAGGGAGGTCGTGACTTAGAGTCATAAAGACGAACTGAAGTGTATCTGTGTGTTTATTTGTTTATCAAATCTTTAACACGAGTCATTTGTTTATAATAATAACAATATTAAAAATTGTTGTAATTACATTGCTATTAATGTTATCATCATCATTTTATTAAGGCATGAAAATGATAGGCATAACATTTATCAAAAACTTGACAAGTTCTATACTTATTATTAATATGATATCAATCATTTTTATTTTTAAGCAATTTAAACAGTGCTACAATAATTCAGTAGAAAATTTTGAGTGATTTTTTTTTTAACTTGGCACCCACTTACATATCACGTCTTTTGGCATTTTTTTAACAGAACTTGGCTTCTTTTTTTCGCAGTTATGTGTTTGTTAGATATCATTACTTTTTGTACAGTTAGAATATACATAGACACTTTACTTAATGGTTTTTTATGTGTTTACAAGTGACTATTTTAATTATTATTTTTATACTCAGCGGTAATCGATAGAATACCCGTAGCACTGACATTGAGAGACCGAGACAATGTATGGTAGTCCACAGCTAGACTGCCTAGACCCGTGGTAGCCACACATCCATGATTAATATTTATTTGAATCATATTAATGAGTATCTTTTGTTGAAATTTTTAATTTTTGGATTAATCGAATTTCAACTGCGGATGTCTCGAAATGTATGCGTACTTCGATTTATGTATTTTCTCAAGATGATTTTCTTTTTTTACAAAGTGTCTAAAAAGGTAAATTTTATGCACCGTTATTCAAAAAATTAATTCTCTGAAATTAGCCGAAAATGGCTGATAATCAGTATATAGTCAGGCTGATATTCAGCTGATATTCAGGCGAACCAGTTTTGAGATCTGTTAGGTGCAGTAGATACATGAGATTTTTTTTATAAGAGAGTGAGTCAGTCAGTGATAAAACTATCGATTATCAGACATTTTTAAATATCATTATCTCGGAAACTAATTATGCGTTATTTCTGAAATTTTGGATTCTGGGTAATTAGGGGGACCTTACTACACATGTAAAATGACAAGTTCGTAGGTTTAATAGATTTTCAGTAGTAAAGTGTCGAAATTTGGCGAAGGTAATATAACACACTAGTATGTCAGACGAACTTGGCTGACACACTGACGTTTCTCTAGATAATGCGCGAAGTAAAATAGGATAAACCAAAAATACTTTCAATCTAGGTCGTTATGTAACTGTCAAATATTGTATCCTGCTTAGTAAACATGCGCTAGTGACTGAGATCGTGTCACGTGTATTCTAAAGCGTAAAGTAAAATAGTATAAACCGTAAATACCTACAAGTTACATCGTTATGTATCTAATACATAATGCGTCCTGTTTTAGCAAACATCCACTAGTGACCGAGGTCGCTACTTTATTGGGACGAGAAACAAGTCAGGAATATACGGAGATGAAGTTACCCCCAACTTCATCTTCAACTCCAACTTTACCCCCAAGCGGTAGAGAAATACAACTAAAGAAAACAAATGGTGCCCATCAAATTTAGTGGTTCTCACACAAGGAAGGTCTTCATAAGCGCATACTCAGAAACAATTGAAAAAAATTACAGAATATTTTTCACATGAGAATATATATATATATGTCTATAAAAATTTCTGCGGAACCTGGAAATAGCGTCCGTAAACAAAATTCTAAAAAAATCATTTTTTGGCGATTTATCGTTGGTTGGCTACACAATGAAAATTGAATAAATACTATTAAAACTATTTTATGATATATAATATTTAAGAAATAATATTTTTCTAATCTTCATACTGAACTAGTTTAACTAACTTTAGCTTAAATAAATAAACTTTTATAACTACAGTTTTGTCATGTACATTTTCATGTTTATATTACGAAAGTTAACCATCGTATTATACGTTTTAGAACAAAATTTAAATAGATTAAACTTGTTCCAAGATTAAAATTATGGTTATATATATATATATTTTGTTTTGCTACGTTTCTCGTAATTTTCAAGGAGTTAGAATGCATTATATTATGGGCAGGATATACTACATTATGAATTACTAATTCTGCAAGAATTGTTACTTTACGCCTACAAGTAGTTGAGAAAAGTGCCTTTACTTGAGTGCGTGACGTCGCATGCACTTTATCTATTTAAAAGAAGAAAGCGTTATAGAAATCCAAAGCTACTCAATAATTCATAGAAAAAATTAATATTATTAAATATTAAATTTAAATCAGAAATTATATTTAGAATGTAATTTAAAAAGAATTTGCAAAAATTACGTTTTGAAATGATGTGATTTTTGATGCAAAACATTATTTCTTAAAAATATATTGTTCTTTTAAGATTTGGATAATAATTTTGAAACTGGTGAAATGAAAATGTCGCCATTTTGTCTAATATATTAGTTTTTAAAATTAAAATGAATGTTTTACATTAAAAAAATTACGTCATTTTTTTTCAGATAAATCATTTTACTTTTAATCCCGTTTGTTTTAACTCCCATCTTTGAAAAATTATTAATGGAAAATACGGTATTGTTTTTTTAAATCTAGTTTTTATTATTAGTGGGCAATTATTGTCCACCTTAATCCAAGGAGCTTAAATATGTCTCCTTGGTTGAAGCTCAAGCTGAAAAATGTTACAACGTAATGATTTCTGAATGTCAATATCTTACAGTCGATTTTTAAATATGTAGAATAAATTGAATCACGAAGTTTGAAAACGCAAAAATATGTTTTTATTTTTTTGGAAAATTTACTTTAATGTTATCAAACCAGTGAAAACAATTTACCTTTGTAACACTAGGAACTAAATTATTCATTTTTATCTTCAAGCACATTTCGTTTAAACGCACTTATAGTAATCTTTGTAATATGCGAAAAAAAAATCACATTTTCTGTCCAAAATGAACGTCAGTTTCGGATTTCAAATTATAGTTAGATAATCTGAATTTTTATTTATTTATAACATTTTGCATAGATAGTTTCCATAAGATATTGCAGTTTCTTTTTATGGTAACGGGAAAGAAATTGCATTAGAAATTGAAAAAAAAATAGATTTCTGTAATGATAAACTATGGGTTATGTTTGAAAAAAATGATAAAGAATGGTCTCAGAAACATTAAAAGTTGACATTAATTGTCGCGTGTTCTAAAACGTATGTACATCGAGTTTCGTTCAACTCGGAAAAAAACTGCAGATTTGTATAATGAACATACACACACACTTACCAAGAACGGCTTATATATATATATAAATGTCTATTGTCAATATTTAAATAATAAAAATCAATGTCAATGATTTTGGGACGCACTGTATATTAAATAGCTTATAAAGCCTGCATCAACTTGTAGAAATTTCCAGAAAAGTATACATTGTAATAAAATATATATGATTTTTCTTTTCTTCCAACAACCTCCTAGTTTAAAAATTTCAAAAGGCAAAAAAATACATCCTTTATTCACGATATATTTTCAAGTATCATTTATTGAGAAAATATACCTTGCAATACAATCTATTTCAATTTTTTTTCTTTTAACAAACTTTTCATTTGTCTGATATTTATTTAAAATGTTATGTACGTGCCTAGACTGCTTTATCTTCGAATAATCTGTAAATGTCGTTGGAAATCTCCAGTGTCTTCATAGCATTAAATAATATTTATTTAGCTTTCTAAAAATTTCAGAACTGAGAAAGAAATAGTTAAAAACTATGTTCATTTAATTTATTATATACTGCTATACTTTTTTACTTATATATATATATATATATATATTTATATATATTATACTTGATCAGTTTGTTTTTAATAATTCTATTATTTTAATCTTTGCCTTCATCTTACTGGAATTGGGGTGTCAACTACTATAGTTTACTTTTAATTTCAAAGTAAATATATTTTTAAATTACATTTTAAAAGAAAAGACGAATTGTAACATAGCCTATGAATTTTTGGACAGAAGTTAATTTTTGGAAGCTTCAGATATGCAAATCTACTATTAAAGATGTTTTCTAAAAGTAGTTTTGGATTTTGTTTAAAAACCTATACGCATTGTAATTTGTTTTGCTACGATTAAAAAATGATTTAACTTAAAGAATTTAAAATTTTATACCTTCATGATTTCTAAATTACTGTTACAAAAGGTAAAATTTACCGAATATGATGTAAAAATTAGCTGTTAGGATTAAAAGTTTAAAAATTTGTTATGTGTAGATGACACCCAAAGCATTAAAGCAATTAAAGCAAGGTATCAAACTTTATGACTAATTTATTGCTAGTTAAAAAAATTGAAAGTGTTTACAAAAAATCATCTGATCCAAACGTTTCGCATAACCATACAATGTTAAACATCTATCATAAAAATATATTGTAACCTGATTAAATTTTACAGTACAGATAAGATAAACCAAATTTTCAGAAGAAATTTAATAATTTCGTAGATGATGCCAGAAATACCTTATATGATACAGCAAAATAAAATTCCATTAAGAGAACGTTCATTTTTGCTTGATCAGCGGACGACAAAAGTGAGTTACATTGGACAGCTGGATGCGAAAAATACTGCACATAAACAAAAGAGCATAGGAAAGAAAAAACGAACCAAAAAAACGGATGAATGAAACATTAGAACAATTATCTAAAATTGTCGACGTGTATGAGAATGATTCTTCTACGGATGAATCTATTGAACTAATCGAAAAAAAATAATTTCGTGTTGAAAGTGCTGATTATAAACCAATTAAAACTGTTACCCAACTATAAATATGCGGATGAATCTTGCAGTGACTTAATGTTAAGCGATAGATATGGTGTGTCTGACAGGGCTACTGCCGCATTAGAATCTGCAGTTCACCAGGACGTATGTATTATGAACGATGAACGCAGATAATTCGTCAAAAGTTATAGATATCTAAAATCCGAAGAGAAGAACTTAAAACTACATCTCAAATAATCTAAGTATTTGGTATTACACGTTTAGATACTTATTTTACTCTATGTTTTGATAGCCGTAAATATTGAACTCTCTGCCAGTTTAAACAGGAGGCAAAGTTTCATCGTCGCAAAGTCAAGGAAGAAAATATATCTTTAATACTTGACCCAGGATCCCATTATTTTGGTCATTTCACACTATTGTCTGGCAAGGCGACTTCTATATACAATGGCACTGCAGACTTTTTGAAGAAAAATGAAATGGAAACTGCAAAAACAGTTCCCAATGGATTTGATGGAACTGTTTGTAACAAAGGAAGCAAAAGAAGTGCCATAGGTTTACTTGAGAACAAGTTTTTACGACCATTTCAGTGGCTTTCTTGCCTTTCGCACTTCCATGAGCTTCCGAAGAGACATCTTTTTGCAAATCTTGATGGGCATATGACGGGTTCCGGGTCTTATTGTGGGGAAATTGCTAAATCTCTTGCGACTTGCGAATTATTACCAATTGCAAAATTAAGCGCCAATTAAATCGGATATTCTAGCTGTTGGTAAAGACGATATGACAACTGACCAGATGTATATTTTTTGAAATATTGCAAGCTGTTTCAACAAGCGAGTGTTCAATTGGAATATCTCGCCGAAGCCTTGGACCAATATCTCGCGCAAAGTGGATCACTACTGCTAATCGAATTTGAGGCTCTATGTTGGAACAGAGACTCTTCTAAATTTGTTATACCTGTTGTGTACATCATGAAAGTGTACTGCATCTGTTGGATCACTATTAAAAGGAATCCATAATGCTTCAATGGTGCTCAGAATCTGTGGACTATAGTTAAGACTCCCGTTACTTGCCAGACCATATACGAAATATTATAAATTCTGTAATTTTCCGAAATGCCTATTTCGCTGATCATGAAAATATCCTAATTCGAATGCTAGTGGATGAAAGACAGAACATACGGAACCTAGCCATGAAGAGAATTTCCAAAGCAAGAAGTTCTGAAGACTTGAATAGTACCATCCGACAATTGGTCATTATATACTGGAACTTTGAAGCTGAAAATTATATCGATTTAATTGTTCTGTGAACTAACGGAACCGTCTGTTATGGTATCTACCGACTTATGATCTCACAACGAGGGTGAGTTTGCAAGATTTGATTAAATATATCATCTGTTATAAATTTCCTTGTCGAAATCAATCAGTAGAAATATGTGTAAAATTAGTCATCGTAGCATCTTATAAAGTTTGTGTGACCAGAACAGTGGGAGGATTACATCACATCAACTTCGGCCTCTTGAGGAATAATGATTTCATTTGAAAGCAAGTCACATTATACAATTCATTTAGCTTAAATACTTTTTCATTTTACGTTTATTTATCCTGTTTCAGCTAAACATATTTATATGTCACTTAATACAATATTTCGCTCATTTTATGTCCCTTTGTGATATGATGTGCATGAACTTATGTCTCCTACTGGCATGATGTAAAACAGCAGACCATGAAGCTATCGCCAAGAAAAATGAGTGACTATAATTTTTATTTTCAGTCTATTACAAATACATACAAAATTATTAGACATTTATAACATATTGATATATATAATTTTATTTAATTCCAGACATATTATAACAAGAACGAAAAATCATGCGTCAAGTATAGTTTATGAAACACTTTCCAACACAGCCAAAAAACTGTAACGAAACTTCACCGTTAAATAAGGTGATAATTATATGTAAGTAAAGAGTTTAGAAAACATCTACCACATTAAAAAAATACATTACCTTCCAGTGTCAAAAAAGTAGTCGAATTATTTTGTGTAGCCTTGTATATGAGCAATAGATGTGAATATATAGTAGGATAAAATTTAGTTCAGTTAAAATATTCACATTTAGCAATTTTCTCCGATAGATGAAAATGTACTCGAAATACTTTTTACAGCCCTGTATATTATCTGAAGACTTTTGTACACACCACATATTAAGCTAAAATGCAACTTAAAACTCACTCGCAGCCATTACCAATCGTAAACGACAATGGAACTTTTTTCTTTGCGTAGCCCTGCTTATAAATCTATTTATATTCCACAAACTTATATTCGTATACTAAATACATTATAGTTCTGCAAAAGAATGCGTAACACAATTAAAAACTACCCTTAAGCAATTCACTTCCATAGTCTGTAATACTTACGAATTCCCTTGTGTAGCCCTGTGTATGAACAACCGAGTGTATAAACACATACGTAGTATGAAAAAAAATTAATTAAACTTAAAAACGCAAACCAAAGTTGAAAACGCCCTTATCACACATATACTGTAAATATCGCACATGTACAGTAACCGATATCTTTTGTGTGTCCCTGTAAATAAACGCAATGCACACCACGCTTTCAAGAGAGCAATTTATAGTGAACCTCAGTAAAGCATATATCTTTCATTATGTTTGAAATAATGAAATATCAATAAATTACACTGCAAATGATTTTTCCCTATAGAACAATGTGTAATAGAATTCTTTTGTTTGACCCTGTAAATGAATAATTAATGCTTTGCACCCCATATGCTACAAAAAGCATATTTTAATGCGCTTCATAATTATTCATCAATTTCATCATGTTTTAAATGATGTAAAATCTAAAAAATACATTTGAAACGATTATTTCCCATTGACTGTAATGTAACTTAATTATTTTGACTGTCCCTGTAAAAAAAAAACTATAAGTGCTACATACTGTAGTTGAAATAGGGAACATGCTGTAGTAAACGACAATAACATAAGAAAATTTCAGGGCGATCCGAGTATTTTTACGCTAGTTATAGCACGGCAAGTCGGCAGACGGCAGACGAAAAAACGAAAAATTTAAATTTTTGCCATTTTAAAAAAATAAGTTTTTTAAGCAGCAGTAAAAGACATGGTTTCAGCATAATGAACTTGAGAAACTTAATAGAACTTAATGAACTTAAAATGAACTTTTACATTTCTGGTATCTTGGTTTATCTATTGCGCTCTATTAGAAACTATATTACTGTGTTAGGATAATTAAGAGGGGGGGGGGGAGGAAATGCAAAAACATGTTTTTTGCGATTTTTTCGAACTTTAGCCCCCTTGCGGCGGTAAAAGATATTAATCGATCGGTATAATATTTTACAAACTTATTATTTACTTCAACATGGAACTTTCCCGAGCTATTTCATTTCGGCAATTAATATTTCGGTATTTTCAACCGATCCAAATGTCTAATCTTCGCCAGTCTTTAATCATTGAACTACATAATAAAACGTGACTTTCAATAATGGACTTTAGCAGCGCGTCTTCATTTATATAAGCGAACAACACACTGTCTTCTCGATATTTGGCCCGCTTACTGTTTCCACTCCATATAACTTCTCAATTTGTTTCTTTAAAAATCCCCTTTTGCAAACCAATGTGACATATATTGTGTATCCATCGAAACATTCAATTTGCCATGAAACTGTCCATAATAATTTAATTCAAATTCGAAAATTAACATGTTTATTATTATTATGAGCCTTATTAAAATTTAAACAATCTGTTATTTTTTTTATAATTATTTTTCATAAAAATATTTCTTAATTTTCATACTTTGTTTGAAATGGTATATTATTTTGAGCTGAAAAGAGCTGCGTCGCGGTTGCTGTACATAACTCATGTTTTCTTGATACTTTTAATATATATATATATATATATATGTTCATACATGTCTGTGTACATGAATGAGTATTTGTATGTATATGCTTGTTTGGTTCAGCATATATTACTATTTTGAAATGGATTTCCCCTTATCATGTAAATTTATGCAAACGAAAAATTCATGAAAATGAGAGTTAAAATGTAAAGTTATCTGTGCATATTTCAACTATATATAGTGCAAATTTGCATGTACTTTTCGCTATTTTTATAATTCATATAGTCCGAATAATAGCACTACATAAAATAATTTTACTTAAACGAGTATTTAATATAACAAATAATTATGAAAAATGAAACATCAATGCAATGCAATCACATTAAGTTCTTTATTATTAATAATATTATTATTATTTTAGTAAGCACCAGAAAGCAAATATTAAATTATAAGTTGTTTCCGTCGTTTAATATTTTCATTAATTTACTAATTAACAAGCATTGGAAATTTTCATAAAAATGACTTCAAAAATTCGCAGCTTAAATAAAGCCAGTTTTACATATAAAAAAATCGAAACAAAATGTAACATTATTCTAATCAAGCTAAAATGGTGAATGAACGATGTAGTGCATTTATGTAAACCTCCCAAAGTGATATCTTATCGAATAATTGGTAATTCAAAAGTTAATATCCTAAAGATTCGTAGCTTTTACAGAATAAATTACACTGCAAATTAGAAAAATACACATTTCGTTTAGAAAACTCTAATTGGGGATATTCGGTAAACTGAGATTGTAAAGAAATTTGAATTTATCAGTTTAGCATAAAAACTAAGATATATATTGCAAAGTTTCAAGCCAAAATGATATGTTCTTATGCATAAATATTTAATTGTACGTAAAAAAATAAAATTTTAAAACTAACATTAAAATTATATTAAAAAATCGAATAACTAAAATGTTATTTTAAATAAAATTGAAACACTTTAGGGAAAAAAAATGTTATAACAAAATATTTTTTCAATTATTTAATGTACAGCGTTTAAAAAAATATATAAAAAGGAGACATATTTTTATTACTTTTTACAACGATGAATGTTATACGATTCCTTTGCATCTTTTCTTTTATATGTGTGTCCACGAATATCTCTTTAATGTATGACCCGATTTTCATACGTTTTTGTTGGAAAGGTCTCGGTCTGTAGATGTTCCCGTTGTAATACTATTAGGATATAAAAATAATACGCCTGTCAAACGTGACTGTAAATCTGTCTATATATAAACGTGACATAGAGGAGACATGCGTGAGAATTGTTATTGTTTGTGTTATAAAAAAAATGCTTACATATATAAACTAGTCGTTGGGGGCCACCGTAATACTTACCCATCATGGATATGCATAATGTAAAATATTAAAATAAAAATGTGTAAACTACTTATAAAATGCATTGCAATTCAAATAAAATCGTGGCTTGATGACGTCATAAACTTTAAAGGCTGGGTTACTGAATTGCTTGAAAGAGGTTTTTCCTTATAACTCCAAAAATAATAATCCTATTAACTAGCGGTTTATTGCATCTGATTAAGCGTCAAATTTTCAATTAAAATATATCTTTAAAGTGAAATTTGGATGAAATACAGGGTCATGAAAAATCGAAGAATGTGGAAAATAGGATTCCAAATATCTCGGCAACTCATTATCCGATCGACTTCATGCTTTATGTAAAATTTATGTTTTTTTATTGTCTTTTATATTCATTTCTTAAACTAAACAATTTCGAAAATTTTTATATACCTTTTATCAGAACGAATATTTCGAGAGTCCGAAAAAAATAGTTCCGGTTAATCGAGGTTATTGAAATGAAATAGGCTTCTTCCCATTATTACATACTAAGTAAATACCAAATTGCAAGTCTCTATCTCAATTTGTTCGGGAGATAGAGCGTTTACAGACACACACAGACACACAGACACACAGACACACAAACACACAGACGGACGGCAAAAAAAAATTCTAAAAATATGTTTTTCGGAATCTTCAGTGTCTGAAGCGTGTAAATCCGTCAAAAAAAATTTTTCGATTTTGAAAACGATTACAAGACTTACCGTATACTACGTATGATGGGTAAGTAATAGTTTATTTGGTTATATTTTATTTTATGTTTGTTTTAGTTTGTTTTATATGCAGTGTATTTAAAGTGTCCAAATTATATGAGAACAAATAGTAACCGTCGGAGTCTCCAATTAGTCAGGATGACCGAAATATAAGACGAGTGCAAGAATGAGTAAGTAGGTGACTGTTATACCACAACTCAATGGAGTGAAATAATGCTCCAGTGATCATAAATTCACGATTGATAACTTGTTCACCAGGATGAGAAAGTGGTTCTTAAGATTTTAGCCGAAAGCGGCGGTTGGTTTTCCAAGCAAGTCTTAAGGAGTAATCCATATTTAAGCAGAAGAACACATAAGTGCGTCTTCATTGTATTACTGATGTTGAATAGGAAAATGAGTTAGTCGACTTTACAAGTGTTTCATAATCATTTCTATGTATTTCGAATCTTCTTAAATGCTTCTTTATCTTTATAATCAAAGTGCAGTATTCATTCTGGTTATGATCGTATCTTTTATCTTATTTCCACACACACACACACATATATATATGCTCATTTACTTAGTATCTTGAAATTTTAGTTGTAAACTTTCTGAACACATAAAGAATGTAAAATACCACTATGTCTTACTCTTTAAGGTAGGTTTTGGTCTTTTTAACTGAACAATGCATGAACAAAAATATAGTAGTCTACATTTAAAAACTGTTTCCAATAACAAATGATTTCTCTTCTGCAATTATGTTTTCCGAAACTTACTTATCATGATTTATTTTGAATTACTTTAAAATATCTCATTTTACCCCTAAAAATAAATAATAAAAAGCGCCCCATAAAATACTTCGCTTTATTTCAATAAATTACCTTTTATCGTTGCAAACAAAGATTAAAATACGAAATGAAATGTTTCCTAATATATTTTGCATATTATATGAATCTAAATTACTGCAATTCTAAATTACAAACTGGAATTATTCAGATTTCTATTGTTTTTAAAAATAAGAAAATAAGCTTTATATTTTGTCTCTAAATATTTCAGAAATATTAATTAACTTTCATGTTATACCATAAATTTTACAAAAATAATAAGCATATTCAAAATATCTGCACAAATTTTACAACGCGAAAAATGCATAAAATCAAATTCCTTATGTGTGTTTTTTTTTTGTTTTCTTTTGTTTCTGTTTTTTAAGTATTTCATTTTATATATAACATTTTTACTTTCATGTATCTCAAGTTATTTTATTGAGAATTATTCATTTTTACTAACATTCTAGTTTAAAAATAATGGGAAAATTAAAAACTTGACTTTTAAATGGATCGTAATTTTCTAATGAGATTCTTTATTCTCTTTTTACTACAACTATACGCTCTTGAAAATTTTCAGCAAACTTTCCAGTCATTTGAACGTTTTTATAGAAAATGGTAATATAACCGTAATTTAACAGTATTCTGAGCATAATATGGACAATATTATGTTCATAAGAAAGTTAAATTACGGTTATGTAACCGTTTACTATAAACAGGGTCAAATAACTAGACAGTTTGCTGCAAAATTTTAACAGTATAGGGACGCACATGCAGGGCACACATTGATAATTCTTAATTTTAAAATGAAGATTATTTTTATTTTTGAACAAAATTGGCCTTCGAACATTTCAAAAACGCGACTTTTCGTTTTTTAATTTGCATATGACTTGAATTCGACCATTTCCGAAAACGTTATCTGGGACTGATCGAGAAATATAAAAATGAATAATTGTGGTACCTGAGCATGGGAATCTCCGTGTAAAATTAAAACTTTTATCGAACAGCACGTCTCATGACTGCAAATGTATAAAACGGGGTAAAACTAGATTGTTCCTTGTCCCTACCAGTAAAACAGAGAAGTGTAAGTTTGCCATTAGTCCATGAAGCAACAATTCGTCTATTGTGCTGTCACATGAAACAGTATCTAAACTCACACTTTTTAAATTATGCACACATTCGAGAACGTGTGTTTTAATTTAAGATCTTAACATTATGTCTATGGCATTCATGATCTGTAATTATTCCTCAAGGATTTGATTAAAGTCAAATCATTTTTACTGGAACCATGCCGGGCAGGGTTGCTATGTCTGTGGTAAATTTGAAGGTTATTGGCAAAACAATGTAGGAACTGTGGTGTCACAAAGAAATCATTGTCGCAGACACATAATAATGAAAATTAAAACTAAAGTACACAGTACGTCCACTTTTTCATTTTTTCGAATCTGAGCTTTTTGTAACAGTGGAATCGTTATCAAATGTGTAGCCAATTTCGCAAACATGTAAAGTAGTGCAGTTTGTAAGAACAGTGCAGTTTGTTTTATTTTTTATTGTAACAAAACTATAAAAAAGAAAACTCGCATCTCACAGCAATTTCGCTAGGTTCGCTTGGTCAAATAGTGTACAACTATAAGAAATGACGTGCGCAAATGTACTATATCAAAGCATGGCAAGTTGATATCAAACAAAGTTTCGTTCGGTCGTTTAATTTGAATACGACTATTTCCGAACAGTAGTTAATCTTAGAAATTATTTTTTGTCTTACTTATTTGTAAAATTTTTAATAAATTTATGTGATTAAATAAAAAAATACCTTTCGGATATAGTGGTACATATATTCAAGTATCGTTTGAATTCTGAAAAATGAAGACCTTTCTTGAAAGGTTTTTAATAAAATCATTTTAAACTATGTATTCATTTCCGACATTATAGTTACTAGTGAATGAACCCTGGATTCTCGGGTTACAGAACATAGATGAAACCATTGTTAAATTGAAAACTAATAGATATTGTTAATTTAATATATATTTTTTTTAGCTTTAAATCCATTTTGGAATATTTGGCGGAAACATACCGTGAATTATTAGTATTGTTTTAAGAGGTAACGTGCTAAAATTTCGTAATTGCGTTTCACGATATAGACATGGATTTTTTTTTTTAAATCATACTTCAAAATTCTTTCAAAAACAATAAAAAAATTGTGTGTTGAGATGCAGTTTTCGAACAAACTGCATTTGAAGGAACGCTGTTAAAATTGTGCAGCAAATCGTCCAGTCATTCGATCGTTTTTATAGAAAATTGTTATATAACCGTAATTTATCTCTATTCTCACCATAATGTGGGCAATAATATGCTCAAAATAGATTTAAATTACGGTTATGTAACTGTTCCCTATAAAAACGGTCGAATGATTGCACAGTTCGCTGCAAATTGCTAACAGTTTACAACTTTATTTTTATTCGAAGGTCTAAAAATTGAAATCGTGCAATGTTTATAAGATTTTTAAAAAATGTAGTAAAAACGTAACTTATTAGTGAGATCGCTCTATCCTCAATATGATGTGAGTGTTACACTTGGATATGTTTTTGCTTTATAATAAAGATTTAATGTAACGGAAATACAAATCACTATTGTGACAACCATCCCTAAGTCTCCCCTAATTGTATTAAAGTTAAAATACAATGTTGCTTAGGGGTTTTAGACTTTCAAAGAGCATGCCAGTCAAGATGAAAAATAGAAGGAAAGAGCAACTTTTCTACAATTACAACAAAATTAATTACATTACAAGCTATATCAAACTTATTAATAAGTCGACAGATTGTAGAAGTTCAAAAAGAAAAAAAAAATAACAGTAATTGAAACTATTAAAAACCTCATTTTACTTATTTCCTTTTCAATCAAGATCTACATAAGGTCTCATCTTTTTTTAAACTACAGCGCACAACTTTTTTTTCATCACTATTTCCTGACAAAAATGTCTTTTACTTACTAGCTATCCCATAAAATATTTCTGGTTTAAATATTTTTAAAATATTTTGGTTTATTAACTGGATTTTGTTTTCTATATGCATGATATATTAAATAATAAACATGTTTGTCGATTGATGATGAAGTACAAAACTGCATGCTCTACATGAAAACGAGTAAAAGTTACTAGTAAAATGTCTCTAAAATATTTTGGAAAATTTAAATATTTCAGTTAATAAACAAACACTGCACTCACTTTAGAGATATGTTTAATTTTAAAATTTAGCACTACTAAGAAATTAATATTTGTTTTTCACCGAGAAATCACAGATCGCTAAGAATAATTAAAATAGATTCCGGATTAAAAGTTCGAATTAAATGAATTAGGACTACACTGTTAAAAATTTGCAGCAAACTGTCCAGTCATTTGACCGTTTTTATAAAACATGGTTACACAATCTTTATTTAACTCGGTTCTGACCATAATATAGACAATAATATGGTCAGAATAGAGTTAAATTACGGTTATGTAACCGTTTTCTGTAAAAACGGTCAAATGACTGGACTGTTTGCTGCAAATTTTTAACAGTGTAGGGTCCTGCAACTAACTACACTGGCCCTGTGACATTTATAAAAATTTAAAAGTTTAGTATAGAAAGATCACACGATATAAAAAAACTACTTAGCAAACATGTTAACTTTCGTAATTGTGTTGCACGCGATAGACATAGATTGTAAAAATAAATCATGCTTCAATATTATTTTAAAACACAATAAATAAAAAAAAAACTCTAAGCAAATAAAAAATGATGGGTAACATTATTTGATGTAATTCTGACTACTCTATAATAATTTGTTTTTTTGTTATTTGAGAAAGTAGGGTATCAAACATCGGCTTCCCGGGTTTTATAATATAGGTGAAAACCATTTAATTTATTGAAAATTATAATTGACAATTTACATTAAATATATATTTTTTATTCACTTTGTTACGTTATAAACATTATTGTACTAAATTCACAGTGCAATAGTTGCAAATTTAGAGGATAATATTTATGATTTATAATGCATACAATGTAATAATATCATGCCTTTTATTATATGCATATTTCTTTAAAAAATAAGTATAATTACCTCCATAGCGAATTCTGTAATAAAATGGTTTAATGCGTAATACTGTCAGAGAAGTATACATATGTATCATTGTAACTGTTCAGCACAATGGATATAACTCTCTGGCTATTGATGGGATAGCTTTTAGTTTGTTACATATTAAAACAATCACAGATGAGTGAATCAAAATAATCTTATTTTGCCTATTAATGGAGGCAAGACTGCGTTATTTGTGATTTTCTTGTAAGTAAAATTTAACATTCGCATACCGTTCATTTAAGTGTTCCTGATGCCCTTCCCCTTGTTCCGACTTATACAAATGTAATAAACGTGTTCTCACACCCTCCCAACACATCTAATGGGTATTTTGATAGTTTTTGATTTTCCTTTTTTATTTTACCCTTTTATTATTTCTGCATTTACTCGGAAGTATAGAAAACATATTTTACACCACATTTTAAATACTATTAAACAATATTTGCAACAAAATAAACATATTTATAGTATTAATTATTACGACAGTCTCTAAAAATATTTGAGATATTTTAAAACTATATCTGTTAATTAAACAACCTATGTAAAGCTCTTTCATAAAACTAAGATTTTTGTTTGAAACAGGTTAATAAATGATTAGACAAACAAACAAAAAATATTTACGCCACATTCAATTGCGGATGAACATACTTAAAGATATGATTATCACAATGCATTGTTATACCACACATGGACATACTTTAAGATATATAGATTAAGATATAGAACAAACAAATAAAAAATATTTACGCCACATGCATTTCTTAACGCTTTCAATTGCGGATGAACATACTTTAAGATATAATTACCACAATGCATTGTTATACAACACATGAACATACTTTAAGATATAATTACCGCAATGCATCTTAACTTTTTCAATTAAGGAAGAACATACTTTAAGATATATTTACCACAATGCATTGTTGTAATGACTGATATATTATGGATTATGATTATGGACGATTCTTCATTAGTCACATTTACATATTTAAAAAAAATGAATCCTTATAACACTTATATGTATTAAAGCACCATCATGGAGAAAGATGTGAATGTTTCAATAAATTTCTACTGAACGGATTTCAAAACTAGGTTTGTAAGCAGCTCATTGTAAATTTCTACAATTGGTAAATAAAAATTGAACAAAAACAGTGATATTAACGTTTCGCCTGAATTAAAAATCATTAACTTTAAATCCTGAAAGACGAAAGTATGAATTTATCTTAATCAATCATACTTTAGTTTAAAAATATAAATTATTATAAATATTCATTAACATTATTTCCGAAACTTCCAAAACTCGTAGTCAAAAAGAAAACCAATAACAAAAATAATTAAAATCTTAAAACAAGTGTTGATGAAGATAATAACCCCAAAGATATCTGACTTTTCTTTTATTGGAAATAATTGTATATTTAAAATATATATATATATTTAAGAAAATCTCAGACTGCAATATTGTTCTGAAAAATAATCCTACGAGATTTAAGAAAACAATTTTCTGACTGAGCGCCAAATAACGGTAATTAGTATATCTTAAGATAAAGAATTTAAAGAAAAAGCTGCTAAATTACTTGTTAGTTCTCGAAATGCATTAGAATAAATCCTCGGAAATTTTTCATTTGAGTAATTAACAATACCTAGTAAATCTTCCGTAACTGCCATTTAATCAAGAATAAAGATAATTTCTTAAATCAAGGAAATTTTAAATGCTATTCCAGTAGCAGTAAATTATATACGTAGTTGAACGTGATGTCCAAAGTAGTTGAAAAGTGTTTACAAATTAAACATTTTTGTTTGTCCGTCCGTCTGTCCCTGCGCTAACTCTCCTGCATATACTCGGATTTTCCTTAAATCTGTAACAATGATATTGACTTTTACAATAGCAGGAACACTATTTAAAATAAAGTGTGTACTTCGTTTATAGGGACAGTCAAATGTATTTTGTTACATTACGGTCAAATGGTTAAAATCGTTTCAAATGCATTTTAATAATGTTATACCATTTCAAGTATAATGAAATTGATATGTATTTATGAAATTCTCTACAACATGCATTCTCTAGAATATGAGATACAAAGTATTTATTATTCATTTACAGGGCCACACAAAATAATTCCGTTACACAATGATATACAGGGAAAAA